>ML780115.1:431619-451120 GCA_009831015.1 Picea engelmannii
AGTATGTAAAGTCTATGCTCGGATAGAAGGACTAGATTTTGATGAAACATTTGCGCCCGTAGCAAGATTCGAATCTATAAGAATGTTTCTTGCCTATGCTTGTCGTAAAAGGTTTAAAGTCTACCAAATGGATGTCAAGTCAGCCTTTCTCAATGGAGATTTAAGTGAAGAAGTCTATATGGAACAACCAGAGGGTTTCAAATTGTTTGATAACCCTGACTTAGTATGCAAGTTGAAGAAAGATCTATATGGTTTAAAACAAGCCCCTCGAGCCTAGTATCACAGACTGGATACGTATCTCAAAGACAAAGGGTTCAAGAGAGGAACCGTTGACATCAATATATATATTAAGACAGAGGATAATGATTTGCTCATCGTATTGGTCTATATAGATGACATCATCTTTGGATGTAATAAGGACTCACTGGTACAATGGTTTTCTTCTGTAATGGAGTCTGAATTTGAAATGTCTATGATAGGAGAACTGTCATTTTTCCTTTGTCTGCAAATTACTCAGAGGTCCGATGGGATCTTCATTTCTCAAGGAAAATATTTAAGAGAAGTGTTGAAAAGGTTTCAAATGGAAGATTCTAAACCTGTGGGTACACCTATGGTAACTAGATGTAAATTAAGCAAGGATGATGATTCACCTGATGTTGATCAAAGCTCATATCATATCGATCAATGATAGGAAGCCTACTGTACATCACAACATCTCGCCCAGACATAATGCATGCTATAGGAATGGTAGGAAGATATCAGGCTGCACCTAAATAGAGTCATTTGCAAGCTGTCAAAATAATATTCAGGTACTTAAAAGAAACAATGACTTATGGTCTCTGGTATCCCAGAAATCAAAGTCTTCAGTTGACTGCTTATTCAGATGCAGATTGGGAAAACTATGTTGATGAAAGAAAAAGCACCAGTGGAGGAGCATTCTTCTTGGGTAACTCCTTAGTAGTCTGGCTTAGTAAAAAGAAAGGTTCCATTTATTTATCAACCACAGAGGCAGAGTACATTTCTGCTACTACCTGTTGCACACATGTATTATGGATGATTCAGAAACTTGCAGACTTAGAGGTAAAATATACTGCACCGATCCCAATTTATTGTGATAACACAAGTGCCATCAGTGTGTCTAAAAATCTTGTCCTCCACTCCAAGACAAAACACATTCCCGTAAAATATCATTTTCTGAGAGAGTAGGTCACCAATCAGATTGTTCAGGTCCATTACATTCCCACTTCAGAACAAATTGCAGACATCTTTACTAAGCCCCTAGCCAAGACACTGTTTGAATATCTCAGACAAAAGTTGGTTTTCATTTCATTTCACACCTAAAAGAGTCCATCCTGTTAGGGGGAGATTTGTATTTTTTGATTATCTAATGCCTCCTACATTACTGCAATAGCTCAGGGGGAGCATGTCTCTTCTTTGACATTGATGTCAAAGGGGGAGAAAAGAATTTGGGTGTTGTAGTTTCCACCAATGCCAAAGGGGGAGATTGTTGGAAAACGTTTAACAAGTAGCGTATGCTTGTCATTGATGGAAAGTACAACAGTGGAGATGGCAGGATAAGAAGGATAAAATCCCTTGGGGATTCGAACGTGAAAGCTCAGGAGGAACAACATTGAGGAAAACACGCACAGCAAAGCTCAAGATACAGGAGTTTGTGGAGGAGAAGGAAGACATAGATCCAGTGACCGTTGGATCCCATTCAAATTTCCCGAAAGGCCAACAACTGTCAGATATGCAGAAGCTGCAAGGGAGATAAGCCATCGGGAGATCGGAGTTCTCAAGTTCATGAGAACCGGGACATTGAAAGTCTCGATATCCCAATATAATCGGGACCATCCATTTGGAAGGACGCGTGGCAACGATCGGGCGCCACCGGGAGAAGCTCGATAGGAGGCTTCATCGGAGAATCGGGAATCGGAGTTTCACGAGTCCCGTGAACAATTACAATAGAAACCCTGAAATCACGATGAAAGAAATGCCGACTGAACCTGAACCATCAGATCAACATTTGATCTAGAATGTCGATCCAACTCATGACAATAGACCACGTCAGCTAGGGACACATGGCACAACCAGGGAATGACAGGTGTCAGGCAAATTCAACACTTCAGGCACATGTAAGTCACGAATCAGAGTGACATGTGGCAGTATTTAACATGTGTCAAACCACATGTGACGTCAGCAGAGTATCGGGGATCGAGACTTTGAAATGACAAAGTCACTTGACATTAGGAATGTCGATTTCGCGATGAGCGATTTCATGATTTAATCGCAACCGCTGAATAAAGATCGCATCTGGACTGTTGATTCAAGTCTGTATCGGAGTTTCACGGATCGTGAATTTGAGAGGCCAAGAAATCATTGCATCAAGAATGTCGATTTCGCGATATGCGAAATCACGAAATGATCTGAGCCATAGGATCAAGTGTTGATCAGGACCATTGATCACAGCCCGTATCGGAGTTTCGGGGATCGCAAATTCATGAGACAAAGAACACAATGCAACGAGAATCCCAATTTCGCAATATGCGAAATCGCAAGTGAATCTTGACCGTCAGATCCAGAAATGATCAGGACTGTAGATGTAACTCCATATCGGAGTTTCGGGGATCATGAATTCAAAATGGAAAGAACTCAATACAACAAGAATCCCGAATTCACGATGTGCGATATCACGATCCAATCGTGTCCGTTGAAACAAGTTCATATATGGACCATTGATTCAACTCTGTGTCGGAGTTTCACGAATCGCAATATGGAGAGACATAAGGCTATGGTAACAACCCTTGGTCATGGGAAGAGAAGGAGTCAGTCCGGATAAGCTCCACATCAGAGTTTCGGGGATCGGGATTTGTAAGTGGCTAAAACTATGAATGCCAAGAGTGACGAAATCGTGATATATGAAATCCTGATTGGATCTGAACCGTTGGATCAAGTATTGATCACAAGGATATTGTTTCATGCAACAGTAAAACTACCAGAAACCACTGATGGTTTCATCCAAAGGACTAGAAGACACTTGGGAAAACGGCCAGAGAATCTGAAGAGTTACGATGAAGATCACGCAGAGCACTCAAGAGGTAGAGAAGATTGGCGCAGTTGGAGCATGCAGAGGAATGGAGAACATTGCATGCACAAAGTTCACATAAGATATAAATATAGAGTACAGAGAAGAGAAGGGGTTGTTTTTGTTGTTTTTGTTGTTGGAGGTTGTTGTGATTGTTGCTTGTAAAGGTGATTTAGGTGTGAAGAAGGATTAGAGTGCAGCAACTGAATAGAACAGAAGAGGAACTGTGCAGAGAATGGAGATGGCGCACAGAGAATAAAAAGTAGAAGACCAGACAACACAAGTGATATGTGCAGAAAGGCAGTGTGGCAGAAAGAGCAACGAGATGCATCAGAACAGTGATAAGTCGGGTAAGCCACTGTTGATCATTATATCACTATAATAAGTTTTAGAAGCAAAGATTTATGTTTCAGGGTGGTTGGGAGGTGCTAGGGAGGAATGTTTTCCTCAGAGGTTCAAGTGGGTTCTTGAACACAGGGAGTTGGTGCTTCCTTCTAGTTGGTGCTAGAGAAACCAGGGAGTCGGTGCTTCCTTCTAGTTGGTGCTAGAGAAAATAGAGAGTTGGTGCTCTCAGCAAGTTGCAACTTGCAAAGATGATGTTGTAGCCTCATTATGAGTTGGTGCTCATATGTATGATATTGTAAAGAATGTAACCATTACTTATCATATAAAAGAAAAAATAGATTTTTACCCTGCATGGGTTTCCTCGGAAAATATGTGTCTCTGTGTTTCTCATATATGTGACTGATGCTGAATGTGCCTGTGTTTATTTCTCTGCATTACTGTGATCATCATTCATTGTTTCTGCAAAGATTTTTAAGAAATAAGCATAATTGTTTAAGCTTAGTAACAACTGATTCACCCCCCCCTCTTAGTTGTCTAACACCATATACGCACAAGATACAATGAAAGAGGACCCGATTCTAGTAGATGATAAGGACACCCTGCCCATCACACAACCTTTCAGAGTTGGTAAATGACCCAAACTTGTGGAATGTTATCAACCATACACAACATTCTCAGGCCATAATGAGCAACATATGAATGATCTTATCAAGCCAGACACACCAACAAAGACATGGGAACAATTTTCTATTCCCTCAGGTGAAGGGACGGGTAATGATAAAATGTTAAAAGATATACATCAGCTTGAAGAAAAGAAACAAAATCTTGGGACTCCAAAAACTCCCAGTATAGTCATTCTTGGACCTTCTAAGAAAGGATATGAAGAATACGAGGGTGAAAATGTCTTTGTGGATGAGTCCTTTATTGAAGAAACTATGAAGAAAAAACTTAGGAAGAGGAGAAAGAAATTAAAAATATGGAACATGAAGTCTTGGAATTTTCTATTTTAAACAGGTGTATCGAAAGGGAAAATCAACAATTAAAAGGGAAGAGCAAGAAATTTCAGGAATAAATTGAGAAACTCCAATCAGAGACTAAGAAAATCAACAAGAAGATGCATAAAATACTTCAACCAGATCAACCATGGAGGAGTGATATATTTGAAAAGAATAACTGGGGCCTCAACATATTGATCAACGCGACAGGGCTCTCTTAGTGTTTGAAGAGAGTATATTTCAATTTTGATCAATTTTGTGATATCTTTACATGAATACATGCAAATGATCAAGTGTGGGGGTAATGTTGAGATCCCATTTTGTCACTTACCATACACTTATTTTTCCCATTTATTCCCTACCTAGGTATCAAAATCCAACTTATTATCTCTTAATTTTATCCTTTTTTCCCGCCTAAGATATCCATTTTAGCATGAGGTAAATTTTTTCTATTTTGGTATTTTCTGAGTTTTTAATAAATTAATTAGGATCCTTTACCCATATTTTACCAATGATGAAAGTATACTCACCTTTTTACTGTAACATCTATTCCCACACTATTCGAGGCATTTGAGTACCAGCATAGGCATTCAAGTACCCTAGGTTGTGACTTCTCCTATCTATGCACGCTCAGAACGGATTTGGCGATATGGGTATTGTTTGTATGAACATAGAGATGGATGTTGACCATTTCATTTGTTCCTAGCTTTCATCTACCTTACACGATGCATGAAGACAACCAATGGGCATATTTTCCAGTGCAACATCAGATCAGGGTTAGAACTTAGAAGCAATAATAATATATAGTTTGTTGAGTCAATTTCCTAAGTTTGTATCATTGGATAAAGGAAATCCTAGTCAATGAGATCATTCAGTTTAATATCCATTTTTACCCCCTAGATCTACCAGAACAGGGGAGAACGATGTAGTCTTGTGAATTATCAGAACTTCATATATAGAGGGTCTTTCTCTATAAACAATTTAGATAGACTTTTGTTGAATATAATAGTGGACCTGTGTTACTTAGTACCATACATCTGTCTTGTTCTCATACTGTGATGAATACATTGTAAGAAGGTTACAAATTTTTAATTAATATCAATTCGGATTTGCTTTATCTTATTTATGTATCTCTGAGTTACTGAGTCTATTCCCACTTACTACTTGGGAAGGTGAGGGCCCACCCGCCCTGGTAAGTTGAGTTGCTTGTATATTATTTGTCCTTTATATTTTGTAATTGTGTTCATGTATGGATTTGTGTGGAGGGGTTTGTGAATTGTAGACTTCATTTAAGTTTCTGTGTATTCACTGCTCAGTGTGGTTTTGTATGTTCTATATATTGAACTACCCTTATTACAATGGAGGGTTTTCACACAGAAAGTTAGATGTGTGAATGAGTGTTAATATTTACATCTTGATGAAAGCATAACTCCTTATTGTATAAGTTAGAAATCCAAACACGTTTCAGGATCTAATGGTAAATTACACAACCACAAACGTATGATCTGAATATCTCACACTTTTCAATTAAACTAAATCTTATGTGGTCAAATGACTAAATTGAATAAAAGCACTAAATTATCCATTGTGTGTGTGTGTGTTGACCTAGAATTATATTAAAACAAGTTAAAGTGGTATATTTGGTTAATAAATATTTGTCTGTGAATGAAGTCGAGACCTGGAATGAATGGCATGATCATACTGTAATTCTCATCTGATTAAAGGGCTGACTCATTTGTTTATTTTGAATAGGAAGGATTAATATAAAAAAATCTAATAAAATCTTTGTGATGACCTGTTCACATATCAGGAAAAATTTAAATACTCCTTGAATGTTCAAGAATTGAATTGTATTCATAAATACTTCAGTTTATACCTTCATATTACGATTATGTGGTATTAAGGTAATAGATATTCAAGTTATTAACACGAACTTATTTCTTTGGTTTGGGGTTTCCTTCTTGTTGAGTGTTATGTGACCTCTAGAGGTGTTTTAGTAAAAGTAGTATAATATTTCAGGGGACAAGAGTTTAGTTTCAATTGTGTGTAAGATGTGTATTTGCATTCTATTGTTGGTAGTTGTAAGTTTTCTTTAATAAGGTAGTGTTAATATCATTGCTTCACCCACCAATCAAGTGTGAATATTTGTGGAAAGGATCATTCAGAGTCATTCCTCTGCACTCCTACTTATTGTCTGGGTGTAAGAATGCAGTAGCACCAGAGAGTCTATCATGCTTGTAGTGAATTAAGTGTTTTAGGTTGAGGATATGTTAGACATTAGAATTATTCTCAAAGTTGGTTAGTCTTATTGTAGGTTAGTAACACAATTATATGAGGACTTTATTGGAATCATATTGTTGACTGATACATATGCCATCATGGGTAATTACTACTATATTTTCAATTAGTTTCTTGTTTCTTTCTTGTTTTGCTAGAAGGGTGATTGTTTCCCACACGTAGAATATGATTTAGACATTTGATACAGAGGAATGATTCTTTTGCATAATTATTGATTATCTGTGTGGAGTGTAATAAAAGTTTGAGTTTTCTCTTTTTAAAGTTGCTTTATATTTCAATGAATGATTGGTAGGTCATATAGCTCTCTTGCTACTTGAAAGACAAGGTAGGATATACTTTTGTCCTTCGCCTGCACATACTGTTCTTGCAATTCTTCAAATTACGAACCTGGTGGACACTTAAGTGGGACTTTAATACAACAATTAATTTCCCCAGTAGGGATCTTAGATCGACAGTCTGTGTGAATTCACAACAAAGTATTTACACTTTGTGGTTTCGATACTTCAGGGCTTCGACACTTCAAGGATTTTCCCATTCTCCAGGAATCGTCAGAGTGGAAAAGTTCTGAAGTTCTGAAACTTCTCTATCCTTACACCCTTGCTAGATTTGATGGTCAACATTACTTCTGAAGTCCTTCCCTCTATCTAACGATCGAAGGGACTTCAAGACTTCAACACTCCGAGAATCTAGGTTATAGCAGGCCTAAAAGGGTTTGATTTTCCCATAGTTAAACTTCCTGAAGTGGTCAATGTCGGAGGACCCTAACTAACGACTGATATTTCAATTGAGACTCCTATCAGATTGGAAAATTGATGAGACTTGACCACTTCATCCTTTTACATGCTTCTACCATGTCTCCCAAAAATCATTGAAGTGACAAAGTTTTGGAGTTTTTCATCTCCTGCTCGACTTCGATCAATGACTGACGATCAACAGGCTCGACTTAATGGATATGAATTAATCTCTCCTAGATTTTGGTTTCACCTTTATATAACGTTCCCTTTTCACCCATCTTTCGATATAACGATCCACAACTCCTTGAGTCCATAGTGGTGATCAGTCCCAAATTCAAAAGGGAACGAGCACGATTCTATGATCCTTTACAAAGGATCTATGTCTACACAATGCTCTAGCTTCTGTATTATCTCTGCAACACTATCTCTTCTGAGATTTAATATTTCAAGGACATATTCATTCTTAACCATAAAACCATGTCCAACAGTTCTTACCCATACCAGCCTGGTGTTTCAACCTGAAGCTCTGATACTAATTCGTAACATACCCAACCACCCGTAGGCCGGGCACACCACTTCAAGCCCACTTCTGGACTTCTTTTGACTTCTAATCTAACTTTTAATTAATAAAGAGGAATGAAGTATTCACATGCATAGATCAAGATTCATGCTACAACATAAAATAAATGAACCATATGTCATACACAACAATAACCAGGAAGCATGCATACTATGGATACAAAATTCATAGATAAATAAATACACAATGGAATGAATACACAAGTAAATAAAATCATAACATAGAGAACTTATATTTAATGAAACGAATCACCAATTGGTTGTAGACCAAGGACGTTCCACCCAATCGTAGACACTAATTTTCCAAATCTCAACAATAATGTCACCCCCAAGCTAGGGCTATGAATCTACAAGGACATTTCAAGAGTGTCACTCGACATCCCAAACCAGTTAGATCTCAATATCTCACATGATTTTCCTCATCCACAGAAATCCAAAGTACACCAACTCCTACCCATCCTGCACAACCCAAGAGAATGGACCCCCTTCTCTACCACACAGTCCCTTAGGTTGCACATATCCTTCCAGGGCTCCAGTGCATCTGGTCAAGAATGTCCATGTTGGGACTCTCAAGACTTGTAGTTATGAGAACAAATGAACAAAAGATAAATAATCTCAGACATGCAGGAATTAATTCATGGTTGTAATACACCAACAGTCTTTACAACCAACAAAACCATGGCTCCTCTTCAAAAAATAATTTTCCCTTCCTAAGCCAAACATGAATGAGGAAATATGAGTGGGTGAAAGAATGAGTGGAGCGAGAACTGGGCGAAAGGTGTGAACAATGAAAAAAAATGCATGCGTGAGTGAGTGAATGAGTTAAGAAGAATCAACCCCCACAATAGACCAAATATTGGTTTATGTAATTATTGGAATTAAGAAACCACTTAGCCTTCCTCTCAACAAGCTCATGTAACTGTCATTCTCAATCAAAACAAAAATTGGTAAATATAAATTAAATACTTAGCCCCTCAAGCCCCCTCTCCTATGGAATCATAGCCCCATATAACTCTTGTTCTTGTTCGTATAGCATCCAATGATGTATTTATTATTAATAATGATAAAACATTACATTTCCTAGGCACATTGGCCTCTTTCAATTATTTGGGAACTATGTCCTTTCATGGATTAAAATAATACATTATTTAATATGGGGCTAAAAAACCGGGGTGTTACAGTTGTATCTTGGTCTATGATTGTAAATAATATAATGCATGATGATTTGTATGAATTATTTTTTCCTTTCCCATTAAGTAATGCTTCCATTTTTTCACACTTTGTACCAACACATACAATTTTGTATCATATGTTGGATAGTTAATCACAAGTTGAGTAAAATTATTAGAATGATAACATATAGGTTTACCTCGTTGCATCAAGACTGCTCCCATGGCATATTTTCATGCATCAGTTTGAATCTCAAGTGGTTGTTGTAAATCTGACAGAGACAAAACTGGTGCAGTGCTTATCTTTTCCTTCAATTTCTAGAAGAATTTCTACTGCTTGCCTCCCCATTGAAAGATATTTTTTAGACTTGTTGACACATGTAGAGGAATTTTTATGAAAGAGAAATTAGAAATGAATTTCCTCTATTATTATACTTCTCCTAATCATCTCTTGACTTATATGGTAGTAGTTGGCTTGGTCCATTTCACACTAAATTCTACTTTTGCAGGATCTATCTTTAGCTGATCATTCCCTACAATGTAACCCAAATATACCTAATATTTTTTTTCCAAATTCATATTTAGAAAACTTAATATACAACTTCTCCTTATTCAAGAGTTCAAAGGTTGTCTTAACATGCATTATATGATCTTCCCATATTCGACTGAAGATAAATATATCATATAATTATATGATGATATATTTATCTATGTAAGGCCTGGAAACATCATCCATTACCCTCGTGAATGTTGTAGGTTCATTAGATAAACCAAATGGCATAAGTAACCATTCAAACAAGCCCTGCTTTGGCTTGAAATAAGTATTCCATATATCACTTTTCAAATCCTTATCTGATAGTAACCACTTCTCAATTCTAGCTTACTGAAGTAGACAACATTCTTTAACTAATCCAATAAATCATCAATTCTGGGAAGAGGATAATGGTTTTTTACCAAAATATTGTTCAGTGCTTGAAATTCAATACACATTTTCTATGTGCCATCTTTCTTTAGAACTAACACAATAGGAGTTCCACACAGAGAGGAACTTGGCCTTGTGATTCCTTTATCGATCAATTCCTGAACTCGCTTATTGATCTATTCATTCTATAGAACTTATGATCTATACATACCAATGTTAGGAAGAGGAGCATCCTACTACAAATAGATTTCATGGTCAACCTCCCTCTTAGGAGGAAACCCTATAAGTTCCTGAGATAAATAATCATAATTAGATATGATTTTAACCAACTTTTGTTTATGATATGGATAATATCCTGAGAAAGGATCATATATCTCTTCTTTTTTTTTTTTCACCATCATGAGAACAAAATATTTACTTGCATTCACGAGTCTCTTCATTTTACCTGTGCTCACTAAAGAAACATTAGTTATGATATGACGATCTTTGACAATATATTCAATCCCATATTTTAAAAGGTGATATAGATTATCTTCGCGATAGAATATGGATTTCCCGTGAAAAAGATATCTACTACCCAAGACAATGCCACAAATATCAATATGCACAACATATATATCAATCTCATCAAATAACTTAGCTGTAATTTCAAATATGATCTTATACTGCTTCATTACCTACAACTTAGCATCTTCCCACACCCAACCTAGTGGATATGGTTGTTTATGAGGTGTCATCTTCAAAACCATCTTCTTAACAATTTCTTCAGATATTATATCAACTTGATATCCATTGTCGAGCAAAGTATCTATTTTTGTATGCTTGACTATAACCCTGACATGAAAAATCTCACTTATTTTCTTTTTATCAATAACAATCTCCAATTTAGAAGATTAACTAAAGAATTGGTGGTAGATATACCTTTTCTTTCTATTTCCATGATCTTATATTATTCTCCTGAATCTAATCCTAGATATTGTCGAGTTGATGCAACAGTCTCCTTCTTCCCTTTATCCTGGAACTTCTTTGGTCTTAATTTTGGATGCATATTCCCACACTGTTCTTCCTCATGCCACTTTCTCTTACAATGGGAACATGTAGGTCTTTCTTCAAATTTGTTTACAGTACATGACTTCTTACTCTTCCATTTTCCTTTCAGTTTCTTTTATAACTTGTTTCGATTCTTATATTCAATCACATGCTTCCCCTTACTAGCCTCTAGATGAGTATATTAGACTAATACTTCATCAATTTTAGTAGGGTTAAACATTAGGATAGTGTGTCGAAGATACGAGTGCATGCCACCTATATAATTTACAAGAGTTTCTCGAGCATATATTGGAACTCCCAAAGATAATGCTTTCTTTTTAAATTCCTGCATATATTCTTGGATATTTTTCCCTTTGCCTTGTCTGAGATGTTTCCATTTTGTAATTATTGTTTTCACATAAGCCAATAGATACAATTTTTTTATAATTACAACAATAAATTCATCCCAAGAGGAAATTATTGTACCCTGCTAAACAAGATCAACTTCTGTCCTACTCTCCCACCATATTAAGGCTATACTTCCCAGATGAAGAGTATCCTATTGTACCTTTGTAGTGTCATCCATGATATTTTTCACCCTACAATATACCTCTATCCTCTTGATCCAATTGTCCAACTTTTTGGCATTCAATTCTCCTTCCTAAATTGGCAATTCAAACTTAATATCCAATTTTAATAAAGGAAAATTATGAGAACCAGAAGTCTTCTTTGTGTACTTCTTCTTATGTGAAGAATGTTCACTTACATATGATGAATATGGTGAGGGTTCTTTAGAAGGTCCACCTCCTTCACCTCCTCCTTCATCTTTAACTGGTTCAACTTTATCCATTGTATCTTCTTCCCTGGCCTTCTTTCGACCCTCATAAATTTCTTCTACCATGGATTTCATTAAATTAAAATCCTTGAACAAATAATCTTCAGAGTCATAAAGACCTACTTTTCTTGGTGAAGTCATCTCTCTTTTTCAATTAAATATTCTTGAACCAATATCTAGATTATGACTTTCAAGTTTTCCTTCTTATCGCTCGTATTTGGAACTTGTAAGTGATGCAGGAGAATCATTCCCACTTGGAAAACAAGACAGTAGCCAACGCAACAACTCATAAGGATGGACAGAGCATATCCCGAGGAGAGAGGGCACAACCTTATCATTTTGTTTTAAAATCCCCAATTTAATGTAATAAAGTTTGTAAGGATTGATGGGGGTAGAAACCTTGTATTTGTACAATTATAATGTAATCACCTTTAATGGTTGTAGTAGATCATAGATTTTATGGGATCTAGCAAGATCTAGACTAGTTGTCAATTAAATGTAATTTAATGTATTAGGGGAGGAAAGTTCGAGAAGCGTTTCTTTTGTATGAGGATCAATGTATTGAGATGATAAAAAAAAAAAATCTTTAGAGTGGATTAGGAGAGTTATGGAGATTAGGAGGAGAGGAGAATAACTGAGACTCTTTTGCAATCCAGTCATGTAAACATTGAGAACATTGTAAAAGGAATTTATATTTAATAGAAATGAATATTTCTCGACATATGAATCTCTGTGTGTTATTTATGTGAATGAATTATTGTTTTCAAATGTTTATTGAATTTCTGTGAATTCCATGAGTGCAATTATGTTTCCTTTGCAGGAATAGGTAGAATTCCTTATCTGTGTGAATTTTTGAGTGTTATGGGATACCGAGGCTATTCGAGAACTCTGAGAAGCCAGTGCAAGGAGTGCACAGGAACTAAGTTTCAATTTTAGGAGGAGCAAGCTAGGTGGGAACACCAAAATCAGTTGAGATTAGAATGGATAGGAGGTCAAAGGAAGGAGTTCACTAAGGACCAAGTCTAAGGGTCTCTCAAGCTTAGGATAATTAGTGCAAGTATGAAAATACTAAGAACAAGGAGTACACATACGAGTCTTTGAAGTCCAAGACTCAGGAGAGAGATCACAAGGAGTGCATGAAGCCAACACTTTGTCAAAGTGTTGGTAAAGATTAAGAGGAAGAGAATAAAGTGCTAGGAGGGAACTGAAGGAACACTTTAACAATGTCATAATATTAGGAGGAAGAGTGTGGGTTCCAGGAGGGAACAAGGAATTGTTTGAAGGAAAAAAGGGTCGAACCCCTTTGAAGTTCGAAGAAATTACGATCTTAGGAGAGATAGTGCAATTGTGCGCCAGACAACTTATTACAAGTTCCAAGGTCAGGAGAGATAGAGATCCATGATAGTAAGAAGAGGCCAAGGAGTAAACCCTATGAGAAGAAATCAAAGGCCAGGCCTTTGAGAACCTAAGAAAATCCATTTGAGTAAGCAGAGCCATGATGGAAGAGAACACTACAGTATTCATCAGATCGACCACCAAATGTGATCTAGGTTGTTGGATCAATCCTTGATCAGAGGAGAGAATGAAGAAAATGAAGACAAGTTCCCAGCCATTGATCTAGGACAAGGAGAATTTCATTCATAGATCCCCAAGGCCTTTTGATTTCAGGATTCGAGACTTCGACTATCTGGGAGAATTGGTTATTTTGTTGGATTCATGGATCCCCGAAGCTCCGAAGTCCCAGATAAAATATTAGTTGTATATCAACTCGAGATAACATGGACCGTAGATATCACAATTAAGTATTCGAAACTTTTCCACTCCATGAGTTTGGTCGTCATATTATGTGAAGCATGAAGCCCCAAAGCTCTGAAGTCCAGATTAAATCCCCACTGTCAATCAAGGAGGAGCACAAACCATTGTCCTTTGAGCCTTTCAATAGTTTGAAGATTCACTAATCCAGGAGTTTCGCATTGTGTTGTTTGGTGGAGTGAACTCTGAATCCCAGAGTCTCATATTTAATATCCATCGTAGATTCCGGGAAGGGAAATAAAATCTTCGTCAATTTTTCAATCAAGGGATGAGTCAAAGATGAACATGGTGAGTTGATAGAGTGGAAGGATATGGTAATAACCATAGTTGTCAGTAAACATTGCTTATAACTAGATTTAGCTGGTAACCACTCCAGGTCATTTGAATATGAATTTTGGTGAATCCTCTAGAGCATCAGAGTCTCAAAGCTCTGAATAATGCCTTTTTGGATAGCACTTGGTTCTATCCCCAGGGCACATGACAATTCTGTCAGGGTAAAATGGATAGCGCCTGTATTTTAATCACAAGGAGAAAAGGGAACTTATTATAAGTGCCCACAATTTTTTTTGAGATTACAACGAATATAAAGAGACCTGTTTATGCATCAGAGAGGATTTGGCAGGAGGATCTAAGAGCCAATTCATCTCCTCTGAGAGATACAAATACAGGGAGGTCATAGTGCTAGCCATTGGGATTCACTTTTGCATCAGGTGGTATCAGAGCGATATTTTGTCTGCAGACAACAGGAAAAGGGGAGGAGAAGACATACCATGAGAGATATGTGTGAAGAATTATTTGTATGTGTGAAACAAGAAAGTAAATATCCAGGTGGGATGAAGAAATGAACCATTTGTGTTCTTGGAGATGAAAATAGCCTATGGAGCTCTTAAAGTGAGCAGTTGGAGTGTAGAAACAAAAGAGAAAGGAGTGCTTACGAGAGGAGTGAGTGAAAGGTGTGCACCTACACTCTGTAGGAGTGTAAAATATTAGGGTTCTAGTGGAGTGAAACAATAGTATAAGAAATAAGAGGATTGGCAGAGGCTGACTATAGCTCACAGACTTTGCAAGAGGGAAAGGAAAGGAGAAAATGGATATTGAAGGCCATAGAAAAGACTCAAGAGGAAGCCACAAGAATATGAATAGAGAGGAGATGGATAAATATCTCAAGGAGACGAGAGAGGAGATGAACACATTGATACTTCAATGGCAGAGAATGACACAATAAGTGCAAGAGAGTTGGAGGTATGAGTGTCCTGTGAAGAAGAAGGTGAGGTGGCCTATCCAACAATTGATCATCAGGAGGAAAAAGAAGGTGTTGAAGAGATGGATGGGGCAAACAGAATGCCCCAAGGAATCAGAGGAGGAATACACATCAATAGAGAAGATGGATAACATATGTAAACTAGAGAGAGGAGAAATCCTTGATGGTGATGAGATATCAAATGAAGATCTCATAAACTTCAAGGAGGGAAGAAAGGGAAATTTAGATTGTCACGAGGGAAAAGAAAACATGAGACTATCTGAGAGTCTCAAGATCTCATGGGAGAGTTCATATCAGCAAGGAGTGCTGACAAAAAAGGAGAGAGAGACATGAGAGAATCCTTGTGATATTGAGCATGAAGATTCATGTCGGGTTGCAATCCACACAAATGAATATGATGAAAAGCTGAATACTTAAACTCTCAAGGAGGATAAGGAAGAATATGATCATCAATATTGCATCCTGATGATAGGAGGAATCAACATATCCCCACCAAGAATCCTAGTAGAGGCCAAGGCATGTCTTGCACATGAGGAGGTGATGCAGGAGGCATCTAGAGAAGAGGCCATTGGGATTTTTTTTTTTAAAACTAACAGTTTGTGTTTAACTACAGGTGCAGAAGAAGGAGGACAACCAACATAGACTATCAGGGAAGAGGAGAAGGAGAATACACTGAAATATGCTCAAGAGATGAAGAAAGAGGAGAATGCCCACACAATTGTGAACCAAGAGAATGCTCAAGGAGACTTGTAAGATCAAGGTTATGCAGAAAGAGAAGAAAAAGGAGAATATTTTGCCCATGATGATGTCCAAAACATGGAATAATCGAAGGATCATTCAAAGGAGATGCTCACAAATTGGGAGAAATAATTGGAGTGTAGAGTGGAATGGAAATCCAATTCCACAAGTGATGTAGTAAGCATGAGAGATCTGAATGATATACCCTTTGATCTATATAAAGAATTGGAAGATCTGGGAGAAATAGTAATGAACCAAATGAGGCTCATCCAACAAGTCAAATTGGATATTGATGTAGAAGAGGAGATGCCGCAACAACATAGAATATTGTAGGAGAGGAACCGACCCATGGATAATATGGTGAAAGAGATAGAAGAGATTAGGAGGCAGATGTTGAAGTCATCATAGGATACAATAAACAATAGATGTAGGATGAAAAGAAGAGACTGCGATGGAAATATAATTGGAGCCATGCAAAATAAGATTTGGAAACCAGGAGGAGAACCTGCAGTACCAGAACAACAACAACAATAAAATAAACATAGAGGAGTAGATGAGGATCTCCAGAATGAAGTTTGGGATCATGGAGGATTTCAAAAATAGCAACAAGGAAACCATGAGCAGGAACACATGAGTTTTTTAGTAGAGGATTTTTATTCAGGAGGATTGCTCCCAATCAGTGGCCAATTCAGTAGTAGCGCAATAGCACATAAAGAGAGATGGATAAGATCCCAAGGATAGAGGGCAAAACCTTCTCATTTTTTTTCAAAATACCCAATTCAATGTAATAAAGTTTGTAAGGATTAAGGAGGGTAGATCCATTGTATTTTTACAATGATAATGTAATCTCCTTTAATGGTTGCAATAGATCATAGATCTTAATAGATCTGATAAGATCTGGACTAGTTTTCAATTAAATGTAATTTAGTGTATTAGGTGAGGAAGGCTGGAGAAGCCCCTCTTTTGTATGAGGATCAATGTATTGATATGATAAGAAAACAATTCTCTAGATTAAATTAGGAGAGTTTTGGAGATTAGGAGGAGAGGAGAAGAACTAAGACTATGTTGCAGTCCAGTATTGTAAACACTGAGAACATTCTAAAATGCATTCATATTTAATAAAAAAAGGAAATTTCCCTACATATGAATCTATGTGTCTTATTTATGTGAATGAATGGTTGTTTTCCAATGTTTATTTAATGTCTGTGAATGGCATGAGTGCAATTATGTTCCCTTTGTAGGAATAGATAAAATTCCCAATCTGTGTGAATTTCTGAGTGTTCTGGGATCTTGAGGTTGTGCAAGGAGTGCACACCAAAGTTATTTGAGAACTATGAGAAGCCAATGCAAGGAGTGCACAAAAACTCATCTTCACATTCAGGAGGAGTGTTCAAGGTCAGAACACCAGAATTAGTTAAGCTAAGAAGGGATAGGAGGCTGGCGGAAAGAGTGTGCTAAGGACAAAGTCCAAGGTTTTGTCAATCTCAAGAGAAATAGTGCAAGTATGCATAGAGTAAGTGCAAGGAGTGCGTAGAAGAGTCTTTGAAGTGAAAAACTGAGGAGAGTGAGCCAAAGGAGTGAACAAAGCCAACACTTTGTCAAAGTGATGGTAAAGCTTAGGAGGAAGAGCACAAAGTTCTAGGAGGGAACTAAAGGAAAACCACAACATTGTCATAATATTAGGAGGAAAAGTGTGGGCTCCAGGATGGTACAAGGAGTTATTTGAAGGAAAAAAAGGTCGAACCCCTTTTAAGTTCAAATCAATTACAAGATTAGGAGTGATAGCTCAAGTGTGCACCAGAGAACTTATTACAAGTTCCAAGATCAGGAGAGATAGTGATCTGTGATAGTAAGAAGAGGCCGAGGATCCATCCTTGCGAGAATAAATAAAATACCAAGAAATTGAGAACCTAATAAACCCCTTTTAGGAAGTGGATCCATGATGGAGGATAAATCTATAGTATCTATCAGATCGATCACCATATTTTATCTAGGTCATTGGATCAAGCCTTGATCAGAGAAGAGAATGGAGAAAAGGATGACAAGTTCTCAGTCGTTGATCTGGGATGAGGAGGGAATCAGTCGTATATCCCCAGGGCCTTTCGATTTTGGGATTCTTCAATTCAACTATCCGGGAGAAGTGGTCATTTTATTGGAGTCACAGATCCCCAAATATCCAATGTCCCGTAGCGAATATTAGTTGTAGATCAAGTGGAGAGAATGTGGGTTGTATATCTCATGATTTAGGATTCGACACTTCGTGACTCTGGGATTTTTTCCATCATATTGTTTGAAGAAGGAATCCCCACCTTTGATCAAGGAGGAGGCAGACTGTTGATCTTTGATCCTTTCAGTAATTCGAAGATTCGGCAATCTGAGAGTTTGGTGTTGTGTTGTTTGGTGGAGGGAACTATGAATCCTAGAGTCTCAAATTTAATATCCATCATAGATTCTAGGAAGGGAAATGAAATCCCCGCCAATATTTCGATCAAGGGACAATTCAAAGATGACGGTGATGAGTGGACAGAGTGGAAGGATAGGGTAATACCCATAGTTTCTAGTCAACATTGTTTTACTATTGGATTCAGCCGGTAACAAAATCGAGTGATTTGAGTGTGAAGTTTGGTGAATCCTATGGAGCATTGGAGAGTCAAATCTCCAAATAGTTCCTTTTTCTCTAGCACATGGTTTTATCCCCAATTCACGTGACAATTTTGTCAGTGTAAAAGGGATAGCGTATGTATTTTAATCCGAAGGAGAAAAGGGAACTTATTGTAAGCACCCAAAAGTTTTGTTGAGCCTGTATCAGAGATAAAGGGACTTGTGTATGCATAAGAGAGGATCCAATAAGAGGATTTGAGAGACAAATTGTCTCCTGTGAGATATCCAAATACCGGGAGGTCACAATGCTAGCTAGTGGGCTTCGCGTTTGCATCTGTAAGCATTCACTTGCAACCACTTGTCAAAAATTTCTTTCATACCAATATGGTCTTTAAATTCCTTAGATTCTAATTAGGATTTAATACATATAAACATCTACTTGATCTTCTAAATAACAATGATCATTTGATTTCTTGCAATATACATGTGAATTGCCTTATCAATTCAAATACAATTTAATGATAAACAACTTGCAATTACCTGAGCGAAAAATAGAACAAAAATAACAATATCACATACACAAGTTTCATAATGGAGTTCACCCAATTTTGGCTACGTCTCTAGGCGTGCCTCCAATAAATATCTCTTTATTAATGCTCAAATATGTGTGTTTTACAATGACCTTTTTAAATGTTAGTAATATCAAAAACATAGTTTACCATTGAATTTATTCTGAAATTTTGAAGGAAATGATTATAAAGTTCATAAAATTCCATCAAATAACCTCTTGGCACACACTATGGTGAAATATCAAGTCTTGATACCCTCTAGGAATGAACTTCAAGATAATTCCATATTCTATAGGGTGTCCTTTTCCTCAATCTATGCACCCATTAAATAGGGCACGTGCCCTAACCTTCGACAAAAAATATAAGAAAACAATAATTAGATTGTTTAGGAATCTTGTAACAAGAGGTTTCATTCGAATAATGGTAAAGGTATTATCTATACAAATGGTAGGTTGGGGATTCAAGCCCCATCGACCACCAACTGTTGCGTTGGTTTTTGTTATTCGATGGTTGGATATATATATATATA
>ML780115.1:463245-553548 GCA_009831015.1 Picea engelmannii
GGGAATATTTAATAGAGGATAAGTCCATTAATAACGAACTAAATGAACAGATAAGAGAAATAAATGTATGGATAAGGTGGTTGGTGGGGGAGATGCGAGGGCGGTGAAGGAGGCATAAGGGAAGGAGGAGGATGCATTTTGGGGATTATTCATTTTTGGGAGGGATTGAGTCATGCATTCGAGAGGAGAGTGATTTTTGAAGATTTGAGACAGAGTTAGAACAGTGGGAATTACAGTGCACACCGGGGCTGAGGGGTTTTGGGCTCGGAGGGCTAGGACATTCGTAGATGTCCTAGGGCCAGACGTACTGGTCAGTAGGGTGGCCAGTTTTGGGGTGTTCAAGCGAAGATTCAAGTGAAGATCAAGCTGCTACAGATAGTAGCATCAGAGACAGGTATTTAACTTAAATTGTGAAGTGTTTACTTAAATTTAACTTGTATGCAAATTGTGATGTAAAAATGTTATTTTATTTATTAAAATCTGGAAATGAATATGCTAGAGTAAGCACATTTTTAGTAAGTTTTCAAAATTCCGCTCTGTTTTAATTTATGGTAGCTTAAAATGAAATCTTGGTTGTTACAAAGAAAGTTTGACGAGGGTCCCATAAAGAGAATGTTAGAAGATATCCCCCTCTGGATCAAGATGTTGTTCCTAGAAAAAAAAATTATGTGCATGGAGCCTGATAGGATGGATAAGTAAACCCCTTATCACTGGGGGTTGTGTGGAAAAGGTGGGGGGGAAATAGATAGAGGATGGATCCAAAAATTTGTTGAGTTCAGGTGAGGAATGGAATGGACCCAGAAGATCATAGGAGAAACAAACTCAAAATATATGAAAGAAGAGATGATATGAGGGGGAGATTTGAGCAAAATAATCAAGAAGATTTATTCGAGGGTGCACAATGAGGTGTCGGGCCCAAATTGAAAAGGAAGTTCAAGCCAGAAAATGGTGTGGGAGACGATGTTTTGACAGAGTGGAGGAAAGGTGACACTAGGCTTGTGGAGAGGCTTGTAATCGAAGATACTAGTAGTGACAATAACGTTAGTGACGACCTAGGTGAAAAATCCCATACCCTTTAGATGTTGTGGTATGTTGCAACCTTGAGAAGAGGAAGAGTGCACTTGTATGGTGTGCAACCAGAAATCAGTGGTGCAACAGTTGACTTAGAAGAGGAAGAATCACACAGTCATGCAATGACAAGAAAATAATGCTTTGTGGGGCACCACTCTGATGATATTTTGGCTATTGCCGTAGTGGAAGTACATCGAGAATAACAATGAGTGGTGTGTAGAGAAGTCACATACTGGGCAGGGAAACTGACTGTGTGTAAAGTAGTAGTGCATAGATAGGACTGGGAGATGATTCATGTGGTGGAAGTCTGTGGACCATCCCAGAGGAAAGAATGCACAGTGGTGGTGCGTAATTAGATCAAGAGGATAAGGAACAAAATGTGTATGAACCAAAAATGAAGGAAGAGGAAGGCTCCCCTAGTGGTGGGGGAGACGTGCTAATAATTTTGGATGCCATTATGCAACTACAACTATATGGATCTTTGTATCCCATTGCAAGAAATTTCAGGAGAAGAAGATCTTATCGCCCCTATGTTCCACCCCCTTTGCACATTTTAAATCAACAAAAACACACAAAAGATAGTGAAGAGGTTGAATTTTAAGAGAGAGAAGAAGAGGAAAGAAGTCACGATGACATGAGTGAAGGAGAAGTTGAAGTTAGTAATATGTTTCCTCAAGCGATAGTGATGTGGAAGGATCCAAAAAATAAAAGTCAGAAGAGTGGAACTAACATTGGTCCCAAGATGGCCAATCAAGATAGTATGTTGAGACTACATGTGTTCAATGGAATGGGTAAATATGATGTTCAACAACACTGGTTCACATGTGTGGTGATCTGATATGTACAGAGAGTTACACATGAGGTGACTAAGATAGCGCAATTGGAGACTACGTTAAAGAATTAGGCCCTGATGTGGTACATGAAATATAAGTTTACTATGCTAGTAGGATAGGAGAGGTCCCTGGCTCAGATCAAGTAGGATCTTCTTCGAGAATTTCAGAAGCTGAAGTGAGAGTCCCAATGCATTACATAAATTAAGGAAATCAAGTAGAAAGAAGGAAACATCATCTATAACTATGACCTGTGATTCAAAATATTGTTATACAGGATGAGATTCTAGATCTAGGATGTACAACACAGAGAGTGGTTCATTACAGGGCTACTACCCCATATATGAGTCCCACTCACCCAACAAAAGGTGATGAATCAGGCCAAGGAAGTTGAGATCATGATGTGTTTGGAAGCCACATCGGGAGGCACAAAAACATCGAACGGGTTCGAACAATTTCATTCACAAATGGCCAACCTAAAAATCCAATTGCAATATATGGCCAAAGATAAAGTTGCATGCAAACATGTGTGGTGCACTACATGTCGCTCAGAAGGGCATCGACAAGATAAGTTCATGGTCCTTCCGAATGATGTGACGACTGATGTGTCAAGTCCATTTCCCTTTGGATATTTGGATTTTTGTGAAATATGATGATAGTGGGGCCATGTGTTGCCTCTCTTCCCCAACGTAAAAAAATGCCAAGAAAAAAATCACAACCCCTTGTCGCCTCGATATCAACAGTTGTCACTCCCTTCAAATGATGCAAGATAACACTTGAGATGTCTTTGAGATGCAATATGAATAAAAGGGTGGTGAGCGAAGGGATGAAAACAAAGTTGGATACCATGGAGGACCTTAATATGGGTATGGATGCAGTTAAGGACAAGGATATGGTGGAGGAAGTGAAATACCCCCCACATTCTTTAATTACGGTGAGATTAGTCATGTCTCATGGTTCTACACTAAGTTGCATGTTCTATGTGCATACTATTATAGTATCGAACATGTCACTAAGGATTTTATAGACTTGATGAAAATGTGGGAGGACAATAAGGGTAATTATAACATGGTACATGTCAAGCCGTGCAAAACCTAAAGAATAAGGGAGAAGGAAATGTTTGGATAGTAACTTGTGGAGGGGCGAAGACAGGGAAGATTTCGAACCTAGATAAATTTCTGGTCAAAAAGCAGAAGGAAATATTAGGAAGGACCCCTATCCCCCTCCTAAGTTTGGTGTGGCTCAACATAAGTAGTATTTGTGTGATTCTCAACAAGACTTGGAGGAATAACGAGCATGCGAGGATCTGCAACACATGAATCCGAGGTCCCATGAAGAGAAACAGGTTTAGGAGAAAGTTCGGAGGGTGACACAGAGGTCTCTAGAAGAATCATAGATCCATGAGGAAGTGAATAAAGTGACACAAAGGTCACTGGAAGAAGATCGTGGGTGTGAATAACTACAACATGTGATGTAAAGGTCTTCGGGGGAAGCTCAGATGCACAAAGAAATCTAGTGTGCCACCCTAAGATCAATAGAATAAGCACACAAAAAAACTGTGTTTCGATGCATTGATCAAGAAGCATAAGAAAAATGCCAAGTAGAGTTGCAACATGCGAAGAAGTCTTGTGCGACCTCGGTCACATGGAAAAAGAAGAATATAAAGTCAATAACTTCTTTCACTATTGTCTATGTTTTCTAAGAGTTCCAAAAGATATGAGAAATTTGACTTGGATGTTAACTTCTTTCATGAAATACCTAGGAGAGGAGACCACCAAGTCAACAAGTAGATATGCACTAGCCAAGAATTTAAGATGACCACAGAGATTGGTAAGTATGATATGGATGGATTCAGGTTGGATCGAGGATTCGATTTGAAAATTTTACCTAAGAAGTCCTGGGAAGTGATGGGGAAACTAAATATGGTTTCATCACCCATCCAACTTTGATTAGCCAACTAGTATAGGATCTACCCCATCGACCAGCTGGAGCAGGTGGACGTAAATATAGAAGGGGTAAAAACGAAGGCCAAATTCGAAGTCATTGAAATAATGTATAAGTTAGATCCCTACCTTGCACTACTAGGAATCGACTGTTACTTCGAGAACAATGTAGTCTTGAACTTGAAAAAGTGCCAAATATCATTTGAGACTGACACACTGTGTGTGGTTGCACCAATCGATCTGTATGAAGGTGACCTCTACAATCAACCTTTTGATGAGGATGTATATATCTCGATAATTGAGAATATCTAAAATATAATGGGTCACAGGGAGGACCACATAAACCCCACTACAGATGAACAGTTAAGTTGGAGGAGTGTCAAGAAGTCATATGACACGGATTCTGAAGATGCCTTGAATAGCTGGAATTTTTTTTTATGAGGTGTCTACCAGGAGATGCGCACAAATATATATGAAGAAACGAGTGGTAGACCATCTCTTCTATGGTTGTTATGGGTGTTCTTCACTAGCATGGTCCCAACTATATAAGCATACTTTCAAAGAATGGTGTAACTCTACAACACCCCATCTCTTGTATCCTCGCTACCTCCCAGAGTCTCCTAAAAAGTGTTCAAGGCCATCCATATTCTCAAAATCACAACTCCCCCTCACACCATCCATAATAGATAACCAATGGGGGAGGATTGTGATCACTCCTGGGTCAAATCAAAACACCCATGTGGAGTAGTGCAAGAAAATTGCACGACACCTCCAGCTACAGTCCCTATGCATAGGTACGATAACTTATAATCCTATACTGGGCCCCATCACCTCGAGTACATTAGATATCATGATGATGACATTCCCATGGATATTTCTAGCCACAAATATGGCGGTCTTCACCATACATGAAATATGATGGCGGCTAACTAACTATTTAAGAGAAATTACTCCCTCACTCCTCCTCCAGACAACCTCACAACCGAAAGACATGAAAGCCCACAAGATCCCCAATTGGATATTCTTCCACCTACAGTACCACAGTATGGTACATTCACACATTCCAAAATACCTTCACGTTCATAGCCTATATGGCCTCCGGCTAGCCCAGAGTACCCCCTGGGCAACTTTCCAATTTTTTTATTCATGTTACCTTCATCTATTTCCACCTTCTTCCCAGTATAAGACAAACCCTACATTCCCTTCCCTCTACCCAGTTATCCAAACCACAATTCATAGTTAGTCGTCCTACCCATCAGTAAAACATCTATTTTGAGCCCAACTTTGGATTTTCGTGGCTTCCTCTAGTAGACCACAAGGCTGAAGCAGACCTTGGAGTACCACCAACCACAAAACAAATGACCAGGCCTTACCTTCGCATATCACATTCACGTGATCCAAAACCACACATATATAAGAGGTCGATTTCATCGATTATTATATCTAACACTCTAAGAAGTTCCCCACTCTATCGTTTTCTCACTATGATAACAATATTCATAGTACAGAAGGAAATTTTCTCACACTCATTAAGGAATGGGCCCAACACCTTCACCAAGCATGGGTACTCTCCTTGTTGTATTTCCCTCACTTTGGACACAATGGTCTGGTCACCTTATGCACTTTCTTGTTACTCTCTCAAATGCATGGAGACTACCTCTGGCTAGGAGGGAAGTACTCGTTTTTTAAGAATCCATTCGTCACGAACACACGTGACGAACCTAACTATTCAGGGTGAAGAGTCCAAAATGACTTTGACTGCTAAGAATGCTTCTCCCCAAAAAATCTATGGTAACTATTCTACCTGTCGAGGGAGGATGGGAGTTATGATCTCATAAGCTAGAAATAAACCCCTTTGGTTTGCTAGTTAGTTGTTGGAATGAATTTTTTTGCGCAATTGTACCAAGCACAGATTCCCATACAAGGTCATCATAGTAGTCGAGTCATGTGTCTTTGACATCCAGATGGCTTGGGACCGATATGTAATGAAAACATTTATAGATGATTGTTTGGACACGTAGAATTTTGACAAACAATTTCATTAGAGTTGGATCCTCTTATTATTATCCATGATACTTTGGAAACCCCCTAGTGGGTTTGAACGACCCACTAATAGCCAACAGATATTTGAAGGTCATTTCTTCTTTCAACTACATGAAAGAAAATACCCTCTTATGTAAAAATATATCAATGAGCTATTTGATGACTAGTATCATCAAATCATGCAGGCTATTCTAGCTTAAGAACGCATATCGTGCCACCTTATCGACATGTATGAGGGTTATATCTTGTTTGAATGAACCTTACATAACATATGTATTAATCCTTGTGATGACTAGGGTGTGAATATGACGCTTATTCCTTTATATATTTGTAAGGAGGACATTCAACAAGGAGTTATTTAATGGCCTACCCATATTAAACTGCTCCCAATGGAATATCATTTGACCCTCGAGACATGAATGAAATGAAACCAATAATGTAGAAAAGCCAATGAACCATGACATCCATCTCCAGATCTCCCCTCACCCAACATGGGTAATCAACAAGAAACAATAAGAAAAATGGGTCAAGATTCCCCCTTTAAACATCGACTTAAACCAACACCAGCAGGCCCCAAGTGGCTAAGAACCAAATACTCCATTCTCCCCATTTGACCTGTCATGTCTGAATGTCCTTTCTTTACAAACACCATAATTAGCCACCCTCATAGATGCATTGCACCGCCAACTATTTCTACAAAAAAAATCCATTCTGAAGTGCTCCATAACATTGACCATCTTCGACGATAGTTAGGAGAGATAGTGCAAATCCCAGTCAATACCTCACGCCCACAACATTTTGACACAACACCCCCTGCCTCGACAGGTTCTACGTGGCCTCCTAGTCTTAGGATCGTTCCAAATCTTCCCCTGAGTCAGATTGACTCTTTGGTTTCCCCCGTGGGGAATACCACACACACGAGGTGTGTTCCACAACCGACCAATAAATATGATCGGGGATTTTCTTTTCTTTTCTTCTATGCTAATGATACAATAATACAAAGTGAGGGTTTCTATATCCATTTTCCCTCCTACTCTCTAAACTATCTAATCTCTTAATTCCAATCTACCTACTTTCATTAACAGACTTAAATGCCTATTACAATTTGACAAATGGGAGTAATCCCCCCCAGATCTGTTCATATCTCCTAGGTATAAATGCAAAGTACGCCTTCTTCATAACTATTACATTAATGCTTTTAAGTTCAAAATTCAAAACATTGTTCATAAAAACGTGCTCTTTTTCCATCTGCGCGTCCAGCTGCTCCTTTGGCTAGACGCATTCTTTTGGCTTTGTACGATGCTCCTGCATCATACTCCCTTTCTTGAAAATTTTCATGAACTCCTGTTCATGAGCTCTTGCACGATATGTACATGCTTATGAATTTATTCTTCATCTTCCCAACTAGCATCCTCAACTAGATGTCCCTTCCATTTGACCAAGTATTCAAAATACCCTTTTCTCCTTGTCTTTTTGCTAACCCTCTTGTCAATTACGCTTTCCATTTGTGGCTTTTCAGCTACAGGAATTTGTTTTTTCCATTGAACTTCTTTTCGTTCATTTTCTTCTCCTACTTCTTCAACTTTGTAAGGGTACAAATCTGCAACATTGAATATCGGTGAAATTCCGATCCCTTCGAGTAGTTCAATCCCATATACATTTTCCCCAAATTTCCTTATGACCTTGCACGGTCCAATATTTTTCATATTTATTTTGTTATATGTTCCCCTTGGGAACCTTTCCTTCCTCAGATGTGCAAGAATCAAATCACCAACTTCAAATTGAAGTTATCACCTGTGTTGATCTTCTCTGTGCTTATATTCTTGACTTGAACTCTACAATCGCTCCTTGACTCGGCTATGAAGCTCCTTCATTGGTTCTGCAAAGTCTTCTGCACTAGAACTCCTGAATTTAGTTTGTTCCACATCTTTCAATTCAGAAACTCCCCTTGGTTGCATTCCATATACAATCTGGAATGGAATCTACCCTGTGATTCTGTTAAGCGAGTCATTATAAGCAAATTCTGCCTGTGGCAGAATGTGATCCCACTGACTGTGGTGTTCAGTCACTAAGCTCCTCAACAAATCTCCCAATCTTATGTTCATGACTTCTGTCTACCCATCCGTTTGAGGATGATATGCTGAGCTAAAAGAAAAACTTGTCCCCAACTTTTTCCATAAGGTCCTCCAGAAATTCCCTATGAACTTGGTATCTCGATCAAACATGATACTCCTTGGAAAGTTGTGAAGTCTGATGACTTCCTTGAAAAACAGGTTCGCGATATGAGTTGCGTCATTGGTTTTTTGGCATGGTATGGAATGTGCCATCTTGGAAAATCTGTCGACTACCACAAAGATCGAATCACATTTTGTTTGTGTTCTTGGCAGTCCCAATATGAAATCCAGTCTCACTGCATCCCACGACCTTTCAGGTATAGGTAATGGTTGATATAACCCTATGTTCTGCCTTTTCCCTTTTGTGTGTTGACAAATCTTGCATCTGTCCACAAATTTCTTAACATGTATCCTCATCCCTAGCCAAAAATATGAGCCATTCAACTTTGAGAACGTTTCATCATGACATAAGTGTCTGGCCAATCCTCCACTGTGTTTTTCCTTCAGCAGGTTCTCCCTCATGGAGCATTTTGGAATACATTATTGATTTCCCCTGAACAATAATCCATCCTGGATCATGAATTCAATCCATTGGCTTCTATCCCTAAGATTTGGATTCTCATATGCCTCATATGCATCCTTGAAGTTTGGATCATCTATGTAAATTTCTTTGAGGTTATCAAAACCCAAAGTTTTGACCCTAAATTCATGGATCAGCAAACATTTCCTGCTCAAAGCATCAACAACTTTGTTAGCAGTTCCAAAAATATCCTTAATCACAAAAGTAAAATTCTGCATGTATTCAACCCATTTAACTTGTTTTTGGTTCAACTTCTCCTGTTGAGTCACAAATTGTAAAGCGTGATTATCACTATACAAAAAAAACTCTTTAGGAACCAAATAATGTCTCCATTTCTTCAGTGCTTGTATGACTGCATAAACTTCTTTGTCATATGTTGAGTAATTGATCTTTTCTTCATTCAGTTTCTCACTGAAATATGTTATCGGCATGTCGTCTTGGCTCAAGACCACTCCAATTGAAAATCCACTTGTGTCACACCTGACCTAGAATGTCTTGTTAAAATCCAGAAAATCCAGAATTGGTTGTTTCGTGATCTTCTTCTTCAGCAGGTTGAATCTCTTCTCTGCTTCTTCTGTCCAATGAAAAGATTTTTTTCTTTTCTTCACTATATCAATCATTGGTGTGCTAATTCCACTGAAGTTTCGAATGAATTTCCTGTAGAAACTAGTCAAACCATGGAAGCTTCGAACTTCAAACACACTCTTCGGCGATGGTGAATTCTTAATTGCATCTACCTTTTCTGGAACCATCTTCAACTCATTTGTAGAGATAACAAAACCCAAATAAATGAGTTATGTCCTCATAAATGACGATTTCTTCAAATTGATCAGTAATTTCTCTTGCTGTAATCTTCTCATTACTGCAGCTAAATGCTTTAAGTGCTTTGCTTCTGTTTTAATGAATATTAATATATCATTAGGATATACGATGATGAATTTCCCAATGAAATCCTTCAGGACTTTGTTCATCAACCTCATGAAAGTATTGGGTGCATTTGTTAATCCAAATGGCATAACAAGCCATTCATACAACCCCTCATTCATCTTGAATGTTGTCTTCTATTCATCACCTTCTCGCATTCGAATTTGATGATATTCGCTTTTCAAATCAATCTTTGAAAAAAATGTTGCTCCACTCAAGTAATCCATCAAGTCGTCCATCCTTGGTAATGGAAATATGTATCCGAAGGTAATCTTATTGATCGCCCTTGAGTCTGTACACATTCTCCAGCCTCCATCTTTATTTGGGATGAGCACCATTGGAACAACACATGGAATCAAGATTTCTCGAATCAATCATTTTTCCATTAAGTCTTGGACCTGTCTCTTGACTTCTTCATTTTACTACGACATCAACCTGTAGATGGATTTGTTTGGTAAACTAGCTCCAGGTATAAGATCGATGTGATGGCTTATACCTGATAGGTGGCAACGAACAAGGTAGTTCGTCCACTACTATATCAACAAACTCTTCCAACAACTCCTGTATTTCTTCTGGTAAATCATCTATCCTTGTACTGGTCAAAACAATTTTGGGCTTCCTGACCACAATAAATTGTGTGTCTTCCTTCTTCCTAACCTCATTAAGAAGTTCTTTCCCACTCATGAGAATTACAATGTTTCTCATTTCTGTTTTTACCTCTTGGGTTTTAATCGGCAACAACATGTGCATCCTCCCATTCTTCTCTAGGGTGTATGTGTTCTTTCTCCCATCATGAATCATGTTTATGTCATATTGCCACAGTCTACCCAGCAATAGATGACAAACATCCATGGGAATGACATCACATAATATTTCATCCTTATATCCTCCTATTTTAAATTCAACTAAACATTGTTTAATGACATTTACCTCATGTCCTTTTTGTAGCCACGAAACTTTGTATGGGCTTGGATGTATAACAGTCTCCAGCTCCATCTTTTCTACCATCTCTGTAGATAAGAGATTGTATACCACTGTCCACTATGACCTTGCATACCCTGTCTTTGGTTTTGCAAGCAGTCCGAAACAAACTGTTTCTTTGGACTGGGTTATATGCCTCCTTCTCTAGCTTCAAGAGAACTTTCCTCATCATCAAAGATCTTCCGCCCTCAGCATCTTCTGCCTCAACATTCTATCCTTGAGCTTCGACAATGTGAGTTTCACCACCATATTTCTTCCTATCTGGAAACTCATAGGATTTATGTCTGATTTTTCCACACACAAAGCATTTTACTTCACCACATATGCCTCTTCCTCTTCCTCTAGCTCGAGGAAAAGTATTTCTATCAGCATACTACCCTCTCTGTGAGCTTCCTCCTCTCTCATGTTGAGTTTGAGGTTTCTTCCACTCTTCTTTAGATTTTTGAGTTCTATCTTGGGCAATTGTTTTGCCTCTTGCTTGACTTCTACCTCAGCCTCTTTGAACTTGCTTTCGGCTCAGCTTCTCTTAAGCTTTCAGAGCTATCTAATAAGCATCTTCCACATTTCGAATGGTCATCATGCTCATCTCATCTTGAATTTCACATTGCAGAACATTCATGTATCTGGAAACCTTTTCATCATCGCTTTCCCGATGACCTTCTCTGATGTTTATCTTGTAGAACTCTTCAATGTATTCTTTCACTGACATCAACTTCTATCTCAAATTCTACATCCTCTGAAACAGAGTGATTTGATAATCCTTGGGTATAAATTTGGCTTTCATCTTTGCAACCATTCTATCCCAACTTTTGATTTTCTTCTTGCCTTTGCAGCATTTGTCATCCTGCAGTTCATCCCACCATAGTGTTGCATGCCCTTTAAGTCTAGTAACAACATGTTTGACTTTCTTATCTTCCTTGACATCCTCACAGTCAAAGTATTTGTCTATAGATCTAATCTAGTCTAGAAGCTCTTCAACATCCAAGTTTCCCTCATACACTAGAATCTCCATTTTTTCTCTGGCACCTATCCTTGCAACAGCTCTGAATAGGCGTTCATCTACAACATCTTTGACTACAACTTATTCTCCTTCATTTCCAGCTTCATTTTCACTTTCAGCCTCGCTGATATCCCCAATGTCAACTGTGCGCCTCTGTGTTGTCTCCATGGCATCAATCTTGGCACGTAACTCACACATTTCTATTTCTCTTGCTGGATTAGGCATTGGCATTGGCCTGTCTCTTCTTCTCAGCGACATGGCTGTAAAATGTTTCTCTGTTCTCTCTGCTACAGAAAACAAAGAACTTGTTCTGAGCTCTGATACCACACTAACACATCACCCCCTACCTCAATAGGTTCTGCGCAACCTCCCGGTCTTAGGATCGTTCCAAATATTCCCCTGAGTTAGATTGACTCTTTGGTTTCCCCCGCAAGGAATACCACACACACAAGGTGTATTCCAAAACCGACCAACAAATATGATCGAGAATTTTCTTTTCTTTTCTTCTATGCTAATGATACAATAATACAAGAGTGAGGGTGTCTATATCCATTTTCCCTCCTACACTCTAAACTGTCTAATCTCTTAATTCCAATCTACCTACTTTCATTAACAGACTTAAATGCCTATTACAATTTGATAGATGGGAGTAATCCCCCCCAGATCTGTTCATATATCCTAGGTATAAATTCAAAGTACACCTTCTTCCTAACTATTACATTAATGCTTTTAAGTTCAAAATTCAAAACGTTGTTTATAAAAACTTTCTCTTTTTCCATCTGCGTGTCCAACTGCTCCTTTGGCTAGATGCGTGCTTTTGGCTTTTTACGATTCTCTTGCATCATCTTTCAAGTCTAATAACAATATTCCCCCTCGTATTATTCATGCAAAATCTCCATCATTAGTGATCGGCTTCCTAGTGGTCTTGGTTTCTCATCATTCAATTATCAATATGGGAAAATAAACTTGTGAGACACAAGCACAATATGTGCAAAATTGACTTTGAACCCTTTCCTATTGATTTTTGACAGACTCACAAATAGATGGTAAGAAATATTCAATCAACTGATTCACATTTAACTATCAGAGAGTAAGGCTGAAAACTATAGGTCAATCACTTCTCTTACAAGTGTTCTTCTTGCAAAACGTACTTCATTTAGTTAACTTAACTGATGATTAAATATTTTTTCATAATTTATAAATAAGAAATAACTGAATCAAATCCAAATGATGTAAATTGAATCAAACTTAAAAAACTGTAGACTTGTAGATTTAATTATTGTAGGAAATGTTTCATAGAGTTGTTTGTATGGCTCTGAAGACAAAAGTTTATTCAATTAAGGTTAAATGCTTTGAATTTCTAGAGATGGAACAACTCAGACCATAAACAAAAGAGACTAAGAACTTTGACAATACTATAGGAGAATCAAATTCACACGTGATGGAAGAAAAACTATGAATCTATAGGAATTCAAATATACTCGCAGAAAGTTAAAAATCACTATGCAATTAAAAAAAATACATTAGACACATTCTTTATTAAAATGAACAAGAACACACTACAAAATTAGTTATCATTGAAAGAGAAATAAACACTACATGAAACACAACACATACCATGCGGCCCTTCCTGGGGTGTGCTTCTTAACGAAAATCAGAACACAAAGATGGGTACATAGAAGTTCTCAAAGATTCATTGATATAATATTCAAACACAAGTTTTTAGAAATTACAATTTGTCTCTGGACATAAAAGAAACATTCTCTATTAACCTCTTCAGATCCCCTATTTCTATATTTATACAATTTAGTTCTTAATTGAATATCTCCCTACATCTAACTAATTATAGAAATTGTGGATCAGATCTTCATTATAGCCATGGAGACTATCTTCTTCAATTGTTCTGAGTTGAATCCTTGCATTGTTTGACTAATTGTTCCCTTATTTATGGAATTGAATGATATATTTGTTGAACAATTTTTGGATTTCCTGTAATGCCTGTGTATTTCTTGTAATTCTTGCATATTTCCTATAATGCCCACGGATTTCCTGTAATGTATGTGGATTGTTGATATTGAACAAGTTTGACCACGGGGATCCATATGATGAAACGATGGAATAATAGGCAATTATCCATATTGAGGCTTCTAGGGTAACAACTCCAAGTGGAATTTATCCTGATGACCGAGGGAAGTACCCGAACTACCAATTCCTGTAATGACTCAAAACCCCCATTAATTCATGTAATTACTAATTTCAGATAGTAAATTGCATAAACAGTTTTTAATCATTGTTTATAAGACAAACTAAGAATTTTATCTCAAATAACAACTTATACATTATTTTATTCACATTATGCTATCAAGGGAGGTGATAATGGATAAAACATGAACAATGAACAAGTAAACGTGAAGGAAAAAGTGTTGATAAGAAGGTCAAAATTGACACCCAACATCTCCCTCTAACTGAAGATATTGCATCTCTTCAGTTAGAAAATTCAAAATTGGGGTTCTAATCCTATACATCATCTCTTCTTTGATTTCGTTGGAGCAGTGGTTGAAGGTGCCTCTTCTCTATCTTTTCATTGCCTTAGTTTATTAGATAGATTTCCATTATCTTGAATAGTCTATTGATATGTTGCATTTATGACCTTTGCATCCTGTTTGTCCTTATACTTCTTTTTGAGGTTAAGATATTTCTCTTTCATCAGAGCACTCTCTATTTTGAAATTTTTATTTTCTACTTAATAACCTTATTTAAAATATCAATCTCATAAATGGTTTCATTTAAATGGTCGATATCTTCTTTGATTTCATGGTAGGATTCTTCCTCGGGAATTTCTTCTGTATCAGGAAGTTATTTAAGAACATTTGTTTCTTCTATCATTTGTTCTTCTTCAATTTCTTGTGTCTCAATTTATGCTTTCTAAATTTTCATAAGACTTTTGGTGGTGGGTCTGTTCATCAACTGTGTTGCATTAGACTGGTTTCCCTTGGACTATTCTGTTTTCTTGCTCAGATTCTCCATTCCTCTTAATATATGCTTGGAGGTCAACTTCCTCAAACATTTTAATTTTCTGGGTGATATCTCCTCAACATAATCATGACCTTCCTCCTAGATTTGATTCTTACCCTTTTTCTTTTCTTCTGTACTACCCTTTCTGTCCAAGGTCTATATTTTTTACTCCCATGTTTTTCTTTTTTTTTTTCTTTTTTCTGGTTATCTCATAGACTTCACAAATTTCTTTAATTTTTCAAAACTTTCCATGCCTTATTTTTAGGTTTTTCAGAAGCCACCTATGTTTTTCCCTCAGTATGATATTTTCATATGGATGGAGTTGTGAGTCCATATATTTCACTTCCTCTTTTGCAAGATTCTCGTTTTCTATAGGGTTTTCCATCATTGGTTCATCCTCTTAAAAATTATTTATGGACAAGAATTGTTGTCATGTTTCATTCAACTCTTCTAGTTTATGCAACGCAAGTATTTTTACCAGAGCATGGTTATATAACAATCTATTATTGTTAGGTGGGTTCTTTATAAAAACCATAGCCATTTTAGTAAGGATTTTCAACAAATAAAAATGCATGTTTACTCTCTTCTATTTATATTTCATATAATGCAACATGAGAATATGGTAAAGAAATATAAGACTATACCTCCCTTCGCAGGATAGGTATTTTTGTATAAATAAGACCACATCTCTCCAAGGTTTTGACAAACATGATCTTGGTACGCCTTTTGTCCATTCTGGGTCCTACTTCAATTTGTCCATAAACGTTGTCCAACCTCTGCCTTTTAATATATAATATTTAAACCAATTTTATCCTTTGTTTTCTAAACCTATGATGTATTCTAGGGTTTCCTCTGTTACTTTGATTTTGACATCTCTAACCTATGTATTTTTCCCATCAAATGTATTTTCGAAAGCTTTCATTATAGCCATGTTATGTTCCTAGAATTTCTCAAATAATGATAGTAATCCAACGTTTTGAAAGATCATTTGACAGGTAGGGAATTCATGAGAAATGTCTGTTCCCTGTGGTTCATACCTAACTAGAAATGGGTATGCCATTGATTTCCAAGTTTTTTCAGAGTTCATTGTGTGCCTGAATTCAAACTCTTTCTAACATGTTAGGGTTTTACAATTTAGAAACGAGAAACTCATGGAATGGGTATGAATTGCAACATACCCGACCACCCAAGACAGATCATCCCACCGAAAATATTTCATGCTCTGATACCATATTGTAACATATCCAACCACCCAAGCCAGGTCATGCCATCAAAAATATTTGATGCTCTGATACCATAATGTAACATCCCCAACATCCAACTGGGCTATGCCACATAAAACTTTCTGAACTGTATACCAATTAAAACATATACACATGGAAACTCTTGCAGAACAATATATATAAAATTAACAATAGACAATACATTTTTTAACTACACAGATTCATACAGAAATAAAAGTAAACATATACATGAAATACCCATTAATAAAAAGACAAGTATAAACCACACACGGGGAAAACCCATATATACACATAAATAATAATGCAGCATGTAATTTAACACACAATTGACACTTATCTTGGTAAGAATATCACCAACTATGTCCATACCTTCCACTAACCTCTTAGCCTTAGACTACGTTGCTCATCACTCTCAGCAGTGGGTCACCCCCGAGCTGGGACTAAACTCCACCTGGGTAAATGGATTCCTAACTAGACTGATGTATCTCAAACAATAGGAAAGACTTTGTCCCAGGTGCCAAATCAAAATAATAGCCTATAGTCCCTCATTCCACACATGAATTTCCCACCCTAGGAAGTGTGCCCCTTCTTTTCTCAATAGTCCCTTCGTTGCCCCACTTCCCTTCAAGAGCTTCAACAATAGGCCAGATAGGAAGTCTTAGAGCCCTGTAGTTGTAGTTTAGCACATTCGGGAAATCAATTCCCAACAATTCTCTCACCTAGAGAGAAATTTCTCATGGGCCTCACAACCCACCTCTTCAATATCCCAGGGCCTAAAAACCCGCCTCTTCATTCCAACTCCCAAGATAACCAAGTACAAGTATAGGTACAGGTACAGGTAAGGGTATGGTTATAGTTACGGATACATGTACAGGTATAGTAACAGAAAGGTACAAAGGAAAGTTGAATGAGTGAGTAAATGATGATGGAAGGAATGAATGATTTCCCCTCAAATGCTCTAAGTCCAAGCTATAAATATGCATGTTCCCAACTTGAAACTTGTCATGTTGAGAGATACTTTGGTCCACTTGTCCCCATCCTTAGAACTTAGGATAATACAATTATCCATACTTTCTACTTTAAGGAATATTAATATAATATTCCTTTCTGGCTTAATCTCCCTAGATTATCCCCTTATCCTTAACTTTTATCCCCCCCTTCCCCTAACTAGTGGACATATACAAAAATAAGCTCACTGGCATTTAGCATCTAGGCTCTTTGGCCTAATTCAACACATAAGTCTCCTAGCTTATAATAACTGGCTCACCAACATATAAAACACAATATATACACAAAAGGTTCTCTGGCCTCAAAATCATGGGCACTTAATTTTGTTGTGCGCGGTATATTGGAATGTGCACACTTCATCATTTTAGCGCACAATACATGTGCACACTATACCATTGAAGGTGTATGTAAAATTATATCAACAGATCACCAGCTTATAAGCATTTTTACATTTAAATTTACAATTTGGGGTTCATCCTAGGGGTATTACAATCCCCTCCCTTTATTTATGCACTGTCCTCAGTGCATTATATACCATGTACCATTAAAATTATTTAAAAGTCTCCAAGATTTATCTATTGGAAGCTTGATATCCATTTGGTGCTCTACTTTCCAGCACCAATTCTGGTATTCATACTACGAATGGAAATCAATTTCTCTATTCCATAGAGTTGCTTCCAGAAATAATTCAATTCACTTTTCCATTTGACACACCCTCCTTATGGTAGCTACCATGCCAAAAGCATCCTTGGGTTGCCTCCTCCTTGTTTCACTCACCCTTCCAGGCTCAGGCATCCCTTCACTTCTACGTAGTCCTTCAACAATCCATCTTGCCAAGGCTTTCACACACAAGGAGAGCGCTAACCCATTACCAGAACCCTACCAAGGCTCTACAATTATAGGGCTTTAGTGTCCTCAATAGTAGTTGTTATTTTCCATCATTCCAACTTTAATCAATATTATCACATCTACATCACACACATGCAGTTATCATGAGAGAACATTAAAAAAAAAATCCATTTTAGAAATCAAATTAATTTCATAAGGAATTCGACTTTTCCAAAATATGAAATTCTATTTCATAAAAAAAATTATTGTTGTTGCAGTAATAGAATGTAGTCTTTCATCTAGATTTCAACAAGCACCATGTTGAAAATTATTTTTCCTGCAATGATTCTATCTTGTATACCACCAACATATTGTTAGTATTTCATGTACATCATATTTTAATTGCAATATGTAAAAAAACATTATACAGTGATCTTAGAATTATCTACACCTAACAATCCAATCACAATTACCAAAAAAATTATTACATAGCATGACTCATCATTCTATGCATATTCTTGTTCGTAATTAATAACAATAAGTTCATTATTTCAATTTTCTGAATAGAAAATTTTCTGTAGTCAATGCTCATGTGATTACTTGACTAGCAACTTTATTGTTGCAATGTCTAATGGCTCCTGAAATGTTCTCAACTCCGTTAGGTAACAACATTTCATCCATTAGTGTAATTATTTCCATGAAATAATACATATACATCCACTCACAAAATGCATTCAACAAATGCATTTAAGTATAAAATTTTGTCATGTATGAGTGAAACTTTGCCACTTACTAGACATGAGTGCAACTATCAATTTCTATTTATTCAATGCACCTTTGTATTGGTTTTCAAAATGATCTTTATCTAAGTCATGTATCTCACCATTCATAAATTGGAAATCTGGCCAATGTCTTGACACATTCTCCACACACTTCCCATTGTTTTCTGAATTACTTGGATGCCTTCCTTTTCGAACCGAACACTACACCAAGAATACAATTATGTGGTGTTTATTAGTGTTAGAAAAAAGGTTGTAGTCCAAGTTTTATTTAAAGGTTGGAAGCTCATTGGTTATTGTGAGGTACATAACCTTTCTATATCCATACCTTGCCATATCCAACCATGCCTTGGTCTCATACATGACCAACTTTCCTAGCATCATTCCTATAATAAGTTCGCATATTTTATTTCTTTGGTTATTACCTCATAACCAAATTAACATGACATGATACTATGTTAGTGTGTGCATTCAAAAGATAAAAATATGTGATAACTATAACACGCCTCTATCCTTTACCATACCTGGTGGTAACTTATTCCTGTTAATGCACTTAAACGATACCTTAAAGTGGATTTTAAAAATTAAATTTGGGGAAATTCTTACCTGAATTTCCCTTTGGAAATTACACAAAATACTTTCAAAAGAGAAATGCTTACCTACATGGCTTCCATTAAACGAATTTAATGCTACCTGATTAGTTGATGATAGTAGAATCTCTCATGCCTCTTTATCAGTCCTGTAATCAATATTCCATCTTTCTTTTGCTTCCTTCCATATGCAACAACATTATCAACAACACGTTGCAAACATGCAAGCATTCTCACTTTATGGCTATCCCAACAATCCATAACATAATTACTGCTATAGTAATTGCAACGACTTATTTCTCCCTGTATCACTTTTCCTTGTTTATCTTAGAAGTCTTCAATTCTTCCATATTCCTGAATCTTCATGTGCTCTTCACTATAACCATTATGCATGCTTATTTCTGACCTGAACACTTTCTAAGCAAATCACTCTTGGCTTCCTTTTCTTTTCCATACAAATACTAAACTAATATTAACCTTCATATTTTCTTTAATTCCTTGATCCATCTATCCCAACCCATACTTGGATGAATTATAATTCCAATCATGTTGTCTTATAGACTTTGGATCTTCAACATCCATTTACTTTGCAGACTGAACTATTTCAACTCTTTCTTGACTGAATACTTTAGTATTTGATTTTTCTTCCACTCTTCTCTTCTCCTTTCCAACTAGCCTCAAACTTGGCTTGTATAGCCAATCTCTAGCATTTTGTAAGGATGCACATATTCCTCCTTCTCTAGCTGCATTTAATTGATTAAAAGTACCTAATTCTTATTTTAATTTACCATCATAATTTCAAGTGATACTTCCACCCTCTCAAAATGTCACTCATGGATTTATACCACTTGAGATGGATTCTTCTCAGGCACCATCTCTTTTTCATTCAAAACCATGCATAGAACCATTTTCTTCTTCATGGTTCCTTACTAACTCTCTACAAAGATTAATTTCACTTTTAAGTCTTTCTTGGCTTTGACATCTCCATGCTATTGTGGAAATATACTCAATACCTTTGGAATGCATCAACAATCCTCTACTATTATTGCTTTCCCTCCTGAAGTGTTGTCTTGCATTCCCATTATATTGATATCTACCTCATGATTTCTTCTTCCATTATATTAGGATGTTCATGGACTTAAAACTACATATTATGCTGATATTAATTTTCAACATTCCACTATTATTTGGATCCCTCTGATCCATATCCTACATGACCCAATTATATTTCCAGTCATGTTTTCTAAGTAACCTTGGATAGTTAACACCAACTTCCTTCTTGAGGTACTTTATTTATCCCTTCCTTATCTGATCATATCAGCACCTGGATTTGCTTGATGAATATTACTTTCTCCTTTCTTGACCAATCTCATTTCAACTTGACTTGAATAATCCCGTTCCATCATGCCATAATGATGCACCTATGCCTAAAATGACACTCATTACTTATGTGCACCTTCATTTATTTACCCTTGAAGTGATGACCTTCATACCATGCTTCCACTATGCACTATGATAACCATAAGGGAAGCATTACTCTATAATTGCATATCCAATCTTTGGATATGATGCACTCTTTATACATATATGCATTAAGCATCTTTATTTATCTGATTACTATCATTATGATAGTCACTTCGTTTTATAATAGGTTTGACTCCAATGTATTGCTTAATATGCATATTGGTTTCTTTGGGAGTGAATGTATTTTCACTAATTCATTCACTACATGATCTATTCCTTTGCCCAGATTTATTTGAATAATTGAATAACATGAGTGGACTTCCTATAGTGACTTCCCAAGACTTTATGGCTGCACCCAGATTCATACCTTAACATTTTGTAATCTTGCATTTTGATCATCTTATGAAATATTTTTGTCATAGCACTCTTTCCCTGAGTACCTCTACTGATTTTTAACTAAATTTAAACCTTCTCACCTTTTAAGAACTAAACGTTTTTAACTCTGCAAAAATGTGCATCCAAAAAAAATTATTAGGATAAATAATTTAACAAATTTACGAAATTATGCACAGTTCTGTTCCAGTAATGCATCAGAATTATTTCTTCTGATTTCCTGAAAAATTGACTGTCCAGATCAATTTTATGGGTGGAAAATTATACTCGTCTATCCAATTTATTTCTAATGACTACTCCCTTGCTCAATTCTAAGTCTTGAGCAGAAAATTATGGTCATTTGAAAATTGTTCATTAATTTCTCCTGTTCACACTTCAACTTGGTGCAAATCTGCGCTGTAATTACGCATTTTTGTACCTAATCCATTGGAGTTTTGGTAAGAGCTCAATTTTTTTCTTCATATAAATATTTTGGATAGCCTGTCCAAATGTCACTTCTTTTTGGGCTCTAGGCTGCTAGTTACAGCGTGTTGAAGTTCTAGGCCAATTAGTGTTTTTGGTATGGAATGCTACATCTACCTTCTGTGTCTTCTTAAACATTTTTAACATGCCCAGAATTTTAATTCAGCTCCAGTACTTTCTTCTATGGTTCAGTAGATTTCCATAGAATTCTCATGCACCTCAATCTAATTATGGAGAAGAAGGTTATGGCCCTTCGATGTTAGTTGGGTCTTAAAATTTACCCTCCATTGTTTGTCCTGTAACTTCCTCATAAAAGATTTGTTTAACGAACGGTTTACACCATTAGACAGTTCTCTTTGGGACATTTTAATTGAGATGCAGAGAGAAAGTGTAATTAATTATCCATACTTTATACTTTAAGGAGTATTAATATTATATTCCTTTTTGGCTTAAGCTCCTTAGCTTAGCAGCTTAAACTTAAATTTTAGCTCCCCCCCTCCCCCTCCCCCCTTCCCTAACTAGTAGAGTTTAGTCCCCCATACTCTTTTATCATGGTCATTCTACACACAACGATGTATTATATTAATTATGAGACATATACAAAAAAAATAGGCTCACTAGCCTTTAGCATCTAGGCTCTCTGATACCATATTGTAACATACCCGACCACCCAAGTTGGGTCATGCCACTGAAAATCTTTCATGCTTTGATACCATATTGTAACATATCTGACCACCCAAGTTAGTTCATGCCACTAAAAATGTTTCATTCTCTTATACCATAATGTAACATCCCCAACATCCAACTGGGATATGCCACATAAAACTTTCTGAACTGTATACCAATTAGAACATATACACACAGAAGCTCTTGCGAAACATTATATATAAACTTAAAAAAATACAATGCATTTTGTAACTATACAGATTCATATAGAAATAACGGTAAACATATACATGCATCATAGACAGGAAATACCCATTAATATAAAGACATGTATAAACCACACACGTGAAAAACCCATAAACATATACCATAAATAATAATGGAGCATGCAATTTAACACACAATTGACACTTATTTTGGTAATAATATCACCAACTATGTGCATACCTTCTACAAACCTCCCAGCCTTATACCACGCTGCTCATCACTCTCATCAGTGGGTCACTCTCGAGCTGGGACTAAACTCCTCCCGGGTAAAGGGATTCCTAACCAGGTTGATGTATCTCAGACAACAAGAAAGACTCTATCCCGGGTGCCAACTCAAACTAACAGCCTACAGTCCCTCATTCCCCACATGCCTGTCCCACCCTAGGAAGTGTTCCCCTTCTCTACTCAACAGTTCCTTAGCTACCCCACTTCCCTTACAGGCTTCAACAATAGGCCAGATAAGAAGTCTCGGAGCCCTGTAGTTGTAGTTTAGCACCTTCGGGAAATAAATTCCCAAAAACTCTCTCACCTAGAGAGAAATTTCTCACGAACCAGAAAACCCGCCTCTTCAGTATCCCATGGGCCTAACAACCCACCTCTTCAATCCATCTCCCAATATAACCAGGTACAGGTACATGTATAGGTACAGGTAAGGGTATGGTTATAGTTTTACATGCAGGTACAGTTGTAGTAACAGAAAGGTACAGAGGACAGTTGAATGAGTGAGTGAATGATGATGGAATGAATGAATTATTACCCCCCAAATGCATTAAGTCCAAGCTATAAATATGCATATTCCCAACTTGACACTAGTCATGTTGAGAGCTACTTTGGTCCACTTGTCCCCATCCTTAGAACTTAGGATAAAATAATTATCCATACTTTCTACTTTAAGGAATATTAACATAATATTTCTTTTCGTCTTAAGATCCCTATATTATCCTCTTATCCTTAACGTTTAGTCCTCCCTTTCCCTAACTAGTGGAGTTTAGTCCCCCATACTCTTTTTTCGTGTTTGGTCTACACACAACGATGTATTATATTAATCATAGGAAATATAAAAAAATAGGCTCACTGGCCTTTAGCATATACGCTCTCTAGCCTAATTCAACACACAATCCTTTTAGCTTATAATAACTGGCTCACCAGCCTATAAAACACAACATATAGACCAAAGGTTCTCTGGCCTCAAAATCGCATGCACTTAAGTTTGTTGCGTGCGATATCCTGGAATGTGCACACTTCATCATTTTAGCACGCAATACATGTGCGCACTATACCATGGAAGGTGTATGTTAAATTATATCAATAACTCACCTCCTTATAAGCATTTTTACATTTACATTTACAATTTGGGGTTCAGCCTAGGGGTATTACATGAATGAAAAGAATCGTGTTAACCTCTTTAACTCATGAACTATACCCTTTGGATTCCCTAATTATAATAGAGAAATGGTATTCTTTGCATTGTAATCATCACATATTATGTGAATTCAAACCAATTTTAGAGGTGACAACACATATTCATAAATGATGGCACGCAAAACTTTGAGGTGACCAGGAAGTAAGATAATAATTATAGCATGAGAATAGGCAATTTGTGGGAAAGAATCATAAAAGGTGGAAAAGTACGGAGATAGTCATGGGTCATGGGTCATATGATATGGTTATGAATGCAAGAATGATAGGAAAGAAATGCATATCGAAAATGGCGTTAGACATAATATTTATCTGAGATTAAACTCTAGTTAGTCTAATAAATTATAAAAAAAACCTATTCGATGTTATTTACAAGTACCATAAATACCTCCTTTGTACCCTAAAAAATTATGAAGACTTCTTGGATCAATATCTCTTCGATCATGTCTTTGATTACAAAAATTCATTTGATTACTAGAAATCTTTGTGATTATTAAAATTTTCCTTTGATTAGTGGAATTTTCTATGTAATTCTTCCTTTGTTGGAGATGCATGAAGGAATTTATTGATAATATTGTTGAAGTAATCAGGAAGATATTGTTGAACAAAAACAAATCTGATGAAGCCAAAGAAATCAAATGATGGTATTGTTGAACAATATCTAGATTTTTACCCTTTTACAAGAAATGCCTTCAATTATGTTACTGACAAATGATGGGATGATTTTCTTCTCCAAAACTAAACCTTTGAAATTTCTTTAAAACTGAAAATGAATGTATGTTACCATTGTTAATCACTCAAAAAGTGATTAACTTATTTGAACAATTATGTGAAAAAATTGGCATGAAATGTTTTAGAAAATTAGTGAACTCTTTTTGCCAATTGCCTGGTTTTCAAGTAGAGTCACATTCAAATGCGCCATTCCATGTTTTTCACATTCTGAACTTATTTTTTCTTTACTTTTTACTTTTTACTTTTTATATTTATTTATTTATTATTATTTATTTGTTTTTTTCATTTTTGTTTTTTTTAAAGAAAATAAAATTCAAGATGACAGATGAGTAGAAGAGTTATCCTCCCTACTCAGGATTTCCATCTTAGACTGCTAAAGTAACCTCAAAACAAACTCATCTTTGGATGTTGGCTTGTTGTATAATTTGATTTGATGTCCATTGACCACGAACGTGATTTCCGAACCATCAATGGTTTTGATTCTCACTGATCCATTGTAGAACATTGTATCAACTTTGTAAGGGCCTAGTCACTGGGTGGTAAATTTGCCTTTAAAATTTTTAAAATTTGAATCGAAAATCAAGGCCTAATCACCATCTTTGAGATTCTTTTTTTTAATGAATTTAACTTGCCATCTAGGCCATTGTTCTTGAATAAGGGTGGAATTTGGAATGGGATATCATTGAACTTCATCTAACTCATTCAATTGTATAAATCGTTTTTGTTGATCTTCTGATAGACTTAAACCCAATGCTCAAGAAACTTTGAATTTTTTTATCTCAAAATTTATGGGGAGTACCTTCTTTCCATAAACTAACTCATAACGGGTGTGTCCAATAACATTTCCCCACATAGTTCTATAATCTCTCAAGGATTCTAGAAGCTTATACACCTAATTTGACCGAAGGAGCTAGACTGTCTTTGTCAAAATGCCTTCCAAAATCTTATTTGTAGATTCCACTTGGTCATTTCCCTATGATGGTATGGTGTGGACTTCTCATGTCTTATTTTGTATTCCTGCATAATAGACTGAACTAGTTTCAAGGTGAATTGTGCTCGTGGTCAATAATTTTTTCTCTGGGTACCCTAAATCTAACAAAAATATATCCAAATAATAAATTTACAACATAATTTTTAGTAGCATGTGGTAAATCTTTCGCTTCAACCCATTTTGTAACATAATCTGTGCAAACCAAAACATACCTCTTTCTTTTTTATGGTGGATTTATGGGCACTACAAAATCTAATGCCCATTTCTCAAATGGTTCTATGAGAACCTAAGCCTGAAGTGACATTCCATTGGTTGTAGTAGGAGCATCCTTTGAAAACTATCACAACTCCTCACATATTGTTAGGTATCCTTAAAAATTGAGGGCCAAAAATATCCTAATTCAAGAATATTATAGGCTATCCTTTTGTCAGAAAAATGACAACTACAAGGCTCATCATAATAGGCCTTCAAAATATCATACATCTCTTCCTCTCTAACACATTGACGGATGTTCATATTTTCTCCTGTGTAGAAGAGGTCTCCCCCAATCAAGCAATACTTAGCACTTTTCCTAATAACTTTTTGTTTTTCTTTTGCTGAAAATTGTGTTGCAACTTTTCCTGTAGACAAGTAATTTGCGATATCAGTAAACCATGGAGTATTAATAGAAACCGCAAATACATTTTCATCTAGAAATGTATCAATTACATGAAATGTTTCACTAGGATCAATTCTAGGGTTTCTACCATTTAGGTAAATCATCAATCTAGATTGTATACATTTTCTAAATTTATTAAACCAGATTTTTCTTTACTGCTTACCCATGATGATGAAAGCAGTAGGATATGGAAAGAAAGGTTCGGAAATTTTAATTTTAGATATATGAAAGAACTTAGCAAGTAAATATTGCTTGATGGTCTACCATATATCCATTTCTCCAAAGGAATATGTGAGGGATGTGTTCTTGGAAAACACCCTTAAGAGAAATTTGACAAAGGAAAGACTCAGAGAGATTCCTCTCCTTTAGATCTAATCCATAGTGACCTCATGGGCCCTTTTCCGCATCTATCAATCAGAAAAGTGAGGTATGTAATCATTTTTGTTTATGATTTCTCACGTTTCACACAGATTTACTTTCTCAGGAAAAAATCAGAGGTATTTCAACACCTCAAAGATTTCAAATCCCTGGCTGAGACACAGTTAGGAAAGAAAATCAAAGTACTTTGAACTGATAAAAAGGGAGAGTATGTCAATCATGATATCCATAATTTTTTTCATGAGATAGGGATTTATTTGCAACAAACAGTTCCCTATACTCCGTAGAAAAATGGAGTTGTTGAGCAGAAAAACAGATCTCTAAAAGAGGTGGCATCTTGCATACTACATGCAAAGTCTCTTCTAGAGATATTATGGGACGAAGCACTTAATTGTGCAACTTACATCCAAAATATATCTACTCATAGATATTTCAAGGATAAGACCCCCTATGAGGCTTGGAGACGCCTCAAACTAGATGTGACCAACTTTCGTATTTTTGGTTCACGTGCATGGGCCCAGATTCCCTATGAAAAGAGGAAGAAAATTGATCCATAGAGCATAGAGTGTATATTTATTGGATACCCTGACGGTTTGAAGGGATACAAAATTATTGATCTTTCCTCAGACCAACTCATCATTGAGAGAAGTGTCCAATTTGAGGAAAGTGTCTCACATGTACCTCAACAATTGCATGTGGACACCTTCATTCTTCCACCTGTCTGAGATGATGAGAATGCACATGTCGAATCTTCTTCAGACGAGAGTTATGATTCATAGGATTAAAATGATCCAGATATAGATTCAATACATTCATATGCAGAGTCAATGAATCTAGATGCATATGCAGAGACAGAGTAGAGGGCCAAGTTGGCCCAGACTACTCTTTAGGATGCAGGGGATCTTGTTGGTGATCCAACCGATACTAGGAGGACTCGATCTAATCTCCAGGATCCTCCTATTTTACTTACTTCCATTGAACCATTTCCCATCGGGAATATTTTCTTGGTTCAATATTCATATCCATAGTCTTATGGTGAGGCTGTTGGAAATCCCTTTTGGGAATCTTCCATGCAGGAGGAGTACAACTCCCTGCTCGAGAGCCAAACTTGGGATCTGGTTCCCCTTCCTTATGGAAGGAAACCTATCAAATGTTGATGATTCTACAGGAACAAGAGTGAAGTGTAAATACATATTAGCATATACAAAGCGAGGCTTGTTTCCAAAGGCTTTCAATAGGTGCATGGCATTGACTATGGTGAGACCTTCACTATAGTAGTGAAGATGGATTCCATACATTTGGAACTTTCCATTGCAACATCCAAGGGATGGGAAGTCCATCATATGGATGTGAATAATGAATTTATTCATGGTGATCTCTCTAAGGAGATCTATATGTATCATCCCCAAGGATTTATGCAGGATTCATCTTTGGTCTATTGACTGAAGAAATCTCTTTATGGCCTTCAGTAGGCTCAGAGGGCATCGTATTCCAAGATAGACTCTTACCTATTGTCAAAGAACTTTTTACATTGCAAATCAGACCTGAATGTCTACATGTTCAAGATGAATGATTCACTTCTACTCTTACTTTTGTATGTTGATGATTTTTTGATCACCGGTTGCTCGACTTTAGTGATTGTTGCAGTCAAGAGGATTATACATTACATGTTTTTGATGATGGACATGGGTCATCTACACTTCTTCCTTGGACTCGATATTAGTCAGGATGCATCAGGCATCAAACTATCTTCGAACAAGTATGCTCAAGATCTCCTTGAGATATTTCACATGACAGACTACAAGTCTTCTCTGACTCCTTTCCTATTAGAAGTTAAACTTGAGGATGGAGGGGACACTCCACTAGTTGACAACACACTATATATAAATCTAGTGGGGAGCTTGTTGTATCTCACACACTCTAGACCAGACCTCTCCTATGAAGTTGGTGCAACTTCCAGGTTCATGCAAGAGTCGCATGAGCTACATTGGAAGGTTGCAAAGAGTATCATTCAATACGTATAGGGAACCATCACCTTTGGGATTCATTATGCAACAAACTCTACATTAAATCCCATTGGGCTCATGGATTTTGACTGGGCTGGTGATAGCACTGATCGCAAGTCCAAATCTGGTTACTCACTCAGTGTTGGCTCTCGGCCTATTTGTTGGTAGAGCAAGAAGTAGGATGTGATTTCTCTTTCTTCAATTGAGGTAGAGTACAGAGGGGTAGTTGACATAACCATTCAGGCTATGTGGCTACAACATTTTCTCACTGAGTTTGGCATTCACTTTCATCAGTCGATCGTCATCTAGTGTGACAACAAGAGCACTTTGAAGTTCTGGAGAGCTCCATTTCAGAGGCAGCAGATGAATCACATTGAGATCCACATGCACTACATCTGGGACTTAGTACACAAGGGGATCATTGACCTACAGTTATGTCCTTCATCAGAATAGACAACATACATGTTCACCAAGATCTTCACTAAGAAGAAGTTCCATTCTTTGTGCAGTCATCCTGGAGTGAAGGACACAATTGCCTAGCAATTGTAGTTCTTCTTTTTTACATACAATGTACCTGGAGTGGGTGTTTTTACCATGAGGTTTTCCCTCTTTCCTCACTTTATTTCAGTGTGTCTTTTGTATTTGGGTACCTAACATGGCCTCATTGTTTGAACCCATTCTTTATTTTAATCATAGTGATGTTCAAGGGGTGTTGGAGTTACTTCACACACACCTAGGGTTTATTTTTCCTAAGGTTTTTCCTATGTTTATTAGTCTTTGTCCAATCTCCTAAATTTTAGGGAGAATTTTCCTCTAGGAGAATATTCTCTTTAGTTTTCAGTTCAGTTGGACTAGTTGAGTGGAGTCTAGATGTTGCATTGGTTTTGTAACCATGAAACATTGGGATCATCACCATCTAATGTGCATTGTCCTTAGTATCATCACCAAAATAGAGAATTACCCGTGATTCCCTAATTCCCTCCTTACTTCACTATGTTTTAGTCAGTTAACTGAAGACTGATAGACTAGTTAACTCAGCTAGGTGGCAGTTCACTGTCGTAACTGCTTAAGAGACTAGACTAGGTGGTAGTTCACTTCTGTAACTGTTGATGTATGTAAAGATAACTCTAGACCACCACAGTGGCACATTGGCTTCACCTCCAATGCGCATTATTTTAGTTATACAGAGTATATCATGTGTAAATTATTCATTGTTCATGACGGTTAATCATAATTCTTCCATTATTTCTCTCTTGCTTCTTCTTTCAAGTTCCTCTCTCCAAATGTGTGTGGTATTTTCTAGCTAGATCTTTTATGTGCATGTTCAACACATTTACATTTTGATTGTGCCTCTTCATGGGAAAGAGTTGGAGATGGAGTATTATTTGTGGCACCAAATGATGAGTATTACATTCCATTTTCTTATAGATTTCAATTTGATATTGATTATACGAATAATGTATGTGAATATGAATCTTTTCTTTTAGGATTATAAGATAATATAAAGCTTAAAATTCAACACTTAATTGTATATGGGGATGCCAAATTTATTGTGAAATAGGTGATACAATAATATCAGGCTAAACATCCCAAAATGAGATCCTATTGAAATTGTGCATGGGACTTAATTGAAAATTTATTTATGTCTTTTAATATTCATGTTATTCCAATATTGCATAATCAATAGGTTGACTCCTTATCCAAGGAATCAAGTACTTTCATTCCACCCACCGTTTTGAAATTAAAATATCACATTAAGATGATACACAAACCTTTGATACTAGATAATGTTCATTACTGGAAAATATTTGAGGATGATGAGGAGATAAACAAATTCCTTGAAATGATTGATGAATTTTCAGAAACTCACATTGATCAATAAAATCAAAATGATCCATCTTGGATTATGCAGGAAGTAGAATCTAAAGAAAAGTTTCATAACAAAATTGAAAATCATAAAATGCTTATGTTGAAAAATAATCAGATTCCAAAAGGACTCATTCCTTTAGAAAGACTCTTTGATCAAAATGATATCCCTTTGAAATATACTTTGCAGCCTCAACCAGAATATCTTGAATATTGTAATCTTGGTTCTAAAGAAAGTCCGAAATTCGTAAAGTTATCTAAATATTTTCCCATTGAACATAATAAAAAATATACAAAACTGGTCAAGGAATATAAAGATGTTTTCTCATGGTCCTATGAAGATTTGAAAACCTATGATAATTCTATTATTGAGCATAATATTCCCTTAAAACCATGTGTCAAACCTTTCAAACAAAATCTTAGACAAATCAATGGACTATTTTTTTTCCTGTAATAGAAAGGGAGGTTAAGAAAATTATTGGTGCAAAAATTATTGTTCCTTTGAGATATTCTGAATGGGTAGCTAATATAGTTCGAATTACAAAGAAAAATGGGTAGATAAGATTATTTGTGGATTTCATAAATCTAAATCGATCTTGATTAAAAGATAATTACCCTCTTCCAAAAATGGATCATATTCTTGAAAAGTAGTAGGGAAAAATATGTTTTCTATGATCGATGGTTTTTTTGGATATAATAAAATAGTTGTTCATGAGGGCGATAAAGAAAAATTTTCATTTACTACTCCATGGGGAACTTTAATGTATCATAAAATGTCATATTTTTTAATGAATGCAGGTGAAACTTTTCAACGAGCCATGGACTTAGCTTTTGTTGGTGAAGAGATAATTTTTTTGTTTTTTATTTAGATGATTTGAAAGTTTTTTCTAATTCTAATGCAGAACATTTCAAACATCTTAGAAAAACATTTTATAAATTTAGAAAATATGGTCTATCTCTAAATCCCGAGAAATCTCATTTCTCTATGCAAGAAGGGAAGTTGTTAGGTCATATTGTATCAAAAGATGGAATTAGAATTGATCCACAAAGGGTTGAAGCCATTGATAAGATTAATTTACCCATAAATAAAAAAAGATTCAATCTTGTTGGCCCTTGACCAAGTTTTGGAGATCCTTGGTCAAGTTTGACCTATTTTGGGACTTCGACAGCCTGTCGAATGAGGAGCGCAAGATGAAGCAAAGATCGCAGGATCTCAGCCCCTTTTTGGGTCCTTTTTGGGTTTTGGGATTATATAATGGGTATGGGATGTTGGACCATGGGCTCACCAATGCTTAGGCCTATTTTGTATGTATAAATAAGAAGCTAGGTGATGTAGGAAGTAGTGATCAAAAGGATGTGAATGGCTAAGTGCTAGATCTATGTCATTGAAGGACTGTAAGTGCTATGTGCATACTCTGTAGGACTTACAGAGCCATTTGCAAGTAATTGTAAGAAGGCTTGGTGATTTACCCTAGCTCGAAGAAGGAGGATATGGAGGAGTGCACACATATCTCCTATTTTCTGTGGAGTAGGATTTTGATGCTATGTGACTGTAAGAAGATTGACAAAGATAATAGAGAAGAAGAGTTGGTGGACGTAGCCCTAGGGTGGGGGTGAACCATGCATATGTTGTGTTTCTCTATTTTGTGAAATGTGTTGATGTGTTTATGTCTTTACTTGCTAAGTTATTTGATATAGATAGGTAGATCTATCTATGCTTTGTGATAATGATGTATATGGATGCTTGAATCTAATAATATCTGATCTATTTTGTTATGCTAAGTGTTGTTAGATGTTAGATACGGTTGAATACTACGATGCTCTGTGGTTAGGGTCTTATCTGTGAAGTAGATAATGGTTAATTATTGATGAACAATCATTGCTAAGTTCCCTATTAAGTGTTACAATCATAGATATGTGTTCCATATAAGGTTGCAGACATTGGATTCCTGCAACCACCCATGCCTCTACCTCGGGTGAAACTTCATCTGCTTCGCAGGTGTTGTCGAAAGGTCTGGTAGTTAGGGTTTTTTTGGTGTGTTGTTGTAGCGTCAAACCTTGTTTCTGCCCCTGTGCCAACCAATGGTTCCGTTGCTGGGACTTGAAACTAGGATTGCTGGGAACTGAGAAAGAAGAAGCTTTGTGTGAATATACGACCTGAAATTGTGAAAGAAATATGCTTAGATTTGTCGCTCTAGTGCGCAGTACTCTACATGACTTGTGAAGATCTGTGCTAAATAAAGAAGACCGATCTAAAGAAAATATGTAAGATCTGCAAGCATTGTTCTCTAATAAAGGTAAAAATAGTAAAAAGTTTTAGATCTAAAAGCTTTGTGCTCTGTAAAAGTAAGATAATTGGAAATTTTTGTTTCTAAAGTATGGATCTAGATATGTTTGAAAAGAATTGTCCTATCTTGAAAACTAGGGCACTGATAAATGAAAGAAGATTTGATATGATTAGATCTGATAAGAATAATGAAAGATATGTTATACCTATGCATAAAGAGAATGTTTGGACTAACAAATGGATGCAAGATCCCAGAAAGAATTTTTTGTAGGTTAGCTACCATGATCCTAGTGCGCAGTATAGGAGAGGTTAGGGATCATTTAAAAGAAAGGGAGAATTAACCCTCTGTTACAGTTGTAGAAAATTGGGACATCTTGCTAAGGAATTCCCTGGGAGAATACCTAGTTGCCTTTGTTGCAAAGCTATGGACTATGAAGTATTGGATTTCCCTAGAATGATTGCTAAGGTTGAAAAAATGAACATGAACCAAGAAAACCCTAAGGCAGATCTAGAAACTACGATTATGATAGAACCCCAGAAAAAATCAGAGAAAGTATTACTATAGATGAAAGAAACCCTGAATGATCATCGACATGTCAGTTTATCAGAGGTATTCAAATAAAAAGAATGCCTTGAAGCAAGAATAGGAGACTTAGAAATTGACTGTGTTCTAGGTGAGGAAACAAAGGTGAATATCATGACAAAAAGAACTTGGGAACTTTTAGGGAAGCCTACTATGACTCCTTCATTGGGAGGAATAGGTCTATTTAGAGGAAAGTTGATAAATTTGTGTGGAAAGCTCACCCAAATATCTATGAATGCCAATGGAACTTCGACAGAGGAAGATTTTGAGATTATTAAATTTATTGAGAACATCGAACCATTTACCATGTTACTAGGAAAACCCTGGATTGAAAGAAATTAGGCCAGAAGGCAAGAAGAAGAAGAATTTTTAGCCCAGAAGAAGCAAGAGTTAAAATATTTCATGACTAGAAGGATCACACACTTAATTGATGAAAAAAATAACAAATCAAAGCTATTTAACACCAGAGACCTGGATATATAAGTCGAAAGACCATTAGACGACCCACGGAAGATTGAATTACCTGTTCCAGATAAAGAAAAAGTATCACCCTTGAATTTTAGGAAAGAATCTCAACAACGCGAAGTAATTATGCCAAAAGAAGATAAGAATCAGAATCGAAAAAGGCATACCAAGATGAAGCTCACTGGAAAGAAAGCTACAAAGCTAATTAATAAGAGAGCTAAGATTGACAAGTGACCAAAGGTTCCAGAGGGAACTTCGCAGAAGGAAAATTTACAAAACTGGAGCTTCGTCTGGATAATAGAACAATGTCACATAACACTTTACCAGGGAGAAGCATATAACCATTAGGACCAATATAACCATTCGGTCGACCCCCGCTAACGGGTAGAAAGGCATTTATGGTTCAGCACCAGACTATTGGATTGTTCCATAATGGACATAACAGAGTTAATGAAGGCTTCTCGACCGTTGCAAGAAATTCGTTGCTAAGTTATCTATTTATCTTGTTGCGCCATGCACTGTGAACACTTTTTATAACCATGAATCTGAGCCCGCAGACTTGTTTATTTTACACAATGATCATTGCACTATTTCCTTGTATCCCATTGTAGTGTCTAAGTTACTCCTAAAACCCAAATATTTCCAACCCCGAGCGTATATGCCAGAGGAGTTTAGCGTTGTAGAGAAAGTTTTCGATGAATTTTTGATCGACCTCATGACTAAAAGAGTCATGTCAATGTCTACAGGTATACAAGCTTCATCGATGAGAATGGTGCAATCCGCTCCGTCCACTGCTCGTGGAGCCAGACCATCCTGACCATCAACAGAAAGGAGAACCAAGCATAAAGACGACCTCACAAATGAAAAATTTATTCCAACCATATTACCCGATTACATCCTACCTATGGCTGGCATGGTGAATCGTGATAGTGTGCCAAGAGAATTCGAGTACACCATGGTCACTGCGTACCTCCCGAAGGGGATACATGTAATTCAGACAGAGCATGATAAGATCACAACGTTGCATTTCATCGACTTCAATCTCAGAGATCATAAGATCTATGGTATGCTCGCCCCATACAAATACCTAACCGGGAAAAAGGGAAAGAACTCAAAGATAATCCCTCAATAGTGGACTATGGAGCTCGCCCAGTCCACCCTGCTAAATGTCATAAAGATCTCACACTTCGGAAAAAAACAAGAAGTCAACACCTGTGTCAAGTTTCTACTATCATGTTACCATGGCAGCTACTTATGGCTAGACCACCACATTATAGTTGAACCAATGCTGATCTATAGGATCATGGGACTGTGTATGTAAAGACCCAACCCACAGAAATTTCATCTAGGAAAAGTCACAGATTGTGCACTCAGACAGAAGATTAAGGATACATATGGCGATGTTGAGAAGGGAACAATAGGCTACAAGGTAGCCTCCATCCAAAGTGGTGCAGTGTGCCTAGCATGTCAACTGATAGATGGATAGTTAGTAAGGAAGAACCGATGCACGCAGGTCACCGACTTTTTGGTTGACATCGCATGGAAGTGCGCAAAAGGCTTACAGATGAGCTGGGTGAAGTACCTAGTTAACCAATTGGAACTAGATTTCCAAGAAGCATAGGATCAGGGTTATGAATTTCATTTCAACTGGCTCTTAGTCCTCACTTCATTTGTTGCATGGGAGATGCTGGAAGGAGAAACCTTCCCAGACATCGAGACATTTGAACCACTTGTCGCAAAGTTCACTACCCTATGGTATTCAAGTGATATGAACAAATAGTGGAAGTCGAATGTTGTGTTTTATACATACTACCTTAAGATAAAGAGAGCCATAGAAGAAGAACATTACATGACTTCAACACCTTACAGAGGTTTCAAACCTTGATGAATTTCAACGCATATCGACATTTCATTTATATTACAGCGCGAGCTAATGAACATAAGGAGCAGTTGCAGTCGTACTACAATCTCACAGAAGAGGATCTTGAGGAAATCACTAAGGACTAGTCAACAGACCTCCTTATTCCAGTAGACCCTGCAAAGATGTCTGATTCTTATAGGCCAGAAATTGTGCATCATACACCCAAACCCAACAAAACAAAGAAGATTGAAGAGGTCCAATACCTAAGCAATGCCTTAGGGAAGACTTTTTCCATATCACTTGAGCGAGGAGGTGATGATGACGTAGAATAGATGAAGGATAGAGAAGCCGAATAAAAGAAAGACGAAGTAACACTACTAAGAGATGAGACCGATCTCCTGAAGAATAGGAAGGTTTCTCCCCAGAGACCCTCTTCACAGAAGAAATCCAGAACCATCGTGACCAAGATGAAGATTGTGCTTATTGCTTATGATTTTGATTTCATCATCGCAGCCCTGAATGACGCTTCACTGGAAATAGAAAAGAAACAAGGAGCGAAGCAGGAGGAAATGTATGATAGAATTGAAATCAAACTATGAGGGGTACAATAGACTCTTCAGTCTAGTCACACAATCTCCACTGTTCCCCTTCCATTGAGAGAACCAGAGTTGGGAGATAATCCATCCCAACTCCACCGACTAGCTGATACAGTCGAAGCTCGCCTTCAATGAGCACAAGAAGAAACAAAACAAGACACCCTAGCTTTGAATAAAGTGAAAGGAGTACTTGTAGAGCAGCGCCAAGTTGTAGATAAGGAAAATATTTCTCTCCAAGCAAAGTTCGATGAAGAAAAAGAACATATACAACAAGGAAAAGAACAGTTTCTCGTGAAGCAACTCGAAGTGAAAGAAGCAGTCAGTAGAGCACTTCACTCTGTGACAGTCGTAGAAATAAAGGCAGAGGATCGAGTAATGCAACAAGTAGAGAAGCTCGTAGAAGCGATCCAACAACTACAACAATGCATAGTAGACTTAGAGCTCTGTGCAGTGCTCGAGACCTCACAGGATGTAAGGGATCAAAGAGAAGAAACTGCTTGAAGCGTAGTTGAGAGAATAAAATCCATTGCTATGGAATGTAAGAAAATTACTGATCACAGTGCCCAGACCTATGAGGAACTCACTGACAATCCAAAACTGAAGGAACTGGAGTCGCAACTCCAAGAGGCTAAGTAACAAGCTGAAATGATACAAGCACAGTTGTAGCCCCTGTTAGTTGTGGAAAGAATGAAGCCCTTCCAAGAGTAACACACCACCCAACAACATATCCCCACTATCCAGAGCAGAGTTATGGAATTAACCCAGAGGCTCCAACCTATACAAGATAAGGCTTACCAATTGTTCACAGAGGTTGAAGGCTGAGGAGCATAACTAGATCATGTTTTCATTGTAGTTGAACAATGCATGGAGGGGCCTATGAATGAGGTAGTCATCCAAGAGTTTGTTGCGCAAGAGGCCATGTAACAACAGCAAGTCGAAGCATCTCGAGCCAAGATCGAGGCTTTTGAAGCAGAACTACCTAGATCAGAGTGACTCAGGACAAGTCACAGGTGAGTGTTGGGGGCCTGTTGGCCCTTGACCAAGTTTGGGAGATCCTTGGTCAAGTTTGGACAATTTTGGGACTTTGACAGTCTGTCGAAGGAGGAGCGCAAGATGAAGCAGAGATCATGGGATCTCGACCCCTTTTTGGGTCCTTTTTGGGTTTTAGGATTATGTAACAGGTATGGGATATTGGCCCATGAGTTCACCCATTCTTAGGCCTATTTTGTATGTATAAATAAGAAGTTAGGCAATGTAGGAAGTAGTGATCGTTCTATGTGATGAAAAGGATGTGAATGGCTAAGTGTTAGATCTATGTGATTGAAGGATTGTAAGTGCTTTGTGCATACTGTGTGAGACTTGCAGAGCCACGTGCAAGTAATTGTAATAAGTCTTGGTGCTTTACCCTAGCTCAAAGAAGGTGGATCTGGCAGAGTGTGTGCAGATCTCTTGTCTTCTATGGAGTAGGATTTTGATTCTATGTGCCTGTAAGAAGCTTGAAAAAGATAATAGAGAAGAAGAGTTGGTGGACGTAGCCCCACGGTAGGGGTAAACCACATATATGATGTGTTGTTATGCTTTGTGCAATGTGTTGATGTGTTTATGTATTTACTTTCTAAGTGCTTTAATATAGATAGATATGTTTATGCTTTGTGCTAATGATGTATATGGATGTTAGATCTGACTTATGTGAAGATGCTTAGTGCTCAAATCTAATAAGATATTATTTTTTTTGTCATGCTAAGTGTTGTTAGATGTTATATCTAGTTGAATACTATGATGCTCTGTGGTTAGTGTTTTATCTGCTAAGTAGATAATGGTTAATTATTGATGAACAATCATTGCTAAGTGCCCTATTAAGTGTTACAGTCACAGATCTGTGTCCCAACTAAGGTTGAAGACACTGGATTCCTGCAACCACCCATACCTGTAACTCAGGTGATACTTCATATGCTTCGCAGGTGTTGCCGAAAGAGATGATAGTTAGGGTTTTGTTGGTGTGCTATTGTAGAGTCGAACCCTGGGTCTGCCCCTATGCCAACAAATCGTTTTCAGGAAGAATCAATTTCTTGAGAAGGTTCATTCCAAATTTTGTTGTAATTATTAAACTGATCGAAGATATGTTGAAGAAAGACGAGGTAAAATGGACAACTGAAGCTAAGGTATCTTTTCAACGAGTTAAAAAATCCATAGGAGAAGCACCGGTTTTGGTAAGCCCATATTATTCAAAGGAATTTCTAGTCTTTTCTTTTACACATGAACATACAATTGCAATAGTACCTTTCCAAAAAAATAATGATGGATTTGAACAACCTATTGTCTTTTTTAGTAAAATCCTAAGAGATGCAGAGTTGAAATATGATATTTTAGAAAAACAAGCTTATGATATGGTTAAATCACTTAATTTTTTCAATACATTTGTATTACATTCCAAAGTGATATCATATGTACCCATTGGTATTGTCAAAGAAATATTAATGCAACCTAATAGTGATTGCAGAAGAGGCAATTGGTTGGAAAAAATCCAAGAATATGATATGGAGATCAAGATAACCAAATTAAAGTAAAAGGAAAAGGTTTATAAAAACTGTTTGTTGAATCAAATCTTAAATATATTGGAATTAATCACATTGATCCTGAAAATCCTTTACCAGATATTAAATAAATTGATGATCAAATACCAATGACTCAAATAGATGACAAATTATTTTCATCCCCTTGGTATAACAACATAGTGTCATACCTTCTCACTCTTTAATGCCTCACCAACATGATCCCAACAAAACAAATAACGTTAAAGTTACATGCAATTAAATATTGCATTATTGATGGCAAGCTATATTGTAAATATCCTTTAGGTGTCTTATTAAGTTTCCTAATAGAGTCTAAAACAAAATATGTTATTGAATAATTTCACAAAGGAGTATGTGGAGGATGCCATGCTTGGATATAAATAGCCTACAAAATCCTAAGGACAGGATATTATTGGCCAAAATTGTTCACTGATGTAAATGAAAAAATTAGAGCTTGCAGGAAATGCTAACACTTTGCTGGAAAATAAAACCTTCCTTCCTTACCTTTAGTCCCTGCCAAAATTGAATCTCATTTCCAACAATGGGGTTTACATTTCATTAGAGAGATTCACCCTCAATCCAGTTCCCAACACAAATGGATCCTAACTGCTACTTATTATTTCTCTAAGTTGGTAGAAGTTATTCCAACCGAGAATGCTACAAACTCAGTGGTAATAAATGTCTTGGAAGAAAATATTTTAGTAAGATTTGGCTTTCCAAGAAAAATAATTACAAATAATGCACGTGATTTAAAATATGTTTCTATGATAAACTTTTGTCAAAAATATAATATTATTTTGGGTCATTCTACATCTTATTATACTCAAGGGAATGGACTATGCATTTAAAATTCTGACAAAAATTAAAAATTCTTGGCATATGCATTTAAAATATTCTCTATGGGCGAACATGATCAACACCAAGAACTCAATAGGTATGCCACATTTTCAGTTAGTTTATGGCACAAATGTTATTTTACCCATTAATGTTGCTCTCCCTATGATGAAATTATGGCAGGATGTTGATGAAGAGCCAAATGATTTGAAAAGAGGAATCAATCAAATAATTTAGGTCAATCAGATCAAAGAAAAAGTAAATGAAAAACTTGAAAAATATCAAGAAAAAATGAAGGCTATCTTTGATAAGAAAGAAAAAAATGATCTAGTTCTAAAATGGGAAGCTAGAAGAGAAGACGATGGGAAACATGGAAAATTTGATCATATTTGGCTCGTTCCTTATAATATTATAGTGGTAGTGGTAGAAGGAATGAATTCTTTCTTTGTTCAAAGAATAATTGGATAGATTCTTGAAGTGCCTATCAATGGGCATTATTTGAAACATTTCATTCAGTAGTTTAGTTCGCAATTTTATTTTTGTTTTCCATTATAAATATAGTTGTTGATAGGTTTTACGTTGGTAATTTATTTTCAAATTTTTTATCATAATTTAATTAAGAAATCATTATATGAATCTTAGTTCAATTAGGTTTTTTTGAGTGAATTATTTATTAAGTTTTCAATTTTTTTCTAAAAAAAAATTAGTTGTTATTTGATGATAAGAGTTCATTTGGTTTTTCACTCAAGAAAGAAAGATAGATGTAAATAAATTAACTTTTAATCTTTTCTAAGAATTAATATATAAATATGAAATCATTTTCTCTTACCTTTATTTCTAATCTCTATAGAATCACTAGAATTTATCATTAAAGAAACTTTTACATGTTATTTCAATTCCTATTCGTGTAATTTTTCAATCGATGAACGTAATTATGTTTCAATTGTTAGTCTTTGATGAAAGAGTATATTTAGGGTAATTTATTTGAAACCTTGTGCCTTGATATTAAAATATAACTGGTATTTATCTCAAGAAAATAAAAATATAAAACCATCTATGTCTTCATAAATAAATAAAAAGTATAGTTAATTTTGAGTAGTTATTAATCTCATGGTAATCTAAAAGCGTAGTCAATTCTACATTATTATTTATTTTTAAATAGTCATCATCCAAGAGTGTTTTAAAACAATCGATTGCCCCCATCCTAGATCAATAAATAAAGAAAAAGATACAGATGATGAAAGGAAATTCAAAAAACTGATTGCCCCCATATTGATAAAATAAGATGATGCAAGGAAATTCATTATATGATTTCCCTCGTCTCAAAGAAAAGTAAGAGCAGGATGGTGAAAGGAAATTTAGAATTGGGGAATGAAAATATCTTCACTGGGGCTATGTATACCTGGTTGGGAGTGAAGAAATGTTTGTGATAACTATAATGAACTGAAACTACATATCTTACATTTATACCCTATTATTAATTCTCTTCAAAATTATTTGTATTGTATCAAAATGAGTTCTCTTCTAAATCATGGATAAAATGGTTGTACTCAAAAGAGATGATAATTACCAGTTTGACCTTTAACATTTTAGCCATGCTCTAATTAATTACCTTGGATATTTCTTGAGTAAACTTAGATAAAGAAGCTCTTTAATAGCATGCTTGAAATTTAAAATTCAATATCTTTAAGGTTGTATTCTCAATAATTGAAATGATTTTGATAAGATATTTATTTTTTCAAAACAAGTGAAAATGATTTTCAAATATTTCATAACTTACTTTGAATTTAGCATAATAATGACTCCATTTACCCAATAAAGGCACTTGGTATGCGCTTCTTCGGTGCCTCATAAGGAGCCACCATCCCCAGTTTTAGCCTATGTTAGAACATAAATCAAAATATGAAATAAAAATTCAAATTTTGAATTCTCTCTTAAATTTTTTAAATAACATAGATATTTTTTGATTTTTTTCTTTAGAATTATTGTTATATAAACTAATAAAATTGGTTGTTGTGTTTCAACACGGTATATAAATCCTAAACCGTCAATTTTGATGCATATCAACATCAACGATTCATGGGATTTTGGAGATAGAAAGTTGTGTAATTTTTAATCGATGAACGCTCTTATTCGTGGATCCATTTCGGGACTTCGCGCTTCAGGATTTTGCTCTTAACATTTATTGAACCTTTTTTATCCCAAAGTCACGAAGCTTCAAAACCCCGAATTTCCTGAACTCACATTCATAAATACTTAGCTGACGTGTTCTATGCCACCTGGTATTCTTACAACATGGAGACATGTGGCACTTATTTTTGGCATTTTTTGACATGTAATTGGCACATTTCAAGATTACACGTGTCACCCATGTTCATATGAGAAGTCATCATATGTGACATCATCCTTCTATGTCACCCTGGGATATTGTTCTCTGGGATATGACATTAGTAATAGATCCCATAAGTCTTGAAGCATTGAATTCCTGAAGTTCCAAAGTGATAGAGATTAAAGGTTAAGTAATGACCAGTTTAATAAATCTTGATTAAGGATAATTAATCATTTTACGACTTTGATCTTTGGGATTTGATTAATATTCTCTATCCAAAATTCCCAAATTCCTGAATTTCCAAAGTGTCAGAGTACTTATTCTCTCTAATCAGGATCAATAATGATAATTAAAAAATGATTAGTGTAAGATATTTGAAGTATTGTTTGTCACCGTCAGCTAATAAATTCACCAACTTGTTAGCATTATGACCCCGTCGTTAAAATGTGAGGTATGAAATATAGAATTGATTGTTTGTTTTGATTGTGATTCGATAAAGATTTTAACTCTACTCTATCTCTGTATTTGCATTCATAATCGTTATTTTTCCTACAGGAGAAAATAATGTTAACGATAACTCATGGAGCCTCGAAGGAGATAAAAAATGTCAGTCCAAGACCAATCTATTGTTGATACTGAGAGGGGGGTGAATCAATATCAAGTAAAATTTAAAACCTTTTTCAACTTATACTTAAACCATTCAACTATATCCAATGAGAAATGAACAATAGTATAAGAGTTACACCAATACACCACAATACACCATGCACAATATATGAGAAATAATCAATAGTTATTGTTCAAGGGAAGTAATGACTTCCAAAGGTAGCTACAACTTCCAAATGTAAAGCGAGGGATAAACCTCCAAGAGGAAGATAAAATCCTCCAATATAAAGAGAGAGTTTAACTCTCCATCCTTGCCCCTTACTTCCACCCAAGAATATATGAGAGATAATAAAACTTTACATTAAATCATCACCATCAACCAATCATCACATAGAACCTGATAATGCTTCCTGAGACTTCTTCAATTTTTTCAATTCTTCAATTCTTAGAGTACTTTGATCCTATATATAATATTACTCAATGTATTCTCTGAAACACCTCCAAGTTTCACTCCTTGAATCCTCCCCAAAAAGAAGTTATATAAAGAATGGTAGACTTTATTCAATTCTGGTCTATTCAGGAGACCGAACTTGTACAGAATGCCCCGAGCTCAATATTTAACATTTGATTCTGAAACTCGCACAAAAGAAACTAAAGTCTGTACTCTTCCCAATGAAAATTTTCCCACGTCATTTGGATTCCCTATGAATAAGTTATGACTATTTTACCCAGAGCACATGTTTATTGACTAGCTTCAGGACTGGTCACAAACCCTATCTTCCACAGAGTGTATCTCCATAATTATAGCGAATCAAGAACTGAAATTTTTACCAGAGGTACCTTGATATGTCTTCTCAATACCATAGCGATTTCACCATCTGAATCGTTATAGAAAAAATGGTAAGATGACCTGAAAATAACATACCTTAGAACACATTACCAAAAGACTTCACCCTCCCTTAAAATCCGGCCTTCTTTACTTCTTATTTACTCTGAACTTTGACTTGTATCAAAATGAATGTATAATGATGTTTATTTATACCATTTATGTCACTTTATTTTAACATTAGGGCCGACCTGACACTTTCTTATTTTGTAATTCTTTTCTTTAATTATCTTCAGGGCCTACATGCACTTCCTTCTTCAATTCACTTTGTCATCTTCAAAAATTCATTTCTCCTCAACCATGAGGATCCACGTGACGTGCCACATACCACCAAAAACAACATGTTGTATACTATCCATTCATGGGTGTTGTATATGCATGTGCATTGTCCTTCATGTCCAAATACCTTTATCAACCTTGCGGTCCAAAACCCATGACTAGGGTTGACATCAATGACAACAACCAATCTTCCAAAAATCTCCCCCTTTGTCATTGATGGAAACACTCATGCTCCCCCTATCATCATGATCCCAATTTCTCTCCCCCTTTGACATCAATGGCAACGTTTAGGGATGCTCCCCCTGAGTTTAATGGAAAAATGTAACTCTCTTCTTTGGGGCTGCTCCCCCTGAACATGTGGCACTCAATAATACTTCATCCTTATTTTTGGTCTTTGGGATTTTTTCTTCTTTAGAATCATTTTGTGTGGCTTATGTCTTCTCTCTCTTCTTCATGTCTAGGATGTATATGTTGTTCGGTATTCTTTTTATAGTTTCAACCAATCTTCCTGAGTTATTTTTTCTGATTTTACATTTTCGGGAATCAAACATAAGAGTGTATCCTTGATCACACATTTTACTAACATTGAGTAGATTATGATTCAGGTCTTCAACCAATAGAACGTTCTTTTATTTTACATTTTTTCTTCCAAGCTCTACTACACCTTCTCCAAGTATTTTGGCAGATGAGTCATCTCCAAATGCAACATTGACACCCTTTCTCTTTAAGTTGATGAATTTGTCTTGATCCCCGGTCATGTGTGAAGAACATCCACTATCTATGTACCATTCATCTTCTTCTTTACATTCTTCAGTGTTCAATGCTATTCGACAATCTTCATTGTTTGGAATCTCTTTCTTTCTCCATACTGTGGTTGGCATAGGGACATCTTCATTCATATATCTACAATCTCATGCTTTGTGACCAAGATAATTACATTTGTAGCATGCAATATTTTTGTCCATTAATGGGGAAAATTAATTATAACTTATGTTGACAAATCCATGAATATTTCCATATATTCTATTTACAACATTCATGTTTCTTGTGTATGTGTTCCTTTCATTGATTCTGCAATTAATTGCCTTATGTCCAAAAATTTTGCATGTATAACAATGACCAAGAAAGAAATTTTGATACCTTGGAATAACTGGGCTTATTTGTGATGTATTCCATCTAGGTTCATGATCTATTCTTCTGTAGTTTCCTTCATACTGATTGAATATTCTTTGATTCCTAAAGGTAGGAGTTCTTCTTGGATATTCATCTCTTTTGTAATCATTCCTTCTTTCTGGTATCCTGGTCCACTTCTCATTAATTGTCTGTGTAGCTCTTTCTTCAACCTTCTTGTTGGTATTTGCATCTTCTTTGTATGAAGTTTCACCCATGCATCCAAGATGTGTTAAGTCTTTTGGCACTTGAGAGTTTCTTAAGCTCTTCCTCAATGAGACAACTTCTTGTTCAAGTTTCTCACAATCTTCTTCTTTCTTCTTCATTTGGACATTCCTTACTTCTCCTATTCTTCTTTCTTCTTCGAGTAGAGTTTTCAATGAAATGATTTCTTCTCTTAGTTTCTCAAAGCCTTATAATTGTTTCTTCAAGATTAAAATTGTCTTTTCACAACTACCCAATTCACTTCTTAGTTTTCTTTGTGTGTATTTGAGCTTGTTATTTTCAATCTCAACATGCTTCAATTTTTTAAGATTCTCATTTTCTTGTTGAATAATTTTTTCTTCATGATTTTGTTCTTCTTCATTGGAATTTTCTTCTTTAGTGTCATTTCTTTCAATCCTTGGATGAGGACATTCAAATTCAACATGACCTACTCCTTCACAATTAAAGAAAAATAACTGACCTCTATTTTCTTCTTTGAAATCTGAGATGTTATAATTTGCTTCAACTTCTTCTTCTTCTTCTTCTTCTTCTGTGTCTTCCATTACATAAAGGTATTGTAGCTTGTCCCAAATCTCTTATGATGATGCAAATGATCCCACCTTGGATTTCACTTAATCTGTCAATCCATCCAGGATGGTATCTATTACCAATTTGTTGTTCCTTTTTGCTTCCTTCTGAGTTGTAGCCTTTGGTTTCTTCAAAGAATTGTATCCTGAAGAAACTAAGAACCAAACATCTTCCCCAAGAGATTTCAAGTAATTTTCCATTCTATTACTCCATTATTGAAAATTGCTTCCATCAAATGGTGGAATCCCATTTGGAATTTTGTCTTCCATTTCTTCTTAGGATCTTCCTTCCAGTGGTTAAACTGTACTGAAGGTAACTCGCTCTGATGCCAATTGTTGATACTAGGAGGGGGGTGAATCAATATCAAGTACAATTTAAAACCTTTTTCAACTTATACTTAAACCATTCAACTATATCCAATGAGCAATGAACAATAGTATAAGAGTTACACCAATACACCACAATACACCATGCACAATATATGTGAAATAATCAATAGTTATTGTTCAAGGGAAGTAATGACTTCCAAAGGTAGCTACAGCTTCCAAATGTAAAGGGAGGGATAAACCTCCAAGAGGAAGATACAATCCTCCAATATAAAGAGAGAGTTGAACTCTCCATCATTTCCCCTTCCTTCCACCCAATAATATATGAGAGATAATACAACTTTACATTAAATTATCACCATCAACCAATCATCACATAGAACCTGATAATGCTTCCTGAGACTTCTTCAATTTCTGCAATTCTTCAATTCTTAGAGTACTATGATCTTGTATATAATATTACTCAATGTATTCTCTAAAACTCCTCCAAGTTTCACTCCTTGAATCCTCCCCAAAAAGAAGTTATAGAAAGAATGGTAGACTTTATTCAATTATGGTCTATTCAGGAGACCGAACTTGTACAAAATTCCCCACGCTCAATATTTAACATCCGATTCAGAAAATCGCACACAAGAAACTACAGTCCATAATATTTACAATGAAATTTGTCCCACATCATTTGTATTCTTGATGAAGAAGTTATGATTGTTTTACCCGGAACACTTGTTTATTGACTAGCTTCAGGACTGGTCACAAACCCTATCTTCCACATAGAGTATCTCCATAATTATAGAGAATCAAGAGATGAAATTTTTACCAGAGGTACCTTGATATGTCTTCTCAATACCATAGAGATTTCACCATCTGAATCGTTCTAGAAATTTTTTTATAGAAAAAATGGTAATATGACCTGAAAATAACACACCTTAGAACACATCACCAAAAGACTTCATCCTCCCTTGAAATCTGGCCTACTTTACTTCTTATTTCCTCTTAAATTCGACTGCTATCAAAATGAATGTATAACGATGTTCATTTATACCATTTATGTCACTTCATTTTAACATTAGGGCCGACCTAACACTTTCTTATTTTGTAATTACTTTCCTTAATTATCTTCAGGGCCTATTTGTACTTCCTTCTTCAATTCACTTTGTCATATTCAAAACTTTATTTCTCCTCAGCCATGAGGATCCATGTGATGTGCCACATACCATCGAAAACAACATGATGTATACTATCCATTCATGGGTGTTGTATATGCATGTGCATTTTCCTTCATGTCCAAATACCTTTATCAATCTTGCGGTCCAAAACCCATGACTAGGGTTGACATCAATGACAACATCCAATCTTCCAACATCTATAGAGGAGTCAAACCTCAATTGGATATTTATTCAGACACTACTGCTCGTTTAACAAAAATCAACAAATCCTAGCTCAGATGAAGAAAAATCCATAGTTTATGATGATTCAAGCAGAGGTGAAGATGTTTTAGATGTAAAGAAGCTCAAAAGGAGGTTTCCAAGTCAAAACTACATAAGCTCGCAACATGGCCAAATCTATTACCCTACACATACATGATACGTTGGGATCTAGAGCATGTGGATTTACCAACCAAGACCATCTATAGTCATCAAAGAACCATTGTCGACTCTTTTTGACATGAAGATATCCAAGTAATGTATAAATTTACCAATACTCCCAAATATATCTACAATGTAGAATTTGTGAAAACGTTTCAGAAAGAAGAATGTGTAGATATCTTCACATATCTATTATAGAATCATTCATGATATAATTAAAACCTGGTGGGGAAATGAAAATAAATTCAAAGTAGACAGTGATGGTATATATTACACATCTTCTTGTGATGCACACATTATGTACACATCCATGATGATCCGTATATTTTATGGAAAGAAACACCCTCCACATTTTATCATTGATTGGGTTACTATTATTAATGAAGTTGAAAAGGGTTTCACTTTTCATTGGAGAAAGTTGTTTTCTGACAACTTCGTCAAACAAATAGGGGTTTATAAAAATCATAAGTCTAAAGGTGAACCAACTGCCTTTTATATGTTGATGTATATTATGGGTTCTATATGTTACAAAACCCCTTTCCCATTCATGAATTGGAGTTGGACTCCAAAAGTTTTTGATCCAATACACATCTATCATTCCAAATTGTGGGAGGAAAATGAAAAAGACCATTTTTATGAAATTTTTCATCATGTTATCATCCCAATTCATGAAGTTATATATGTTAATCCTCCTCCCAGGATTTATGAGTAAACAATGGGAAATTTAGCTGCAATTGCAGATTGGTATATCGAGGAGAGTTTTTCCTATATCAGAGTTTATGGTTGTTTTTCATCTCCTTATGCTTTACCAAAATTTCTGCCAGATAGACTCATTTGCAGGGAAATGGAATACCATACAGGAAGCACAAAAAAAGGTATGGACAATTTATCCCATACAGGTTGGTGAATATTCCTTGTTAGATTTTGGAAATGCTAAGGTGGAGGATTTAGACTTGGAATATATTGCATTGCCTTCCATTGATTTCAAAAGGCATGATCCACATAAAGTGGTTGAAAATCATTTTGCTCAGTTCAACATGAAAAATTACTTTCATGAAGATTCACCACTTGATGATATTTTCAGAGGATAAAAATCATATGATGAATTTTTATCCAGAGACCAAACTATCTTAGATAAGGAACACTCATATTTTATCAATTTTCAAAAGTGTAGGAGAAGTTTTTTACCATAGATTTTACAAGTAGAGAAAAGATTCACTCATATTGGTAATACAGCTCCAGATGTGTCACCATATTCTAATCCTAAGAAACATGATCTACCTGAGGTCAAAAAAAGGGAAGTTGATAAAACATCATATACATCATCAAAATATACAGTAGAAAAGGAATAGAATCTACCAGGTAAGACTTTGCAAGAAACATTGGAAATGTTTGAAGCATTCATGAAGCATGGACTTGTTTTCCCTCAAATTTATTAAAACACTAAAACTCCCTTAAATAATGTCTCTACTCAACGAGAATCTACTACACTTACATATCATATTCCATCCTTAACTCATCTCGCGTCAAGCTTTGAAATACATGGTTCAGAGGTAGTAAATGTTGAATATATGACACCTATTGATCTGGAATAAATGTTTTCATTAGATTTGTTCTTCAGTAAGAAAGGGAAATATATTATGCAGAGAGAGATTCAAAAGAAAGGAGTTGTAATAAAAAAAGGCAAAAAATGATATTTGATGGTCGGGGACAGAGTGAGCCTGAATTTGCAAAACAAGTAGTAGATTATCTAGGGTCCTTTGCAATGACAAATTTATGGTCAGTAGAAAATTTAAGAGAGAAAAATGATCGTAATAATATTTTGATTCAGTAGTTACAAAATGATTTGAAACAAACAGAGGCAATTGTTAAAGAAAAAGTTAGTTATGAATTAGCTCGACTACAACAAAGTTAAGAACATCGAATTAAACATATGGAAGATAAATCAAGAACAATTCTCCAAGATCAGAAAATGTTTAAGAATACTCTTTCCCAGAATAATTCATTGATACTCCATTTAAAATCCCAATTCAAAAAAGTTGAAAATGATTTTTTTGATATTTCCTCTTTTAAGAAACATGGCCTTGAAGTTAATGATGGATTATAGTCATCTCAAGATAGTTTCTATGAAACGTTGGATATTATTAAAAAACAATATCTTATCATGAATGATTCATTACAAATCATTGCTAATAAAGAGAAAGATTTAATCAATACAAGATCCAAGTTCCAATAATTGATGCTCTGGAATCAAGGTTTAAATGTACCAAGAATTTCTTTGTTTTCAGAGCTTGAACAATTAAAGGGTTAAATGGTAATAAATATTGGGGAAAGTAATCTTGAAGATAGTAAAACATTGGCTAAAGAATCCAAAGAAGCTTGTTTAAATACTTTATTAGTTGTAGATGTAGAAATGGATGATATTGACCTTGGTGATGTTCATTCAATTATTAGGATCCTTAATGTTAATGAAAAAAGAGAAGATTTGAGAAAAATAGGGAAAATGATAAAAAAATCATCCAACAGATGAATCAAGTCAACTTTAAGATTTTAAACCAATTCTTGGTCAAACACTATTTACAGTGTCAGAGTAACCAACAAGTTGTAGTCAGAGTAGAAAAGAATTTACCAATTTTACATAGAAATGATTTTAACTTTGAATTGAATGTTAATACTGAGCCCCTTAAGTTTGTAGTTACATTATTGAATATGCATATTCAATAAAAAGATTAACAAAAAAAAATTGTATCTACAAGAAAATAAAGAAAGGATAATCCTTAAAGTAGCCATCAAGGATGATGTTTCCATAAGCATGACAAATGTTCAAATATTGTATCTTGTAATATTTTGTTTGACGTTAATTAAGCACTTAAAGAATTTTCTTGTATTTTAAGTTCTAGGAAAGTGGATTCTAACAGATTTTGGTTATGAATGAATTGCGTAAATATCTAAATTTGAGATATGAAAAAGGTTTTTTCTTGCATGATGTAAAGAAATACTTTTTAATAGAAATTGCTACATAAATACAAAGATTCTACTTCTCATTTCCTTGCGTATTGTGTTTTCTTATATGTTACTACTTTCATTATCATTATTCATTATATCGTGTTTAAAGAAATGAAAAATTGAAGTTTAATAATACATCTGCTCCAGTTTACTTATTAGACATTTATTAAAGTATATATTTTCCTCTGTTTTAGTGTGAGTAGAACAACTTGTATCTACATACTTTGTTGGTTGTGGAGCCTGATTATCTTCCATATTCAGAGGTCTTTGTTTTCAACCCTGTTTATACCCCATGAAGACTTTACACCCCATAAGAATGTACACTCTTCTACGAGGGGGAGTGAAGAAGGGGGTTACCCCCTCTGCTGGGTTCGGGGGGCTCATCCCCCCGGCTAGGGGGTCTGAGGACAAGCGGGCCCCTGACAGGGGTTCAATGGTAGCGTCCCCTGATGGGGGTTTAGGGGTGAAGCCCCGAAAGGGAAAATTGCCTTGTAAATGTATATTGTAATTTCATTGTAAATCTGGAGCGTTCATTATAAGGTCACAAATCTAACTGTAGAAATTGTGTTAGGGTTTTTTCCCTAGAAGGCAACCCACTTTTATGAGGGAAATGTATCGAGTCTATGTATCATAGTGAATATTGTATTATGATATAGAAGATTGCGAGAGAAAGAAGAGGAAGTCACATAGGGTTTGTTGTAGGTTGTATCCCTTCATTTGTTGGATATTAATAAAGGAAGGACCTCGAAATTTATCTGGTGGACGTAGCCCACACTGGGTGAACCACGTATATTTCTGTCTCTATTGTATTGTGTATTTTCTGTGTTTTATTTTTGCATTTGTTTTATTTTATTGCTCCACGAACCTTATTTTCTAACATATTTGTTCTTATTTTATTCCATATTCTAGACACACATTCCATATTTCTTCTATTGAAAATAAAGTAAGAATTATCAGAATTGGATACCTTACATTTTTTGTCAATTTTTTTTAGTCTTATTTCTTCTTTTCATCTCTTGATTATCGATAAATGCTCAAGGAAAGAGATATTGCCTCCGTGTTTCCAAATTATAAAAATATTGAAGTTTCATTCTAAACTGAAGGTAGAATCGCACTTAAAATATCAACTATCATTATCTTGGATGCCTGACATTGTTCTTTGGGCCTGGAAAAAATCTAAGGAAAAACACCTCCCCTATCCTTCTCTCTCTCCCCTATCCTTCTCTCTCATTCTCTCCCTCTCTCTCTGTCTCTAGATACTACTCTCTCTCTCTCTCTCTCTCTCTCTCTCTCTCTCTCTCTCTCTCCATTTATCTCTCTCATCCCCTCTACCCCTCTCTCCCTTCCTCCTTCTATACCACCCTTCCTCTCGCCCCCTGTCTCTCTCTCTAAATATGCTTCTCTCTCTCTTGATCAATCTCTCCCAACATTTCACCTCTCTCATTGTTTCCATTTCTCTCTACCTCCATTTGTTTCTCTTTCTCATCCCCTCTGCCCCTCTCTCCCTTCCTCCTTCTATACCACCCTCTATCTCTATTACCCACTCTCCCTTCCCTCTCTCTCTCTCTAGTCCATCTCAATATCTCTCCCTCCCTCCCTCATTTCCACCTCTCTCTCTCTCTCTCACACACACACACCCCTCTCCCCCACCCTCTCTCTTTCTCTCTCCCCTTTGTAACTATCTCCCTCCATGGAGAGTGAGAGAGTGGGAAAGAAGGATATAGGGAGGCAAGGAGAGATAGGGGAGAGTGGAGGAGAGATAGAGAGAGAGAGATAGAGAGGCAAAGGGGGAGAGAGAGAGGGGGAGATAAAGAGGGAGAGAGAGAGATCACATGGGAGGTATAGAGGGAGAGGTAGGAGGGTGGATAGATAGGGTAAGATAATGGGAGAGAGAGAGAGAGAGAGTTAAAAAAAGAGAAGAGAATCTAAGAGAGAGGGATAGAGGTAGATAGTGAGAAGGATATAAAGATTGAAGGGCATGTAGAGAGAGAGAGATAGAGAGAGAGAGAGGAGGAATATTTGGGTAGATAGGGAGAGGTAAAGAAGGATATAGGGAAAGAATGATAAAGGAGAGAGAGAGAGAGAGAGAGAGAGAGAGAGGAGGGGGGGGGAGAGAGAGATCATGAGAGATAGTGGGAGGGGAGGCAAGAGAGAGAGATAAGGGAGATAAATAGATGGAGGGAGAGAGGGGTAGAGAGAGTGGAAGAGGGATGAGAGAGAGGGAGGAGAGAGATAAGGGGAGAGAGTGAAAGAGAGTGAATGAAAGAGAGACAGTGGTGGGAGAGAGAGAAGGGTAGAGAGGGAGGGAAGAAGAGAGAGAGGGGGCGACAATGAACAAGTTTGAATGAAAGAGAGAGAATTTTTTTGGGAGAGAGAGAGTGATCTAGATTATGTTCATAACAGAATGAAAAAAGAGATATTAAAATGAAACACTCTTGAAAATTTCCAAAAATGGAGAAATACAACAATACCTGGTATCTATTAATGAAATAATTGTAAAGAGACTATAAAAATACAAAGTGCAAGACTTGTTAGAATGGTGGCATATTTATCTCTGAGAAGAGATGTGATGTCTATGCTCATTTGCAAGAAGATGATTACAATGATGCTCTGAAGGAATTTTTTATGTTAAACAGGAATTCCAAAATGATGTAGGAGCATCACTCCACCTCAACAATGCACCAACATTCCAACACATCAACATGCATTTTAGAGAGGCAGAGGCATTAACCCTCCCATTTTTAAATTTGAAATATAATCCTATACAGGTCCATGTTGTAAGCTTTAGTGAAAACGAAGCCATATCTATAAACAAGCATAAGATAAGGTCACATTTAATGGATGACAGGTTGATGGCTCTATGTTCAATTCAGAATAGATGGCCATTTATGAAACTTCAATGTAATAGATGAGGTTAGGTGAGAGAGGACAAGCTCGAAGAGCCCCTCTTTTGCAAAGAGATCTTGTATCAATTTTCATTAGGAGATCGAGGAGGATTCAGATAGGTCTCAAAAGTAGAACTCGAGAGAGATCTCATAGGAGAAGCAAAACTCAAGATAGAGTTAGATTAGGAGAACTTGAGAGAATTGGGACTTTGTTGAAGTCTAGTTTTTGTAAACATCTATATAGACACACAAAGATAATAGAAAAGAAATGTTTCATCCATATAGTGTGTTTATGTATTTGTGTTCATTGTTATGACTTTATATGTCATTCATGTTTTGAATGTATGAATTGTTGAAGTATCGAATGAGTTTCAATTGTTTCTCTTCTTTGAGCTTCGATTGAAAGGAGTGCACATTGTCCGCAAGGTGTGCATGACAGAGGTGAGTTAACCTCGGGAAAGCTCAAGAGAGATACCGTCGAAACTTCATCAACAAAAGTGAAAGGAGTGCACATAAAAAACTATGTGTTGAGTTTATAAAGAGACAGATTTATTGAACACTCCGTAAGGAGCAGCTCTGCAAGGTGTACATCGAGCAAGGAGAATTCCAGGAGGGCGAGAAGAATTTCTTTTCAAGAAATCCTTTGGATCTGAGTTTGACGAAATACCAGAAATGCAATGATTGTGTGGGAGATTGAAATCTTCGAGGAGATCAAGCTCAGAAGAGATAATGCAAGGAGTGCATATGAGATGGACTTATTATAAGTCCAAAAGCTCAGGAGAGACAACACTTTCAAAAGAGTAAGAGAGATTCAAATAGTCGTGTCCGCAAGAGAAATATCAAAGGTCAAAACCTTTGAACACTTACAGAAATATTCCAAGGTGGAAGAAATCAAAATCTCAGGAGGAGGAGAAACAAAAATTGTCATATCGGTTGTGGAATGAATCTCATACCATCAGTTCTACATCTAGCCAAAAAAGGAAGTGTAGAGGAGAAGATAAACCCCAATCAGTTGGATCTGAGCATGAAGGACCAACCATCATTGGATCCGAAGGTTAGTGCACAAGCTTCAACCCTTGTGTCCAAAGGAGGATTGACATGTCAAAGTCCTGATGTCCCGAAGTGAGCAGGGACTGTCTATCATTGAGGTTGAGAATTGATACTACCGAAGACCAAAGAGCCAAAGAGGTCTGGATCGTTAGATCCAGAGGGCCACATGGCGGTAGATAGCAAGCTTCGGGTAAGTTACATTTGAGTTTTGGTTAAAAGTTGAAACTTCCAAAATTTGAAGAACCAAAGTGAATATGGGTTGTCCGATCTAAGGGAGACATGGCATAGATCCATGCACTCCAGGTAAAGACCCGAAGTAATCCTCGATATTTAGATCAAGAGGACACGCGTCAGGGGATTATCAACTCCAAATAAAATCCATTGGGGAAGGCGAGAGTTGAGATTTGATATTTATGAATTTGGGAAATCTAAAGTGACGACAATTGTCAATGTGTAGGTGGACATGCGACACTAGATCCAGAACTCTGGAAGAAATCAGAGGAGGAAAGGTCTAAAGACTTGAAGAAGATCTTGAATGTGGATAGAGAAGGGAGTCGTAGGACTGTTGATCTGGTTTAGGAGGCCAAAGTCCCGAAGCAGGAGCGCAAACATTGATTTTGAAGGACAAGTGTGACCAGATCGTCAGCTATGGAATATTGAAGTACGAAAAAAGGCACGGTTTGAGATTTCAAAACCCTGAAGTCCAGAATCGCGAATAGATCCCATTCGTTGATCTAGGAGGGATAGATCTAGTTTGTACACTTGAAAGGTGCATATATGAACCGTTATTTTGGATAGTATCATCAAGATCACGAGATTGAAAATCCCATAGCATTGCAGGGACAATATTTTCTAGGACGTTAAAAATATAAGAGTGGGCCGCAATCAGAACCACAATATTGGGAAAAGGATACATGGAAGTTGGAGGTGAATCGTGGGGTGAAAATCGGGTTGGTCTCAAACCAGTCTTTCCTGCACCCTCAATCATGTGTTTGAGTAAGGACACAACCCGAGGACACATGCAAAGAAGGGGCTTAGCAAAAGGATCTTATTGAGCACGAGAATTTGACATTTTCGAAGGATGAAAACCCGAAGTAAATTAGGGTCATCGATCCAAGAAGGGAAATCAATGGTGGGGAATCATTGCTAGGAGAAGAGGCGAAATTAGCGAACATTATAGCTCACAGGCCACAATGCACTGAAGTTGTTGATCTCACTGGAACAAGAGATAAACATAAATGATCAAAAGGAGATCGGGTGAGCACTTTCAGATTGTGGGGATAGGGTTCTTTTGTAAAGGGTGAGAACGTTGGTGGCCTGAAATTGTTGTGAACCATTTTTCGATGGGAAGATTGATAACGCTCAAATCATGACCATATATACCAAGCAGGTTTGATAGTACCTTTCAAACAGAAGGAAAAAGAGGCTTGTCTATAGTTGATGTGGGTTGAAAGAGGAAACCGAAGAGTCGATCTGACTCAGAGAAAATAAAGATCCTAGATCGAGAGGTCGTAGAACCCCAGGAGGGGACGGGGGGTGCATCAGGTGGTACTAGAGCCATAATTTTTATTGCACATAGCAGGAAAAGGGAGAGATGGTGATAGGAGATACTCCGATACCAAGTGGTATCAGAGCTTTATTTTTTTTGCAGACAAATACAAGAGAGAGACAATGAAAGGGATAATCTGATAACATCAAGTGGTATCAGAAGTTAAAGTTTGAATGTAGACAGTAGGTGAAGGAATCAGGGTATTGATGATCTATGAGGAGGTTGTTGCCATAAAAAATTTAAACAACCAGGTGAGTTGTGAGAGAAGATGGATATGCTCTCGGATGTAGAGTAATCCATAGACTTTCCAGGAGAGCGGGTGGAAGATTAAAATGGCTACTAAAATCCATAAGCGTGGTCAAAAAAAGGACTTCCAACAGAGGAGTAAAGATAAGATGGATAAAGAACTCAACGAGGTAAGAGGAAGAGAGGAACCGCTGACATTTAAAATGCAGTAGAATGCTAAAATGAATAGGGTGTATGAGTGGCCCATGAAGAAGAAGGTGAAATGGCTTGTTCAGAAATTGTTGGCTAGAGGACAAAAAAGGATGTTGAAAGTGTGGCTGAGGTATGTTAAAGGTTTAAGAGGTGAAGAGGAGATGGTTCATGCCTGTGATCTAGAATCTAGGAAGAGTCTCAGTGATGATGAGGAGAAGAGATCAATAAAGGATCTCAGGAACTTCCAAGAGGGCATAATTGGACTTTCAAGTTGCTAGGTGGAAATGGAAAGAGATCAAGTGGAGGTCTCATATTCTTCCAGAGGAGCAGTGATAAAAGTTCAAGTTGTCAGGTGGTCAATGACATGGGATCAATTAATCTCATAGACTATGACGTGGGCAAGGGAAGGAAGGTGAGACTATCATAAAGTATTAGGAGCTCAGAAGTGGGTTCATGTCAGGAAGGAGTGTTGATGGATGAAGGTTCATGTGGATTTGTAGAACATGTGAGAGAATATGATGAGAAGTTAGAAACTCTCACCATCCAAGAGGAGGATCAGAGGATCATTATGATTATTGGAGAGATCAAATAATTCATGCCGAACAACCAAGTGAAGGGCAATGCACATGACTAAAGTGCAGTAGCAGAGGAAGGGTAGCCAACAGTGATTGTCATGATGAAGAAGCGGATATCATAATATGCCCAAGGAGAAGAGGAAGAGGAGCACACAACTGAGATGCTCAAACCATGGGAGATATAATTTAGGATGTTGGAGGATTGGTTGGAAAATCTAGAACTGGTAGATGGTTTCCTGAAGATAGTCATGAAAATTTAAGGAGAAGAGAATTCAGCATAATTGCTCAAAATTTTCATCCACGAAGCTAAACCAGAGATGACTGTAGCATTGGAGTCTACAGCAAAGGAGGAAACATAGAGCATGGATTTTGTTGAGATGTATGGGGAATTGGAATCCCTACAAAGAAGGGTAATGATGCAAATCTTTCACATCCGATAGATCAAGTTGGAATCATATGGAGGAGCATACCATCCAGGAAATAAATTGGAGGAAGTTGGGGATGTACCAGCAGAGGGGATGACAAAAGAAAGCAATATGTTAGAGGGGGAATCTTAGAAATAGCTCATTGTTGAGACTATGGAACTATACTCTGTAGTAGAGTGGAAAGATAATGCCACAAGAGAAGAAAATGGCATGGGGGATCAAGATGATCTACCCATTGATAATGAAGTGCAGCTGAGAATACTACATAAGAAGAGCCAACCATTGGAGTAGCTGGACAAGGTGATAGAGGAGATCGGGAAGCTGATGTTGAGGTTAGCAGAATCAGTCAACAAAGGCGAGATGAAAATAAGAGAGCCTACCATAGTAGTAGGGAAGAAACAGAAGAAGAAGCAACATCAACAACAACCAAATAGATGGATAGGAGCAAGAGGAAAACTCCAAGGGAGAGTTTGGGATCCAAGAGGATTTCAACACAGGAGAAGAGGAGCTCATGAGCAGGAGATCGTGAGCAGGAGCTCATGATTTTCCCAGTAGTGGAGTATGATGCAGGAGCATCACTTCACCTCAACAATGCACCAGCACATAAACATGCATTTCAGAGAGGGAGAGGCATTAAACCTCCCATTTTTAAATTCGAAATATGATCATATATAGGTCCATGTTGTAATATTCAGTAAAAACCAAGCCATATCTCGAACAAGAAGAAGATAAGGCCATATTTAATGGATGACAGGTTGATGGCTCTAGGTTCAATTCAGACTAGATTGCCATTTATGAAACTTCAATATAATAGATGAGGTTAGGTGAGAGAGGACAAGCTCGCAGAGCCCCTCTTTTGTAAAGAGATCTTGTATCAGATTTGATTAGGAAACCGAGGAGGATTCAGAGAGGTATTAGAAGGAGAACGTGATAAAGTTCTGATAGCAGAAGAAGAACTCAGGATAGAGTTAGATTAGGAGAACTTGAGGGAACTGAGACTCTATTGAAGTCCAGTTTTTGTAAACATATGTGTAGACACAGAAAGATAATAGAAAAGTAGTTGTTCCTGCATATAGTGTGTTTATGTATTTGTGTTCATTGTTATGATTTTATATGTCATTCATGTTTTCAATGTATGAAATGGTGAATTATTGAATGAGTTTCAATTGTTTCTCTTCTTTGAGTTTCGAGTGCAAGGAGTGCACATTGTCCGCAAGGTGTGCGTGAAAGAGGTGAGTTAACCTCAGGAAATATCAAGAGAGATATTGTTGAACCTTCATCAGTAGAAGTGCAAGGAGTGCACAGAAAGAACTCTATGCTGAGTTCGTAAATAGAAAGAGTTATTGAACAATCTGTAAGGAGAAGCTTTGTAAGGTGTGCATTGAGCAAGGAGAAATCCAGGAGGGTGAGAAGAATTTGTTTTCAAGAAATCCCTCGGATCTGAGTTTGACAAAATCCCAGAAATGCAAGGAGTGTGTGGGACATTGAAATATTCAAGGAGATCAAGCTCAGAAGAGATAACGCAAGGAGTGCGTATGAGACCAAATTATTATAAGTCCAAAAGCTTAGAAGAGACAATTCTTTCAAAAGCGTAAGCGAGATTCAAATAGTCGGGTCCACAGGAGAAAGGTCAAAGGTCGGAACCTTTGAACACTTACATAAATCTTCCAAGGCAAAAGAAATCAAAATCTCAGGAGGAGGAGTGAAAATAGTCGTCACATCAGTTGTGGAAGGGACATCGAACTCTTAGATCCATGTCCAATGAACAAAGGAAGCGCAAAGGAGAGGAACAGACCCAATCTCTTGGATCTGAGTTTGAAGGACCAACAACCATTGGATCCGAAGGTAAGTACATGAGCTTCAACCCTTGTCAAAGTCTCGAAGTCCCGAAGTGAGCAGGGACCGTCCATCGTCGAGGTTGAGAACTGAGACTGTCGAAGCCCAAAGAGCCGAAGATTTTTGGGCCGTTAGATCCATAGGAACACGTGGCGAAATATCGCAAGCTTCAGGTAAGTTACATTTGACTTTTGGTTGAAAGTTTAAACTTATGAAATCCGAAGACACGAAGTAATCCTTGATCGTTAGTTCAAGAGGACACACTTCAGTGGATTATCAACTCTAGATAAAATCCATTGGGGAAGGTGAGAGTTGATATTTGATATTTCTAAATTCCAGAAATCCGAAGTGACGGGATTCGTAGATGTGAAGGTGGAAACACAATGCCATATCAAGAACTCCAGAAGAAAGTGGAGGATCTAAGGTCCGAAGACCTGGAGAATATATTGATTGTTGATCGAGAAGGGAGTCGTAGGACTGTTGATCTGGTTGAGAGGCCAAATTCCCGAAGCGAGCGCGCAACCATTGATTTCGGAGGATAGGTGTTAGCAAATCGTCAACTCTGAAAGATTGAAGTACGGAAAAAGGAAGGTTTTGAGATTTCAAAACCCCAAAGTTTGAAATCAAAAATAGATCTCATCCATTGATCTAGGAGGGACAGATCTTGTCCCTAGACTTGAAAGGCGCATATCTAAACCATCAGTTCGGGTAGTATCATCAAGATCGTGAGATCGATGATCCCGTAGCATTGTCGCGACAAGAGTTGTTGGGACATTAAAAATATGAGAGTGGGCCACAATCTAAACCACGGTATTGGGAAAAGGATATGTGGCAGCTAGAGGTGAATTGTGGGGAGAAAAGAGGGTTGGTCTCAAACCACTCTTGCTGGCAGCCACAATCACATGTTTGTGTAAGGACATAACCCTATGACACATGTGAAGAAGGGGCTTATCAAAAGGATCTTGTTGAGCACACGAAATTGAGATTTCTAAAGGCCAAAAACCTGAAGTAAATTAGGGTCATCGATCTGAGAAGGGAAATCGATGATGGGGAATCATTGCGGGGAGAAGAGGTGAAATTAGTGAACGCACTAGTTCACAGGCCGCAATGCGTTGAAGTCATTGATCTTGTTGGGACATGATATCAACGGGAACGATAAAAAGGAGATCGGGTGAGAACTTTCATATTGTGGGGATAGGGTTCTTTCATAAAGGGTGAGAACGTTGGTGGCCCAAAAATTTTGTGAACTCTTGATCGACGAGAATATTGATAATGGTCAAATCATGACCATAGAAACTAGGTGGGTCTGACATGACCTTGCACACAAAAGGAAAAAGGGGCCTATGTATAGTTGATTTGGGTTCATAGAGGAACCCGAAGAGTCGATTCGGATTAGAGAAAAGAAAGATCCTAGATCGAGAGGTCGAAAAATCCCAAGAGGGGAGGGGGATGCATCAAAAAACCCTAGACATAAAAAAACCTAACCCTAGGAGATGAAACACCAAAATTCATGTGGGCCCCATTTGGGTAAATTAGTACAAAAACTTCCCGGGGTTGTAACTTTTGCATATGATCTTCTTTTTAGGCATGTGATAGCCCATTGGAAAGGTATTTTTGAGAAATACACAATACACCATAAAAATTTGACTCAGTTTATAGTTTGACTGTGGTGAGCCAAAATAACACTGTTAAGGGCCCCAAAACAACCATGGAAGCACATGAATATGTGATGACATGAAAACATACAAAATAAGCCATTTGGATTAGGTGGGAGGCCACTGGTATCCACCTATAATATGTGTAGGGATTCAAACATCCCCTGAAGTGTAGAACCCAATATCCACCTAGATCAATCCTCCCCCCTTAGGAAGCAATGGTCTCCATTGCATTGAGTGCCCAGCGAAGAGGGGAAAGCATGTTATGAATCTGAATCTTGGTGATTTGCGTACTTTGTTGGAGAAATTGTGTTGCTTGGTCTATGGAAGACTGTGCCAAAATGGTTGTTTGTGGGGTTGAATATGATCCACCAATATGTTGTCACTAGGTTTGATGGGGCATTATGTAGGCACCATTGTAGGTGAAGAAACAATCTTTTCTTGTTGGATAGAAGGTGTTGAGACTGCAGTGGTTGTAGCGGTCTTATGTTCATCCTTTGAACAGATTGTGAAGAGGATGAATTTTGCAATACGAGATATTACCTTGTGGCACTATTTTGGTGGAGAAGTAGTCAAAACTACATCTGGTATCCGATAGAGCTAACCTCCCACAGTAATAATGACACTATGGGTTCTAAAATCATAAACAACATGACGTCTCCACACATATGGTTGGCCCAAAACCACATCAAAGACATCAAGAGGGGAAACACCACACACTAACTCTTCCTTTAAGGGTTGGATGCCATAGGACATGTAACACTGCTGGCTGACACGGATATCTCCTCCCTGATGAAGCCACCCAATGTTGTATGGTTGCAAGTGTGGTGTTTTTGACAACCCCAACTATTTGATAGGATTATATGAGATGAGGTTCTTCTGGTTGTCGTTATCAACAATGAAATACAATGGGGTCCCCTTTGACCACATCTGTGAATGGAAGAGGTTCTCCCCTTCTTCAGGATCTACTGATTCTTCTGGTTGAATTGTTAAGGTTGTGATAGTGGCAGTGGGGTCTACGTCGATGATTTGTCTATTTTTAATATTTTCTGGATCAGATTCTGAATCAGGGTTTGGCTCTGTGTCTTTCACCTCAACCACCAATGAGAGTTTAGACTAAAATTCATCGATGTCGTGCTAGGGGATTTTTTGGAAGTCACACCAGTTCCCAGTGCCATTCTTCGTCTTCCCTTTACCATTTTTGTCCCGTGTCTTGGATTGGTTGTCTAGAGGCTATTAGTTAGGGTCATCTTTATCATTCTTTGGTTGTTCCATATTTTCATGCCTGAATTCCCATTTGTTCTGGTGCCTAAATTTCTTCTCGATTTTGAGATCATATCAACAAGAATCTCCCAATGATGAGATATTTAGGAAATCTATTTCGGTTTGTATGTACATATGCAGAGCCCCACGATATTTCAGAACTAGATGCTACTTGGAGTCTTTGATACCTAGCTTGGTGCGCAATGTATGGAATGTATCTGTGAACTCTCACACTATTTGGCTCTTCTCTTTCAGCAGTGTGGTCCATCTCATGTACTAGTCTTCATAGTTATAACTATGATAGTATTGTTCTTTGACCGCATCCACAAAAAAATCCCAAGTGGGCTCATTCCCATATATTCCAAATGTCTTTGTGGAATTATTCTTTTAGTAAGTTTTCCACCAATGTTTGACATGGGGGAGAGCCTTAAGGAGTGCAAAGGTGATATTTTCCCTGTCAGAAAATTTTTGAACAAAGAAATAACCTTCTAATAGATTTAACCATTTTTCTAGGGCATCCACATCTATCTGACCTTCAAATATGGGAATATCAAAATTAAATTGTACCTTGAAGGGAGAGGTTCCTCCAAAATGACCGCTTAATGAAGATGTGTTTATTGCTATCAGCAAGCATTGAAGAATGTGTGCAAAATTATCCATCATTTTGTCCCCCCCTCGCATGAGAGATTTCTCAAGAAATAGGTTAATAGAATATTCTACTCCATCGTCTTTATTTTATGCCTCCATTGAGGGTTTCTAGGGTGTGCGAGAGTTTTTTTCCTCGAGAGAGAGAAACTCAAGACCCAATTGGCTATACTCGGACCTCATTGGGGACATGCACTAAAAAATGATCAAGAGCATCCTACTCTGATACCACTGATTAGGATTATGTTCACAACGAAATGAAAGAAGAGATATTACAATGAAACACTCATGAAAATTTCCAGAAACAAAGAAATACAACAATACTTGATTTCTATTAATGAAAGAATTGTAAAGAGACTATAAAAATACAGAGTGCAAGACTTGCTAGAATGATGGCAGCTTTATCTATGAGAAGATAAATGATGGATACACTCATTCGCAAGAATATGATTATACTGAGTCTCTTAAGGCATTTTTTATGTTAAACATGAATGCCAAAACCCTAGACATCCAAAAACCTAACCCTAGGATATGAAATGCCAAAAGTCATTGTTGAGGTCATTTCCCACTTCCGAAAATTCCCTCCCCTTTTCTATTTTCCTAGATCCTTTTCTCTCTTTCTTTTCCCTCTTCTACACTTACCCATTTTCCCTTTTCTTTTTTTTCCCTTTACTATCCCTTTCTAGTTCTACACTTAGTCGCATTTTTAAACTACGGGTTCTCGGGTTGGCAGACTTACGATTTCTCATCTACATATATAACTTTGCATCACGAGTCTGACTGACCGCCGAGATGTTCCATACTTAGTCATTTCTACGATCATGGGTTCCCGGGTAGGCGCAACTGAACTCTCATGCTCCCATGTTCTGTGATATACGCATTGAACCAAAAGGTTCTGTGATCTACATTTTGATCCCTGGACTCCCATAACTTCCAAGTCTCATTCCACCTACGTGAGTCTATTCGGTTGTCGGTATATTCCATACTTAGCTAATTTCTCACCTTATATCATCGCAGACTCGTGAGATTGCGGGTTCTCAGATACAAAACAAATATCAAATCATAGTTTTCTCTTGTCCATCCCTGCCACCCTCGTGCCCTTCCCAATGCACATTTAATATGCTTTTAATTCTAAAAAACTACCATACAGGTTCTAAAGGATGGTCATTAATAAGAGAACAGCTCGAGGAGATCTCCTATTAAAACACATTTAATCAGAACTTACAGAGGATTATATTATCCCCCTCTAGCGTTTATCTTCAACATAATTTGGAGCAAGGGAATGTTATCGTCAACTTATGGAAGAAACTCGACAACAATTCTGTGGAGATATATTGAATATTTTCAGGCACGAGGATTAGAGTTTTAAGTGGTCCATAGCATATTCCTACTACTCATCCCCTTATTCCCATAAGGAATTAATCTATATGTCTAGAATTTCATGCACAGGTTGTGTCTTATAATTCTTTGAATGTAAGGAGTTGATCACCTCGTGCATCGAGAGATATATTCTAATCCAATGAATCATTCAGTTTCAGGACCATTCCCTTGTCTCTCTATCGCCTTAGATATTCCATAATATTTTGATACTTCTAGAGAGAATGCTCACCTTTAAGGGTGAATATTTCAGGGAGTTCTTAAATAATCATGACAATGGACTGCAACTCTTACCCGAATTCCTAGAGAACCCAACGACCATCCCCGAGGACATCATGAGATTGTAGGTTGGCTCATTTAAAAATCCCTTCCGCGAAATTTCATGGATTTTTACGAGGATAATAGGACAAGAAACTACAACCAACATCTCCCATATGATTCTTTACATTCTATATTTTATGGTCAAAGAACATGCCATCTTCAATTGGGTTAAGTTGATTTCCATTGAAATCTCTTCCTAATTGTCACAATACAATAAGGAGAAGAAAATATTTATGTCATCTTATTTGGTTTTAGTGATAGTGCATTGTTGTCAGTTCTCGAGATTATTTGTTTGTAAGAAGGTAAACTGTGAATTTGACCTAATAACCTTCTAGTATCAAACATTCTATAGGCACAAGCCCTCCCAAGATTTTTATGAAGTTTTTAATGATTTTGTCTCAGTTTTAAAGATTTGTTTTTTGGAAAGGATGCTCCCTGGATGTCTGACCACACATGTAAGTTTCTGTATAGTAAGGGGACACTAGAAAAAATGTATAATTATAATGTTATAAGAATTTTTGGGTCCAAGGAAAATCCTTCCTTCTTTCTATGCCACATATCTGGCAAAATGTTTGTTACTGAAATAGAAAGGGAGTACAACTACTGGTTTCATTTTTCCATGAAAAGAGAAAAAATCAATTCATACCTCTTCCTTGGAAAGTTGGGGATTTCATATTCATAAATATGAACAAGATTGATGAATTCATGGGCCACTTCCATAGCCTAAATTTAAAATATGCTGAAAAAGTAAAAGGTTTTGACCCTAGTGGTATTTTTGTAGAACAACTATTGGTTGTTGGTTTCAACAATTCTTTCATTAATGCTATTCTAAATGAAGACAAAGACAATGTGTCAGACACTCCCTCTAGTGACATCGACAACCTAGAAATGATACTAAACAATAATGGGTCATACAATAAGAGAGGAAATGTTATGGGTGAGAAAAGTGCCCAATCCCTGATTAACACTCCAAAGAGTACAACATATCGAAGCAACACTCGAATGGCCCACCAAATTAATAAAGTAACCCACAGTTCTTCAGGAGGAGGAGGACATAAGAACCCTCCTTCAGGAAAAATTAAAATTTCTCACAAACTTCCCTTGAGGAAGAAAAGAAAAAACATTGTGCAAGAATAAGAGGGACCTCGAGGTGAAAGCGACATCCATGACCTCTCCCTCGAATATATGGAACTTGAAATTGACATCAAAAAAGTGTTCCCCAATGTTAACCAGCTAGAGAACAATGCTCACTAGAACCCTTAGAAGGAAATAATTGAGACCGAGACATTCGATGAAGAAGATTCCTTTGTATTTCAGAGCGTTGTTTTCAATAACGAGTCCAAAAATTTGATTATTGAGAAAAGATATGTAAAAAATAAAAAGGAGAAATCTCGTTCAGATATTAACCTACGGAACATGCGGCCTTCCCAAATTTCCCAAATTCATCGAGCAACTAGAGATGCTCTAAATAATTCTATTGGAGGCCTTGAAGCAAAAAATGTCAGGTTAAAGGAATGAATCAAAGAATTGGAGGAAGATTTAATGCCTCTTCCAGTACTTTCTAGTCCTTTAGCAATGATCGAGCCTACCACACCTGCAGAAAAATTAAAATGATCAACAAGCCTTCTCACATCATCTCGGGGCTATGTGGAGAATAATATCACAAAAATAATGGAATTAATTACCGAGGCTTCGGATATGTCAAAGAGCGTGGTCTCTTTCAGAACAAGAGAACGTGATTTTCATGAATATATTCAAGAAGATTTGAAAAACGAGGACGCTTTTTGCCTCGATGTGGTTGTACCATTTAGTTTTAACGTTACCAATATGACAGAGTTTAGAATAAGAAAGGAGGATCTCCCTTCTCCGAATCAAATAAAAAAATTAAACACATGATGGAAGTTAGAGGTTAAAAAATTGAATATTATTGTGCAAGCATGCTTCCAGGCCATAACAAGAAGAGAAGAATTATCCAAAAGGTTGACTGAGATAGATCTAGCTGGGAGCACCAATCAGGTCCAAGACCCAAAATTGATACTCATCTTGTTCTTTTTAACCAAGCAAGCATTTGATGAACAAGTTGAAATATTTAATGGGTTATCATTTGAGAAATTCTACTGAATTCTTGAGTATAGTGAAGATGACATGAAAAACTATCTAGTCGATTATTCAATTAAAAATCAAGATATTGAATAAGTTTTGTGAAATATTTCTATTGATCTAATGGACTTGGAAGGTGATATATTCAATATAAAAATCCAACATGAAATCAACATGGCGCCAATGAGGAGCTACATCGAGGAGTGGTTCAAAAAGGGTGTCGACAAACTTACTAATGAAAGGAAAAGGACGGTTGAGACGGTTCCTGTAACTGCCGAGGAAAGCCATTAAAGGACATCGGCGATAAAGTGACAAACCATGAGATACCATCATAGTAAGTTCATACTGATCACATATTTATGTCTTTATCAAGCTCTTGATCGAGTTAGTCCACCTCTTTAAATATAAATGTTTAATCAAAGACTGATAATTTCCTTTTTCTTCTTACCAGGTCTTGGTATCTTCTGCCACCCACTTTCTTCTTTCTACAAAATTCATTATTATACGTATTTTATTTACGGTCTGCAGGAGCCCCAATCCCAGTCATTATGACAAACACATTTTAATTTCATAGAATATGTGTTGAACTATATATTTTTAGAAATTCCAAGAGAGTTATTTTGGGAACAATATTGACTATACTTTGTGACCCAGTTTTTTTGAATATAAAGTATTTAAGGTTTATATATGGTTATATTCATTTGAGCTTCCCATGTATCACTCTGCCAAAGCTCTCTTATGCATGAAGATCCTTTTCTTTTAATTTTTATGTGATAAAAAGTATTTATCCCTACTATGGTGGATGTGAGGAATTTTTGTTTACTTTCTTTAAATGTATGAATGTATGTGTTTCCTTGTCCATTTTCAAGAACTCTTTTTTTAAAGGAAAATAAAACAAAAACATTTTCCATTTTCTTTTATATCTATTTTACTTTTCTTTGAAAAACTTCTATAAAAGTCCCACATTTTAAAAGTCTCGAACAGAGGAGTACCACCTCTATAAAACACAAGAGGATTTGAATCCTCGTCAGGTTGTCATTTCGGTCCTAATAGATTCAAGCGTTAACATTTTTGGAAACCATATTGGGGACATGAACTGAAAATTCAGAACCTAGCCCATCGTTTTTAAAGAATATATGACTTTACCTCAGGGTAATCAACCCCATTTAGAAATTGTATTGAATAATCGATGAATCATTTTACACCACTTGTATAATATGGTAATATCAATAGCCCAAACTCAAGAAGAATTAGAAGGGTCTTGGAAGATCTTAGTCCATGAAAGAGAAAGAGAAATCCTCTTAAGACAAAGGAGAGAAGAACGACAAGATTGAAGAAACCAAATATTGGCTAGAGAAACACAAGAACAAGGTCAATATTGAAGCTAGACGAATACAAGGGACCCATTACCAGAAGTAAAAGTAAGAAATTCTATGTCCTTAGAAGTGAAATTTTTATCCTGAAACCTCCTCAAAAATGGAAATGATAGACGAACAACCCCGAATCAAGAATCATGAAGAGAGACAAGGAGGCAAAAGATATGCCACAAGAAACCAAGGAATCCTAGGGCTTGGAAATCGAAGGAGGGTAAGAGATTGCCCTCTTAATATCATAGTTGAACAACATGAACTCCTAGTTCTCCCTAAGGGCACCTTAAAGGAATTTTTTAGAGATGGGACAATAGATGTAAAGAGGCATTTGAACTTATTCCTTGATGTTTGTGACTTTCACTGAGTCGAATACGATGATGTCATGGTGAGTTTGTTTCTGCAAAATTTATCAGAAAGAGCTTATGAATGGTATACAACATTTCCCAGTAGATCCATTCACTTGTTTAAAAACCTCAAAGATATGTTCCTAACTATGTTTTCCCCCCCAATCGCCTACCATACCATCCTCACAAACTTCACCCAGATTAGGTTGAGGAAGAACAAAAGTATACGATATTTTAATCTCAGGTTCAATAAGACCTTGAGTAGAATCCTAGAAGACAAAAGACCAAATGACCTGGTCATTCTCAGTTTTTATAAAAATGAAATTCCACTGAATGTAAAATATTCCATTAGAACATCCCAAATGGATACTTTAGAGGAATCAATGACTAAGTCCACTGAGATGGAAGAAAGTATCATTGAAACGGGAACTGACCCTGACATTATACTGGGAAGAGTACAAAGGAATATGCAAGGATTGAATATTTATCATCAAGGAGCTTCCATATCGATAAAGAATGAATATTTTAAACCTCAGGAGGCTCAGACTAAAACAGTGAGAGCAGGATTTTTTAAATGAACCATACCTGACGTAAAAGTTGATCCTGTGGCGACACGGGAAATAAAGCAAAGAATTGAGATTGCATAGATGAATAGAACCATCAAACAAATGCAGAACGAAATAAACAGGCTGAGAAGGGGAGATAATTATATACCAAACCCAAGAATGTTTAATCCATAACAAATAAGGAACCACCCACCCCCCGAAAACATAGTCAGTTTTGAGAATATTGAAGACCCACTAAGACCAAGGGTTCCCAGACATCCTACTCCAAATGTGGTTGTTTTGGATGATGTCTATGATGAGAAATTGATCGAGAAAGAAGGTTATTACTTACCTCATGAAAGATTTGAGACAATGTAGATGGATAGATGTGATACATCCATGTATATATGTGGAGAGGGAGACAATGATCCTAACTCACAAGAAAACGTCACCCAAAAAAGACGATTCGTAAATAGACCAAATAATAAAGGAGACTCCAACAAATAAAAAGAAAAGGAAAAATCAAATGAAAAAGTGTTAAATGAGAAGGTAATAGTTGGAAATACAAGGAAACACATGGTGTCAAGCTCAACTCAAATGACGTATAATGTCATGGAGGACTTAAGTAAGTTCAGGATAACTATTTCTTTTATGGAAGTGGTGAATATTCCTCAGCAGAGGAATCACATCTTGAAGTTCTTGGATGATCCATTAGAAAGAACTGAATTCGTTGTTACCACTCCAAAATAGAACCAGATCTTGTCGACTGCTAAGTTGAGAGGTAAAATTGCACCCTTCTACATCTCAATTGAAAACCATGATGTTGCATTACATAACTTATTAATTGATACTTGTGCGAAAAATATTATAATTCCACTTGAGATCATGGAGGCATTAGGAATGAGTTGCACTAAGTATTATAAAACTAGTGAGAGCATATATTCCATCGATTCTAGAAAAGTGTCGGCATACAGGGAAATCAAGGATTTTTACGCCTGGATTACAACAACTCCCCATATCATCAGAGTTTCTAAAATTATTGTGGTAGACCTACCTCTAGCATATGGGGTCTTGCTGGGAAGAAATTGGACTTCCATGATCAGTGGATATATAATTAATGATGACAGTTGTATGATGCTACCAAGAAAGGAGGAAGAAATGATTAAATTACCCCATGAACCCAGAAAACCTTTCTCCTTCAAGAAGAAGGATAATGAATTAACGAAATATTACATAGACATCGGGATTGAAAACTATGCTATCTTGGACATGGAGAAGAACAAAAACCTAGAATGAGTTCAAGACTTGGAGGGCCCAGAATGTTTCTTTGAAGGCTATTGGAGAATGCCATTCGATGGAGCATGTTCTAAATATGGGAACGAAGTTGGAATTGTTCTCATAATCCCTGATAAGACGACACATCCTCACACTATAATAATGGAGTTTCCATGCACAAATAATGAGGTAGACTATGAATCTTTGATTCAGAGGGCGATCCTCGCACAAGGAATGAAAATAGAACATTTCATTGTGACTGTATATTCAGAGTTGGTCATCAATCAGGTTATCCCAAAGTACAAAATAAAAAAGGAAAGACTTAAGTTGTATTTCAAAAGAGTTAATGAACTGATGGAATCTTTCATCTCTTTCAATATTTCTTTCATTCCAAGGGACGAGAATCACAAGGAAAACTCACTAGCCTTGGAGACTTCATTATCAAAACCAGACGATGTCCTAAGAAAAACATCTTTCCAGGTAGAAAGGGCCTTTTGGCCATCTGTGCCCGATAATATTGAGTACTTACAAGTGTTTGACAATGATGAACAATTGGAGATTTTTTTTTTAAATGATGATGATGATGAAGACAATAGCTCGATTTTCATCCTGAAAGACTGCATACAAGTGAAATATTTGCTTACAAAATATGATCATGCCAAGAATATTCTTGAAGAAGTTTCAATTCGAAAGGTGAAAGAAACAAGAAAAGTCAATAATGGAATGGACCAGTCCCCAAAATATGTCAATTTGGGAGTTGATTACACCACCGAAGAGGTTGATCAATATATTTCCTTATTCAAATAATATATTGATCTATTTTCTTGGACCTATGACAATTTTAAGGCCTACAATAAAATGATATTCCAACATATCATTCTGTTAAGGGAAGAAGCCAAACCGGTGAAACAAAAAACAAGAATGATGAAGCCCAAGCTAAAACCTATGGTAAATATTGAGTTGGAGAAGTTGAATAAGGAAGGGATAATCTATCCCATCATAAATTCATACTGGTTTTTGAATCCAATGATTTTCAGGAAGAAGATCAGGGAAATCTGAATGTGCGTTGACTTCAAAGATCTTAACAAAGCGAGCATAAAATATAATTTTCCATTTCCCAACATGGGGTTTCTTCTACAACAAGTTATTGGATCAGCCTGCATGTCTATGTTAGATGGTTTCTCTGGATATAATTAGGTTTTAGTAGATGAGGAAGATAGAAAAAAGAAAACATTTATCACACCATGGGAAACATATCCATATGCTAGAATGCCCTTCGGTTTGAAGAATGTTGGAGCCACATTCCAAACGGCCATGGATCATGCATTCAGCAGATTGATAGGAAATTTTATCGAGGACTACCAATATGACTTGATAGTGCATTCAAACAAAAGGGAGGATCACATCCATAATTTAAGAAAAGTATTTGAAAGATGTATATTATATGACGTTTCTCTGAACCAAAAGAAATTCTTGTTCATTGTGATTCAAGCCAAGTTGTTGGGCCACATTATATGCAAGGAAGGCATTTACATAGATCTGGAAAGAGTCAAAGAAATTAATGAACTCAACCCCCGACATCCAATATGGGATTCCCGTCATTCTTTGGGAAAATTAATTTTGTTCGAAGATTCGTCCCTGATTATGCAAGCATCATAAAACATATCAATTTGTTGTTGAAAAAGGAGTAGAGTTTCAAGTGGACAAAAAATAATCAGGAGGCATTCAAAAATATCAAAGGGGCCATCACCACTTCTCTTGTCCTCATCAGTCGAGAATTTAAGAGGGATTTTATTATCTATTCATTTTCTACAAAGGAAGTCATTGTGACTATCCTCACTCAGAAAAATAGCAATGAAGATTAATTCTCGATACATTTTATGAGAAAAACTCTACACGACTATGAGTTAAGGTATTCAAAAATCAAGAAATGGGATTTTCCTCTTGTAAAAGTTGTGGCACACTTTCAGACATATATATTAAAATCCCATGTTATATCTTATGTTCCCTTGTCACCAGTGAAGATGATTCTAAATCAACAGTTGAGAGAAGGGAAATGGGGTAACTAGTTAGCGAAAATTCAAGAGTATGATATCAAGATTAAACCTTTGAAGGAAATAAAAGAACAATTTTTATTCAATCATATTGCGAATGGGGACTCGGTTGATGGGATGATTTCAATCTCAGTCGGGGAACCATTATTTGATTCAGAATGGTATGGATATATCATATTCTATTTAAGTTTCGGGAAATTCCCTATTACAATGAGTTCCAAGGAGTGAAGGACACTCAAGATGAAGGAGAACCAATATGTGTTGATTGATGATATACTTTGAGGAAATTTTGATGGCATACTACTGAGATGCGTCGATGAGAATCAAGCTCAAGCACTGATCAAATAATTCCATCAGGGAATATGCAGTGGACACTTTTCACCTACTGCAACTACCCACAAAATAATCAAAGAGAGATTTTATTGGTCATCAATCTTCAGGGATTCATATGCCACAATAATGATATGTTTGTCATGTTAACAATTTTTCAGGAAATATGAAGAAAGTTGCGATGCCTCTGCAGCCGATTGTGGTGGAACAACCATTTTCCCAGTGGGGAATTGATGTTGTTGGAACGATTAATCTGAAATTCACTCCAGAAATTAGACAATGGTTCGATCTTCATTGGGTCAAAGTTCACAAAGTTTTTCAGACAATATGGGATCATCATGGGTCAATCGTCGAATTATTATCCACAAGAAAATGGCCTTGTTGAATCCATGAACAAAACACTTGTGGAGATATTGAAGAAAATTTTTGATAACAACCACACAAATTGGCATATGAGACTAACATAAGCATTGTGGGAAAGTAGGATAACCCCAAAGGATAGCACCGGGATGTACCGTATCTATTGGTTTATGGGAAAGAGGAAAAAATGTCGATTAACCTTGATATTAATGCATTGATCTCTGTGGTTAATATTGAGGATATGGAATACACTTAGCCTATCTAGAAAATGATCAATCTATTTATGAAGCTGGAAGAAGAACGAAGAAAGGACTTGAATAGAACTTCTCAGAGGTAGTAGAGCATCAAGAAATATTTTTATCAAAGCACAACTATGAAGAAATTTCAGAAGGGAGAACTGGTACTACTTTGTAACAAATCCAAGGAGAAGTCATCCATGCAAACAAAGTTTGAGCAACTCTAGATCAGACCCTATGTCGTCAAAAATATATTGTGTTTCAACTCATATATTCTACAAGACATGAAAGGAAAAAGATGAATGCTTCCTGTCAATGGGAAACATCTAAAAGGTTTCTTCTCCTAACACTTTTTCATTCTCATTGTACATAATTTTATTTTTATTTTTTATATTTTTCATCTGACTCCATAGTGCAATGGGTAGATGTGCCTGGTCATGAGAGATCCTAGATTATTGGAAACCCATAGGGGGACATCATCCCATAGTTGGAGCCTATTCTTGAGGTCATTTCCCACTTCCAAAAATTCACTCCCCTTTTCTATTTTCCTGAATCCTTTTCTCCCTTTATTTTCCCTCTTCTACACTTACCTATTTTTCCCTTTTATTTTTTTTTCTACTTACTATCCCTTTCTAGTTCTACACTTAGTTGCATTTTTAGACCCCGGGTTCCTTGGTTTGTGGACTTACAGATTATAATATTCATCTATAAATTCACATCATGAGTCTGACAAACCATCAAGTTGTTCCATACTTAGTTGATTCTATGATCACGGGTTCCCAAGTAGGCAGGATTGAACTCTCATGCTCCCATGTTCCATGATATACACATTGCACCAAAAGGTTTTGTTATCTACATTTTCATCCCCAGAATCCTCGAACTTCCAAGTCTCATTCCACATACATGAGTCCATCTGAATTGTCAGTGTTTCATGGAAACCTGCATAGTATATCTAGCTAAAGCAAGTACAAACAAAGCTTATCAGGAAAGGAAGAGAGATTCAATATGGAAGAATGAGAAAATATATTCACACTACTCCAACGAGCCGATGATTGATACATAGATCATGATCAATATGATACAATGAATGAGTGGAATACACTAATATATAGGGCAAAACATTCCATAATTAAGAAAAGAAATCAATCAATTATCTTTCCTTAGGAATGCATGCATGCATAATAGTGATGGTAAAAATAGAAAGTCTAAAATAGAAATAGTCAGTTAACTCCCACTGAACTATTGTGTTGAAAATATAAATATCTCCAACACCCCACCTGAACATAACTATGGAGTAAAAAATGAGTCCCAACTACTAGGAAATTTTAGGTAGTCATGTACAATGCAACTAATGATCACTGGAAAAAAATTAGGAAAGAGGGAAAACCACGTGGGAACCCCCCCCCCTCAAAGGACAATGTATCAAAAGAAGAAAAGGCGGTTTCTAGGAAATTGTGTTCTTCACTACAAGACGATCTCGCAAAGTATGAAGCTTTTTCTCAGTGAATGTCTCGGTGAATATGTTAATAGCCTGTTTAGAGGACGGACATAACTGCAAATCAATGATCCTGTCATGTACTAAATCTCTGATGAAATGCATGTGGACCTCAATGTTCTTGGTTCATTCTCGTTGTACTGGATCTCTGCAAAATCTCAGTGTACTCTGATTGTTGCACCATATGATAGTCAGAAAGTGAAACTGGATACCAAGATCCGTAAGGAAGTGTTGAAGCTAAAGTTTTTGAATGACACAGTTAACTACTCCTCTGTACTCGGCCTCTGTGAAAGATAAAGAAATGGCCGATTCCTTCTTACTTGACCAACAAATTGGGCCTGACCCCAAACTGAGAGTGTACCGAGATGTGGACTTGCAATCTGTGATATCACCAGCCCAATCTGAATCTATGAATCCTATGAGATCTAATGCACAACCAACTGCATAGTGAATCCCATAACTCATGGTTCCCTGAACATATATGAGGATGCGCTTGACATACTTACAGTGTAGATCATGGGGTTCTTGCATGTATCTAGAAACTTCTCCTACCGCATATGAGATATCTGGACAGATGTGGGTGAGATACAAAAGACTCCCCACCAACTGTCGATACAAAGTGTTTTCCAATAATGGTGTATCCCCGCCATCCTCAAGTCTAGTCCCAGATAAGAAGTGTGTAGGTGTAGACTTACAGTCTGCCATCTGAAATCTATCCAATAGATCCCTGACATACTTAGATTGCAAATTTTTGATGCCGAAAGCATCCTGACTAATCTCAAAACCAAGAAAGAAGTGTAGTGGACCCATGTCTATCATAGAGAACATGTCATGCAAAATATCTTTGACCAAAGAAAGGGATGAATAAGATCTGTCGGTGATCAAAATATCATCAATATAGAGTAGTAATATCATCACAGAGTCAGTAGTCCTCAACATGTAAACATTGGAATCATATTTACATCTAACAAAATCGTGTCAAATTAAGGAAGAATCCATCTTTTCATACCATGCTCTAGGTGTCTTCTTGAGGCCATAGAGAGACTTCTTCAGTCTGCATACTAAAGATGAGCTCCGAATGAACCCATGTGGTTGCTCCATGTAGATCTCCTCTGAAAGGTCACCATAAAAAAATTCATTCTTCACATCCATCTGGTGGACTTGCCATCCTTTGGCTACTGCAATGGCTAGATCCAAGCAAAGGGACTCCATATTTTCTATAGGAGCAAAGGTCTCATCATAATATATCCCATGAATCTGCTGAAATCCTTTTGCAACTAATCTGGATTTGTACCTTCTCACCTGACCATCTGCTTCTCTCTTGGTCCTGTAGACCCATTTTCATTTAACAAGTTTCCTCCATGGTGGAATTGGAACCAGATCCCAAGTCTGATTCTCTATGAGAGATTCATGCTCCTCCTGCATTGTTTCTTTCCATAGTGGATTGCCAATAGCCTCAGTGTAGGTCTGTGGATCAATAGATTGAACCATATAGAAATGCATGGGCATCACAGGTTTTGAAACTGAAAATACATGAGAAGACTCATCATGCTGAGATCGAGTCCTCCTAGAATCGAATGGATTTCTTGCAAAGTTTCCTGCTGGCTGAAGTGTGTTTTGTGCCTTCTTTGGCATCTGCTGAAGCTTCAATGTTGGCTTCTTATCTGGATGTACTACCTTCTTATTTCCATGTACATAATCTGAGTGTATGAAATCATCTCTGATGTCTGAAAATGATGGAAGAACAAGAGTATATGCATGTTGCACTAGAGGTGCATGCAAAGTACTCTCCTTAGGTGTAAGTAGAATAGAGGAGCCATCGTCAGAAAACTTAGTGAATGCATACAACATTGACTTGTGATCCACCTCACCAATTGCAATGATGGAATTGTCATGCATGTCAATTACTGAAACAAAATCTGATGTAAATTCAACATTTTTAACTTTCTGAGTGATCTGATAAACTAAGAGTAGATTGATATAAATATTTGGAACATGCAAACCATTCTCAAAACTTCCATTATGGAGTTCCACTCTCCCTTCTCCTACTACTGCTACTGGAGTATAATCCCCCATGAGAATAAGGGGTCTTGACAATGGAATTAAGGAAGAGAAAACTTCCTCTTTTGCTACCATATGATGGGATGCACCAGAATATATAATCCATGAATCAGATGAGGAATTAATTGCGACCAAAGCATGATGATTACCTTTCTTAGGAGCATGATCTTATTCCTTCTTCTTCTTGACTCCCTCTGGAATGAAGTTTCCAAGGTTGTTCTGTTGAAGTGTCTGTGACATAAGATCGATTTGTTTCTTCGTGCATCTGAATTCTTCATGATTCAGTTTATTGCAATAAGTGCATTGTTTTCCCTTCTTCTTCTTCTTCGAATCTGAAGAGTCTCTGGAGCCTAAAGAATCGTTGAAAGTTTTGGAATATCCCTCCTTCATGTTCTTTTTGGATGACCCTTTTCCATCATCCATATTGAGTGCATGTGCTTTGGGATCTTTCATGGGGCCCATATGTACGAGTTTACCTTCTCTTGTGTAAAAGACTCAATGAACTTAGCCAATGTAGGCATTTTCCAATTTGTTCCAAAAAGACATCTGCTAAAATGAAAATTGGAGACATATATAGTGTATTCTGGTCCTAGCTTGGTGAATATTGTTAGAATAAGTTTTTTCTCTTGTGTAGACTTATAAATACCACATTCACCCAAGAGAAATAGCAAAGATTTAAATTTAGTAAAAAAATCTTCTATATTATCAAAACTTTTAGGGTCTAAGGTATTCAACTCTACCTCAAGCATATGACCTCACATCTCATCCTGCTTTCGAAAGAGTCCTTCCAAGGTGGTCCATATCTCATTTGGAGTCTTTCATGAAACAACATGAAACCATAAATTAGTATAGATTAAGTCAAGAAGTAGTCCTATGGAATCATCCTTACAGTTTGCCCATATCATCTTCTCAATCAATTATGTAGGTTCTGTTTCTGTCGCCATCATCAAATTATATAGTCATTTTCTTTTGAGTTGGAATGTCGCCTTGGGATTCCAATCAAAATAATTGTATGGTGTGAGGATTACCACCAATTTTGACTATATAATAGTTGGCATTTCCATCTCTCCCACTGTTTCTAATAACCCCTAAAAATTTACTCTCAATCTGCAAGTGAAAAGTTAAGAAATCAAAGTAGAAAGGGCACTTTAAGTGAAAATTCGTATCAGTTTCAAGAGATGATCTTGCAGCTTAATTTCTTAGCAAACAATGAGGAATATTTCCAAACGGTTGAAACCCCACTTCGAAAATGGGCCGATTTAATTTCTACATGGGTCGTTTCCTTCACAGCGTAACATTTTGGGAGCAATGAATGTAGAAAGGTATGGACACGGATTTGTATCAGTTTCAAGAGGCTATTGTGTGTCTTACGTTCTGAGAAAATGATTAGGAATCTGGCCAAACGGTTGAAAACCCACTTCCAAAATGGGACTATTTACTTTCTAAAAGGGTCGTCTCCTCCAAAACATAATATTTTTGGAGGAATAACTACTAAAAGGTACGACCATGGATTTTGCTTGCCGAAACCCTGATTTTCCTTATTCGTTGGCTTGTCTAGCTTGCTCCAAGAAGCATAGCTCTGATACCATGGCAGTGTTTCATGAAAACCTGCACAAGAGATCTAACTAAATAAAGTACAAACAAAGGTTACCAATAAAGGAAGAGAGATTCAATATGGAAGAATGAGAAAATATATTCACATTACTCCAATGAGCCGATGATTCATACATAGATCATGATCAATATGATACAATGAATGAGTGGAATGCACTCATATATAGGGAAAAACATTCCATAATTAAGAAAATAAATCAAGCAGTTAGCTTTCCTTAGGAATGCATGCATGCATAATAGTGGTGGTAAAAATAGAAAGTCTAAATAAGAACTAGTCAGTTAACTCCCACTGAACTAGTGTGTTGAAAATAGAAATTTCTCCAACACGAATGCCACGGTATTCCATACTTACCCAATTTCACATCCTATACTGTTGCGGACTCGGGGGTTCTTGGGTTCATAAAAAATCTCAAATCATATTTTTCTCTCGTCCATCCTTGCCACCCTCGCACCCTTCCCAATCCACATTTACTATGATTTTAATGATACTAAATTACCATATAGGTTCGAAAGGATGATCATTAATAAGCAAAAGGCTCGAGGAGATCTCATATTAAAACACATTTAAGAAGGATTTACGAAGGATTATATTATCCCCGTCTAGCATTCATTTTCAACATAATTTGGAGCAAGGGAATGTTCTCGTCAACTTATGGCAGAAACTCGAAAACAGTTCTATGGAGATACATTGAATATTTTTAGGCATGATGATCAGATTTTTTAGTGGTTCAGAGCATATTCCTACTACTCATCCCCTTCTTCCCAGAAGGAAGTAATCTGGGTGTTTGGAATTGCATGTGCAGGTTGTGTCCCAGAATTCTTTGATTGTAAGGAGTTGGTCAAATGGTGCGCTGAGAGATGTATTCCAAGCCAAAAGATTATTCAGTTGTGAGACCATTCCCATGTCTCTATATCACCTCAGGTATTTTATAATATGTTGGGACTTCCTGAGCCAATGCTCATCTTCAAGGGTGAAGATTGCATGGAGTTCTTAAAGATTCATGACAATGGACTCGACCTCTTACCTGAATTCCTAGAGAACCCAACGACTGTCCCCAAAGACATCACGAGATTGCAAGTTCACTTATTTTAAAATCCCTTTTGGGAAATTTCATGGATTTTTACGAGGATAACAGGACAAGAAATTACAACCAGCATCTCCCACATGATTCTTTACATTCTATATTTTATGGCCAAAGAACAGGCCATCTTTAATTGGGGTAAGTTGATCTCCATTGAAATATCTTCCCAATTGTCGCAATACAAGAAGGAGAAGAAATTCTTTATGTCATCTTATTTTGTTTTTGCGATAACGCATTGCTTTCAATTCCTGAGATTATCTGTGTCTAAGAAGGTAAATTGCGAGGTCTACCTAGTAACCTTCTGGTATCAAACATTATGGAGGCATAAGGCCTCCCAACATTTTTATGAAGTTTTTAATGATTTTGTCTGAGTTTTTAAACATTTTTTGTTTGTAAAGGATGCTCCCTGATTTTTTGACCAAGCGAGTAAGTTCCTGGATAGGAAGGGGACACTAAAACAATTGGAGAATTATAATATTATAAATATTTTTGGGTCCAAGGAAAATCCTTCCTTCCTTCTGTGCCACATATCTGAAAAAATGTTTGTTGTTAAAATATCAAGGTAGTACAACTAATGGTTTCATTTTTTCCATGAAAAGAGAAAAAAACAATTCATACCTCTACCTTGGAAAGTTGTAGATTTCATATTCAGAGATATGAACAAGATTGATGAATTCGCGGGCCACTTTCATAGCCTCAATTAAAAATATGATTAAAAAGTAAAAGGGTTCAACCCTAGTGGTATTTTTGTAGAACATCTATTGGCCATTGGTTTCAACAATTATTTATTAATGCTATTATGAATGAAGAAAGAGACAATGTCTCAAGCACTCCCTCTCATGACATCGATGACCTAGAAATGATGCTCTGCACCAATGTCTCATACAAGAAGAGAGGAAAAGGTCTGGGTGAGAAACGTGTCCAATCTCCCACTTCCACTCCAAAGAGTACAACTTCTCAGAGAAACGCTCCAACAACTCACCAAATTAAGAAAGTAACACACAATTCTCTAGGCGGAGGAGGAGATAAGAACCCTCCTTTAAGAAAAATTTAAAGTTCTCACAAGCTTCCCTTGAGGAAGAAAAGAAAGAACATTGTGCAAGAAGAAGAGGGACCTCGAGATGAAAGTGACATCCACGACCTTTTCCTCGAAGATATGGAACTCAAAATTGACATCAAAAAAGTGTTCCCCACTTGTGTCTAGCTAGACAACCCTGCTCACCAGAACCCTCAGATGGAAATATTTGATACCGATACCTTCGATGAAGAAGAGTTTTTTTTATTTCAGAGCATTGTTTTCGACAACAACTCGAAAAAATTGATTATTGAGAAAAGATATGTAAAGAATAAAAAGGTGAAATCTTGTTCAGAGATTAACCTATGGAACATGTGTCCTTCCCAAATTTCCCAAATTCATTGAGCAATTGAAGAGGCTCTAGATAATTCTATTGGATGTATTGAAGCAGAAGATGTCAAGTTAAAGGAAAGAATCAAAGAATTGGAGGAAGCTTTAATGCCTCTTCCAGTACTTTCTAGTCCTTTAGCAATGATCAGACCTACCACACCTGCAGAAAAATGAAAACGATTGACAAGCCTTCTCACATCAACACAGGGCTATGTGGAGAATAATATCAAGAAAAGAATGGAATTAATTTTCGAGGCTTGGGAGATGTCAAAGAGCATGTTATCTTTCGAAATGAGAGCACACACTTTTCATGAATATCTACAGGATGATTTGAAAAATGAGGAAGGTTTCTACCTTGATGTAGTTGTACCATTTGGTTTTAAAATTACCAATATGACTGATTTGAGAAGATGAGAGGAGGATATCCCTTATGCAAACCAAATAAAACAATTAAACGCATGATGGAAGGAATAGGTTAAAACATTGAATATTATTGTCCAAGCATGTAGCCAGGCCATAACCAGAAGAGAAGAATTATTCAAAAGGTTGATTGAGATAGATCTAGCAGGGAACACCAATGAGGTCCAAGACCCCAAATTTATAATCAAATCATTGTTCTTAACCAAGAAATAATTTGACGAACAAGTTGAAATCTTTAAGGGGTTATCATTTGAAAAATTCTATGAGATTCTTGAGTATAGTGAAGATGACGTGGAAAAATGGCTAGTCGATTATTCGATCAAAAATAAAGATATTGAAGAAGCTTTGCGAAATATTTCTATTGATCTAAGGGACTTGGAAGGCAAGCTCTTCAATATACAAATCTGGCATGAAATAAATGTGGCACCAATTAGGAGCTACATGGAGGAGTGGTTTAAAAAGGTTGTCAACAAACTTATCAATGAAGGGAAAAGGAAGGTTGAGATGGTTCTTGTAACCGCCGAGGAAAGCCATAAAAGGAAATCAATGATCGAGTGACAAACCATGAGATACCATTATAGTAAGTTCATATTGATCACATCTTTATGTCTTTATCAATCTATTCATGTAGTTACTCCACCTCTTTAAATAAAAAGTTTTAATCTCTCTCGCATGTTATATCTCGTTGCAAAGGTATTTTCGAGAACTGGGCATTACGTTGTCAAACTCTAAATCCGTCTACAGTTTGATTGTGGTGAGACAAAATAACATTGTTAAGGACCCCAAAACATCCCTGGATGTACATCAAGATGTGATGACATGAAAAAATACAAAATAATCCAATTAGATTAGGTGGGAGGCCACCAATATCCACCTGGAAGATGTGTAGGGATTCAGAGATCCCTGGAAGTCTAGAACCCACCATTACAAATAAGTACAGGAGAACATGTTGAACTAAAAACTGACAAAAGGAGCAAGTTGGAACAGGTGGGTGGCCACCAATATCTACCTCGATCAATCCTCCCCCATTAGGAATCAATGGTCTCCATTGCATTGAGTGCCCAGGGAAGAGGGGAAAGCATGTTATGAATCTGAATCTTGGTGAGTTGTGTTCTTTGTTGGATAAGTTGTGTTTCTTGGTTTGTGGAAGACTGTCCCAAACTGGTTGGCGGGGTTGAATATGCTCCACCAATCTATTGTCTCTGGGTTTTATGGGGAATTATTTAGGCACCATTGTACGTGAAGTAACAATATTTTTTTTCTGGATAGAAGGTGTTGAGGTTGTAGCCGTCTTTTGTGCATCCTTTGAACAGACTATGAAGAGGATGAATTTTGCAGTATGAGAAATTAACTTATGGAACTGTTTTGGTGGAGAAATGGGCAGAACTACCTCTCGTATTAGATAGAGATGACCTACCAGAGTAATAATGACACTACGGGTTCTAGAATCATAGACATCATTGTTGGAGAAACTTGTATTTCCGACACACTAGTTTAGTGGGAGTTAACTAGCTAGTTCTATTTTAGACTTTCTAATTTTATACCATCACTATTATGCATGGATTCCTAATTATAGGATGTCATTGCCTATATGAGTGAATATAACTCACTCATTGATTAGATAATAATATACATTGATTCTCATTCTTCAGATTGTATCTCTCTTCCTTTTCTTGATAAGCTTTGTTTGTGTATGCTTTAGCTAGGTCTCGTGTGCAGGTTTCCATGAAACACTGACATGGTATCAGAGGCAAGCTGCAGAGAAACCCAGAAAATCTAGAGAAGAGAAAAATAGGATTGATTAAACCTAGTTTCCACCATCTTTTCAGCCTATCCCTATAGAAGAGCGTGACGATTGGAATCATCGTAGCCTATGCCTATCGAAGGGTGTGACGATCTAAGAAGCTTATACACAGTTTAGGGTGCGACGTCGTCGCACTATACTCTTCACCCCAGGTGCGACAATTCATTTTTTCATAATAGTCTTACTTTAATCCTTCTCTAGGGTGTGATGATTCAACATCATCACACTGTATCCTTGTTTAGGGTGCAGTGATTCAACTGCCCTCCAGAAAATTGGTTTTCTGTAGTAAAATAGCCATATCTCGAAATCTATGATATAGGTGAGGCTAAAATTTTGACCAGAGACGTATAACATAGGGATTCTCATGGTCAACAAAAATATCAAAAACCCACATCATATTTGAGGATATATAATTTTTTTATCATATCTATAATTGTCCTAGAACCGTGTGTCATATCTCAGAATCCACGATCTAGGTTTTTAGTATCTTTTCAGAATCAATAGTAGGGATGGAGATGATGCAACTTTTTAAATCAAGTCTAGTGATAATACTCAAACCATACAACTATTTTGAATGGAAGCCGAAGGTTTCATTTCAACTCAAAATAAAAGGATTGTATAATTTTATGACGACGATAGAAACAAAACCTACATCAACGCTTGAGAAGACCACATGGGAGAACCGTAAGGATGAGGCTACTACTTCTTGAGTTAATCTCCACTGATCTATGGTTTCATGTTACTGCATGCAAGAATCCGAACGAGATATGGACCACTATGGAATGACTCTTTGGAAAGCAGGATGAGATGCAAGGTCATATGCTTGAGGTAGAGTTGAATACCTTAGACTCTAAATGTTTTGATAATATACAAGATTTATGTACTAAATTTAAATATTTGATTTTGAGCTTAGGTAAATGTGGTATTTACAAGTTTACACAAGAGAAACAACTTATTCTAACAATATTGGCCAAGATAGGACCATAATATGTTGTATATGTCTCCAATTTCCATTCAGGCAAATGTCTTTTGGGCACAAATTGGAAAATGCCTACGATGGCTCAAGTCATTGAGTCTCTCACACAAGAGTAGAAAAAACTCATACAGATGGGCCTCATGAAATATCCCAAAGAACATGCACTCACCATGCATGATGGAAAAGGGTTTTCCAATTAGAAATTTTAGCATAAACAAAAAGAGCTATCACATCCAGAGTCAAAGAAGGAGGGATATTCCAAACCCTTCAAGGATTCTTCAGGTTCCAAAGATTCTTCAAATTCCAAAGGGACTAAGAAAAAGGGAAATAAGTGGAAATATTGCAATAAACTTAATCCTGAAAAATCCACATGCATGAAGAAGAAGATCGATCTTATGACACAAGTACTTCATAAGAATAACCTTGGAGACTTCATTCTTGAAGGAGCCAACAAGAAGAAGGAAGAAGACCATGTGCATAAGAAAGGTAATCATCGTGCTTTGGTTGCAATTAATTCCTCATCTAATTCATGGATTATAGATTCTAGTGCATCACATCATTTGGAAGCTAAAGAGGAAGTTCTTACTTCTTTGAGTTCATGCTATGGATCTCCTATTCTCATGGGGGATGATACTATAATAGCAGTTGTGGGAGAGGTAAGAGTGGAACTCCCTAATGGAAGTTTTGAGAATGTATTACATTTTCCAAATCTTTCTATAAATATGCTCTCAGTTTATCATATCACTCAAACAGTAAAAGGGTTTAATTCACATCATATTCAATTAATGTACTTGACATGCATGACAGTTCCATTATTCCAGTTGGTGAGGTAGATCACAAATCACGGTTGTATAAGTTCACTAATTTTATTGACTATGAATCCTCTTTGCTACTTACACATGCTAACGATAGTAGTAGAGTATGTCATGATAGATTTGGTCATTTAAACTTTAGGGACATGCAACAACTTTCCAAGAAAGGAATGGTCAAAGGATTTCCAGACATTCAATTTTCTGAAGGGGTTTGTGAAGGATGCATTCTTGGCAAGCATCCTGAAGAGAAATTTGAAAAGGGGAAGGTAAGGAGAGCCTCCTCTTCCTTGGATATTGTTCACATTTATCTCATGGGTCCATTTCCACATCCATCCATCAACAAAGGAAGGTATGTTCTTACATTTATTGATGATTACTGATGCTATACTTGGGTTTATTTTCTCAGACAAAAGTCTAAATTTTTTTAGCATATCAAAGACTTCAAAGCTCTAGTAGAGACACAAGTTGGGAAGAAAATCAAAATCCTCTGTACAGATAATGGGGGGGAGTATATCAACAAATATGTTCAAAATCTATGTCGTGAAGTTGGTATACAGTTTCAGCACACAGTTCCATACATTCCATAGAAGAATGGAGTTGTTGAAAGGAAGAATAGGTCTCTCATGGAGATGACCAATTGCATGTTGCATGAAATATCAATTCCTTCCAAGCTTTGGGATAAGGCATTGAACTGTGTTACTTACATACAGAACAAATAACCTAACAGATATGTTGAGGACATGACACCTTTTGAGGCTTGGACAGGTGAAAAACTAGATGTCACACACTTCTGCATATTTGGATCTAGAGTATGGCCCCATACTCCTTTTGAAAAGAGGAAATCCTTAGATCCACAGAGCACACCTTGCATCTTTGTGGGATATACAAATGATGTGAAGAGGTACAAAATTATTGATCCCTCTACAAACTGGATCATCATTGAGCGCATTGTTCAGTTTGAGGAGATTCCTTTGCATTCACCTCCAATGAAACATGCAGATACTCTTGTGCTTCCATGAGTTCTAGACATGAGATATGATGATTCCACACACTTAGATGCTACATGTTCATAGACAAATTCATAGGATTATGTACACGTAGATGAGCAGGTAGTACAACCAAATGAGGAGCCAACATCAGAGCTTCAGCAAATGCCCAAATGGGCACAATCCATAGTTCAGGAAGCATGTAACCTTGTAGGGGATCCATTGGATTCGAGGAGGACTCGATCTCATCATGTGGATCCTTCTCATTTACTTTCATCTTCTGAACCAACGATGCCCATGCATTTCTATATGGTTCAATCTTCTGATCCACATACCTACAATGAGTTTGTTGGAAATACACTATGGGAAGAAACCATGCATGAGGAGCATGACTCTCTCCAAGAGAATCAAACTTGGGATTTGGTTTCACTTCCACCAAGGAGGAAACTTGTCATATGCAAATGGGTCTATAGGACCAAGAGAGAAACAGATGGTCAGGTGAGCAGGTACAAGGACATATTAGTTGCAAAAGTATTTCAACATATTCATGGGATATATTATGATGAGACCTTTTCTCCTGTAGAAAATATGGACTCCATTCACTTGGCTCTAGCCATTGAAACAACCAAAGGTTGGGAAGTTCACCATATTTATGTGAAGAATGATTTCCTTCATGGTGAAATTTCAAAGGAGATCTACATGGACCAACTGCAGAAGTTCATTCAAAACTCATATTTAGTATGCAGACTGAAGAAGTATCTCTATGGCCTCAAATAAGCACCTAGAGCGTGGTATGCAAAGATGGATTTTTACATGCTTTCACATGATTTTGTTAGATGTAAATCTAATTCCAATGTTTACATGTTGAGGACTACTAATTATGTGATTATTTTAGTACTCTATGTTGATGATATTTTGATCACTGGTATCTCTGCTTCAACCAATTCTTTGGTCAAAGATATTTTTCATGACATGTTCTCTATGATGGACATGGGTCCACTACACTTATTTATTGGTCTTGAGATTAGTCAAGATTCTTCTGGAATCAAAATTTCTCAATATAAGTATGTTAGTGATATTTTGGATAGATTCCACATGATGGACTGTAAGTATACACCTACAACTTTCTAATCTTGGATCAGACTTGAGGATGGAGAGGATACACCATTAGTGGACAACACTTTGTATCGATAGTTGGTGGGGATTATTTTGTATCTCACCCACACCCATCCACATATATCATATGCGGTAGGAGCAGTTCCCAGATACATGCAGGAACCTCATGATCTACACTGAAAGGCTTCCAAGTGCATCATCCGATATGTTCAGGGCACCATGAGTTATGGGATTCACTATCCAGTTGGTTGTGCATTAGATCTCATAGGATTCACAGATTCATATTGATATCACATATCGAAACTCCATGTCTAAGTACACTCTCAATTTGGGGTCATGCCCAATTTGTTGGTAAATTAATAAGTAATCAACCATTGCTTTATCTTCCGCGAAGGTCGAGTACAAAGGAGTAGTCAATTGTGCCATTCAAACACTTTGGCTTCAACACTTCCTTATCAATATTGGTATCCAGTTTCATTGTCCAACTATCATATGGTGTGACAATCAGAGTACACTGAAATTTTGCAGATATCCAATACAATGACAGTGAACCAAACACATTGAGGTCCACATGCATTTCATCATAGATCTAGTACATGACAAGATCATTGATTTTCAGTTCTGTCCTTCCTCTGAACATATTGCTGAAAAATTCACCAAGACCTTGACTGAGCATAATTTTTAGACTTTGCAGGATTGTCTTGCAGTGAACACATTTTCCTAGCAACTTCCTTTTCTTCTTTTGATGCATTGTATTTTAAGGGGAGGTTTTGTTTCCACGTGGTTTTCCCTCTTTACTCATTTGTATTCAATGTTCATTATTTTTATTCTACATGAGTACCTAATATGGCCTAGTATTTGGGACTCATTTTTATGCCATAGTGATGTTCATGGGGGCTGTTGGAGAAATTTATATTTTCAGCACACTAGTTCAATGGGAGTAACACTAGTTCAGTGGGAGTTAACTGACTAGTTTTATTTTAGACTTTCTAATTTTATAGCATCACCATTATGAATGCATTCCTAATTATAGGATGTCATTTCCTATATGGGTGAAGATTACTCACTCATTTATTATATCATAATATACATTGATTATCATTCTTCAAATTGTATCTCTCTTCCTTTTCTTGATAAGCTTTGTTTGTGTATGCTTTATCTAGGTCTCTTGTGCAGGTTTCCATGAAACACTGAAAATCACGATGTCTCCACATATATGGTTGGCCCAAAACCACATCACATACATCAAGAGGGGAAAAATAACACACTACCTCATCCTTGAAGAGATGGATGCCATAAAAGAGGCGACACTGCTGGCTGACATGGAGATCTCGTCCCTAATGAAGCCACCCGATGTTGTATGGTTGTGGGTGTGGTGTTCTCGGCAACCCCAACTATTTGATGACCTTAGCTGATATTAGGTTCTTATGGGTTTCGTTATCAACAGTGAAATGCAACGGGGTCCCCTTCGACCACATCTGTGAATGGAAGAGGCGCTCCCCTTCTTCAGGATCTACTGATTCTTTTGGTTGAATTTTGTGGTTGTGATAGTGGTAGTGGGTTCTGCGTCGATGATATTTCTATTTTAAATATTTTATAGATCGGATTCTAATTCAGGGCTCATCTCTGTGTCTTTGACCTTGGCCACCAATGACTATTTCGAGCGACATTCATCGATGTTGTGCCAAGGGATTTTGTGGAAGTCACACCACTTCCGAGTGTCATTCTTCATATTCCCTTTACCATTTTTGTCCTGTGTCTTGGAATATTATTCTATAGGCTATTAGTTAGGGTCATCTTTACCATGCTTTGGTTCTGCATATTTGTAGGCCCGAATTCCCATTTGTTCTGGTGCCTAATTTTTTTCTCGATTTTGACAACATATTGATAGGAAGCTCCCAATGATGAGATGTTTAGGAAATCCATTTTAGTTTGGATGTACCTATGTAGAGCACCATGGTATTTCAAAACCATATGTTTCTCAGAGTCTTTGATACCCATCTTGGTTCGAAAGGTATGGAAAGTATTTTTGAACTCTGACACTGTTTGGATCTTCTTTTGTTGTAGTGTGGTCCATCTTATGTACTGGTCTTCATAGTTACCAATAGGATAGTACAGTTCTTTGACTGCATCAACAAAAAAATCCCAAGTGTCCTCGGCCCCATATATTCTAGATGTCTCTGTGGAACTTTGCTCCCAGTAAGTTTCCCACCAATGTTTGACATGGGGGAGAGCCTTGAGGAGTGTGAAGGTGAGATTTTCCATGTCAAATTTTTTTTGAATAGAGAAATAACCTTCTAATCGATTTAACCATTTTTCTATGGAATCTGCAGCTATCTAACCTTCAAATATGGGAATATCAAAATCAACGTGTACCTTGAAGGGAGAGGTTCCTAAAAAATGGATGCTTGATGAAGATGCACCCGTTTCTATCGGCAGGCATTGAAGAGTGTGTGAAAAATTCTCCATCATTTCATCCCTTTGTCATGCGAGAGCTTGCCCAAGCAACAAGTTAATAGAATCTTGTGCTTCGTCATCTTTCTTTTCTGCCACCATCGAGGGTTTCTTGGGTGTGTGAGAGGGCTTTTCGTTGAGAGAGAAAAACTCAAGACTCAACTGGATATACTCGGACCTCGTCGGGGACATGCACAGAAAAACGATCAAGAGCAACCTACTATGATACCACAGATCTAGATTATGTTCAGAATGAAATGAAAGCATACATATTACAATGAAACACTCATGAAAAATTTCACAAACATAGAAATACATCAATACTTGATTTCTATTAATGAAAGAATTGTAAAGAGACTATAAAAATACATAGTGCAAGACTCGCTAGAATGTTGGTAGCTTTATCTCTGAGAAGAGATGTGACGAATACACTCATTCCGAAGAAGATAATTACAATGAGGCTCTTAAGGCCTTTTTTTATGTTAAACATGAATTCCAAAACCCTATACATCCAAAATCCTAACCCTAGGAGATGAAACACCAAAATTCATGTGGGCCTTTTTTGGGTAAGTTAGTACATTAAATTCCCAGGGTCGTAACTTTTGCATACCATCTCCGTTTTAGGTGAAATATATCCCATTGGAAAGGTATTTTAGATAAATATGCATTACATTGTCAAAATGTGACTCATTCTACAGTTTGGTGAGCCAAAATTAGACTGTTAAGTGCCCCAAAATGGCCCTGGAAGTACAAAAAGATGTGTTGACATGAAAACATACAAAATAAGTGAGTTTGATTAGGTGGGAGGCCACCAATATCCACCTGGAATATGTATGGGGCCTCATACAACCTTGAAAGTGTATAACCAACTATTACAAATAAGTACATAAGAATGTGTTGAGATAAACATTGGCAAAAGGAGCCAGTTAGAACAGGTGGGTGGCCACCAATATCCACCTGGATTAGAGAGAGAGAGAGAGAGAGAGAGAGAGAGAGAGAGAGAGAGAGAGAGAG
>ML780115.1:554034-573722 GCA_009831015.1 Picea engelmannii
GAGAGATAGAGAGAGAAAGAAATAGAGATAGAGAGGTATGGCTATTATATGGAGATAGAGGGGAGGAGGGACGTAGAAAGGGAGAGATAAGAGAGAGAAGGGGGGGAGAGTAGCGGGAGAGAGAGGGGAAAAGTAGGGGAACAGAGAGAGAGAGAAATACTGGGGAGGAAATAGAAGGTAGGAGAGAAAGGGAGAGAATGTGGTGGATAGAGGGGAAGAGAAGAAGAGGGAGAGAGAGGGGAGAGAGAGGGGGAGAGAGAGAGAGGGAGGGAGAGGGTAGAGAGAGAGGGGGGGAGTGAGGGAGGGAGAGAGAGAAGGAGATAATTATAGAGTGAGAGAGGGAGGAATGTGGAGTGAATACAAAGAGAGTCAATGGGTTAGAGAGATATCAGGGGGGGGAAATGAGGGAGAGAGTTGGGGGGAAAGGGACATAAGGGGAAGAGGGGGAAGAGAGAGAGAGATATGGAGAGAGAGAGTGGGGAGAGAGTGAGTGAGGGATAGGGAGAGTGATTTCAGAGAGAAAGAGAGGAAGATATAGGGAGGGAAGGAGAGCGGGTAGAAGGGGGTTGAGAGAGAGAGAGAGAGAGGAAATGTATTTTTATTAATAGTAAGGTGTGTGCATTCCTACTACTAATCAAATGCATGCACTTTAGGAACTTGTGCATTCTTTAGGAATGAGAGCATTCTTTAGGAACATGTGCACATTCCTAAAGCACATGCGTTATTTGAATTTCAAAATTTTGTAGAGTGGGAGTAACAACTCTAACATACGTTTTTTCTAATTTGGTTGCCTTGGATTTAGGTTCAGGATGAAAAATACATAAAAACCTCCATTTTGATGAATTCCTCTCCATATCTCTATTTTTGACATTATTTTTATATAGGTTACACAATTCAATTATTGACAAAACTACAGACACAGATAGAGTTCGTGTGTAGATTCCAAATACACATTTTTTTTTGAATAAATAATCTTTAGTATTTTTAATCTATTTTTGTATTGACATATATCAAAATCCTAGAATACGTACCTCTCTTATTTATGCTATTACTTTTTTCGGCATAACCATTTCCTGAATGAATTATATTCAACACTAGAGGAGACCGATATCTACGATATAAAAATAAATAAAAAAATTGTCTGGTTCATGTTAATACCGTCTTAGCCTGTACAACCAGAAGACGTTGTAATTTCAGGGATATGTTCACTTTGATAATTTAAAAAGATATATAAAATTAATATTATAAATTTTCAAAAAATACACGACACAAGAGAAATGTGTTCTCCACAGGTATACAAGTTTTTTGAACAAAATTCTATTGTTAAGATTCCTAGCACCTACATGAGAAAAAACATAAACCTTATATTTTGTTGGAAAAATAATATACCATTGTTAGAAAAAATCAAATTTGACATAGGTATTCACAACTTCTATGAATAAAAGTTGTATATTCAGAAATCTAATTCAAATTCTTACGTTTCGTCTTCTTACACCATATTCAAATTCATTGTAAAAGTACCTTGAATAATCCCTCCAAGTTAACAGATTTTTGTTTTTATAGGTTTTCCTTGCCACTAATGCGTCATGAGAGACCATCATTATCTTGCACTCACCTATATCGGATATTCATTATCCTTATCATTGTAATATTTTTTTTTTTTTTCTAAACTTATCAAATGAATAAACATAAAATCTTGATTCATTCAACTCACCTCTCCATAAAAAATTATAATGTGTCGGATATTCGTTGTCCTTATCATTGTTATCTTTATTTTGTTTTGCTAAACTTATCAGACCAATAAACATAAACACTCATCATAGAAAATCCTTTTTTACTCACATTCCTATATGGAGATGTTGATATTTCTCCTTAAAATTGTTATGACATCAAAATGTACATTATATCTTAAAATAATCAACCTACAACACTCTAAAGCATTGATACAATCATATGCAACACAATTGAATGTCAGGATATGTGAAGAACATTTCCTCATATTGCAACGTGACGTACATATCCTGACGTCACAATGTGACATTTATTTCCAACCATTGCAATGCGTTGAACATAGAAACATTGCAATCTACCAAAGATTACTATCACAATATGATAAACATAGCCCCAATCACAATGTGATGAACATATACCTTGATTTCAATGTGATGAACATATGTCACAATGTGTTTAACATGGTAACGTTGCATTCTACCAAACATAGTAACATCGCAATGTATCAAACATCTACGTACGTCACAATATGCCGACCATATACCATGATCACAATGTGATGAGAATAGCCATGTCATTGCAATGAAGAACATGAAAAGCAACATGAAGAACATTAATGAATGTTGTGATGTGACAAACATCGCCCTATCGTTGGAACGTGATGAACATATCCTCATGTTGCAAGGTGACACACATATATTGATGTCACATTATGATAGATATTTCCAAAAGTCACAATATAATGAACACAAGCTATTGTTGCAATGTGATGTACACCACCCAATGTGGAAATGTGACAAAAATTGAACAACATTGCAATGTGACGAACATTTCTCAACATCGCAATGTAACGAAAATTTCTTGATGTCGCACTGTGATGAATACATCCTCATTTTGCAATTTGTTGCAATGTGACATCACAATATGACGAACATGTGTCACAATGTGTCAAACATAGTAACGTTGCAGTCTACCAAACACAATAACGTTGCAATGTGATGAACACTTTCTCGATGTGACAATGTGATGAACATTTCCTAGTGTTGCAATGTGATGAACATATCCTCGTCTTGACATGTGTTGCATTGTGACATCACATTGTGACAAATATAGACCTGTCGTCACAATCTAATGAACATAGACCTATCTTCGTAATCTGATGAATAATGTGATGGACACAAATGAATGTTGCAATGTGATGAACATATCGCTTTCATTGTAATGTGATGAATATATCCATTTCAACGTAATGTGATGAACATATCATCCTATTGCATTGTGACACACATATTCTGATGTTGCATTGTGACAGAAATTTCCAAATGTCGCAATGTGATGAACACATTGCATTGTCGTAACGCGATGTACACAACCCAATGTGGAAATGAGACAAACATAGACCAACATTGCAATGAGATGAACATTTCCCAACATCGTAATGTGGTGAACATAACCCATTGTAAGACTCTGACAAATTTATTCCAACACCATAATGTGACAAACAAAAACCATTTGTCGTAATTTGATGATCATAACCATATAATGTCATGTGAGAAACAAAATTTGATGCCACAATGTGATGAACAAAACATGATGTCTGAATGTGACAAACAAAACATGATGTCTGAATGTGACAAACAAAACATGATCAACATTGCAATGCAGTAGTTCCATAGTAATGTTTGGTTAAACATAATGAAAATGGTCCACCATAATTAGATCCACATGGTCAACAAAGGTCATCCATGGGCATGGTCAACCATAATTAACCCTAGTCAACCACAGTCAACCATAGTCAACCATGGTAGTTTTCAATTAATATATTAATGTATTAATACTTTAATAATGTATTTTTAATGTATTACTACCTTAATAATATTTTCATTAAGTTATTAATACTTTAGTAATGTATTATTACTTTAATAATGTATTATTAATGTATTAATAATTATTTTGCATTATACATTAATGTAATAATTCATTATTAATGTACTAGTAATTTAATAATATATTACTAATGTCATTAATGTTAATATGTTTTAATGTGTTTCAATGTGATGTCACAATCTAGAAAACATACTATTTGGTGGTTTTTATAAAGTGGTCTTTACTATTTATTAATGTTTTAATGTGTTGCAATGTGATGTCACAATCTAACGAACATACGTCGCAATGTGTCGAACACAGTAATGTTGCAATCTACCAAACAAAGTAACGTTGCAGTGTGATGAACATTATCTCGATGTCGCAATGTGACGAACATTTCAAAACATTACAATGTGATGAACATATCCTCGTGTTGTCACAATTTGACAAACATACATCGCAATGTGTCAAACATAGTAGCGTTGCAATCTACCAAACATAGTAATTCCAAAATGTGATGAACATATACATATGTCACATTGTGATGAAAATATACCCCAATCACAAAGTGAGGAACATAGCCCTGTCATTGCAATCTGTTGAACATATCCGTGTCATCGCAATTTGATGAAAAATGTGACAAACATAAATGAACTTCACAATGTGACAAACATTGTTGTGTCATCGCAATGTGATGAACATATCCTTATGTTGTAATGTGACACACATATCCTGATGTCGCATTGTGATGAACATTTCCAAATGTTGCAATGTGAGGAACACAACACATTGTCACAATGTGATTTACACAACCCAATGTGACAATTTGACAAACACAGACGAACATTGCAATGAGACGAACATTTCTCGAAGTCGTAATGTGACAAACATAACCCACTGTAAAACTCTGACAAGCCTATTCCAACACCATAATGTGGCAAGAAAAAACCCTTCATCGTAATTTGATGAACCTAACCTTACAATGTCATGTGACGAATGAATGACGATGCCACAATGTGATGAAAAAAATTGATGTTGCAATGTGATAAACAAAATATGATCAACATTGCAACGGACTAGTGCCATAGTAATGTTTGGTTAAACATAATGAACATGGCCCACCATAATCACATCCACATGATCAACGAAGGTCAACCATGGGCATGGTCACCCATAATAAACCCTATTCAACCATAGTCCACCATAGTTATTTTCAATTAATGTATTAATTTATGAATACTTTAATAATGTCTTATTAATGTATTTCTACATTAGTAATATTTTTATTAAGGTATTAATACTTTAATAATGTATTTATTAATGTATTATTACTTAAATAATGAATTATTAATGTATTAATAACTATGTTACATTATAGTCCCCGAGGTGTAGGACAGTCGATGATGGAGTGTACTGTTAAGGCACTCCGTGATGTTAAAGTCACATGTTCGAAACCTGCCGGGACAAAAAATCCAACCATGTTAAGGGTTGGTGTGGTTCATATCAGGTGCGATCCCCATGTGATTTTGATGGCTTAGGTGCCCCTGAGTCAAGGTTTCTTAGCCACCGGTCAGTCCCACATGTCACAGACAAACTAACAAACTAACAAAAAAACTATGATACATTATACATTAATGCAATAATGTATTATTAATGTACTAATACTTTAATAATGTATTACTAAAGTCATTAACTTTAATGTATTACTATGTATTGATGTTTTAATGTGTTCATACTTTAGTATTGTATTTATTAATACATTTAATGTATTAAATGTATTTTTTTGTATTAGTACTCTAACAATGTATTTTTAATGTATTAATTTATTAGTGTATTAGTACTTTTGTAATGTATTAATTAATATTGTATAAATATATTAACGTATCAATTAATTAATACATTATATTAAACATAATGTGAATTTGAACTTTAATTTATACATTGCATTAATGTAATGTATAAATTTTCATAATGTATTTATTAATATATTAATGATTTAATATGTTATATTATACATTATCTATTGATCTATTATCAATGTATCAATACATTAATATATTAGTACTTTATTAATGTATCAATTAATTAATACATTAGATTATACAATTGTTTTTTTTACAAGAAATGAGAAATCTATATTAAAAAGTGTGGATAAATCCACTCTAATACAAAAAAAGACCATGAAATACCTTCGAGAAGTAAACTCTTTGAAGTTTGAAAATGCTAAAACAAAATTGTTGATCATAAAGTTTCCACCTTCCCTAGCTATATTCCATTGACTGTATTTCACATAATACAATCTATAAAATACATTGTTTATATATAATGAAAAGAAAAACATAACATTTGAATTTTATAAGAACTCAATTACTCGGTTCCATTTTGATCTTTGATTGACCCTGCTGCTCCCAAATTGAGTCTGGATGGGGCTCATTAAGGTCCATAATTTGGTTGACTGTGGATGAAGTTACGTTCTTGGATGCTCCATGGGTGATTTTCAGTGTGCTTGGTTGTTGATGAGTTCATTCAAGCTGATCCAAACGACTCCACATTATCTCCATATTGTTGCGTTGCTCTTCAATCTGACTCCTCTCGGCATAACTTTCATCTTGTAGCCTTTCAATAAGGTGCCTTTTTTGAGAGAGGTTTTCAAGTTCAAATGTTAGAGTGGAGCCGAGTGCTCCCATCTGAATTCACATCCTTTGGCAGCCCACACATTCCTCCTCGGGGTTCGACTGAGCATAACCAACTAGAAAGCACTTAACACCTTGCAAATGCATGAAATCTAGTGCGCTTTGATTCCTTTGGGCATTTTCCATGTTGTTAAAAGGGATGCAAAGCTACGGTGAATGGGGTTTCCTGTGAATTGGGAAAATGATGGGTGGAGAGGAAATCAACAGAGGTTGTTGGGTAGAGGTCTAGGAAGAGAAATGATAAGGGGGAGGGGGAGGCGGTGAGGAAGTCAAGGAATAATGAGGGGGAGCCCAAAATCTCTGGGTGGAAAATCATTGAGAGACAATCGAGATAGAAAAAACTAAGCATTTCAGAGGGAGCACAGGATGAGAATGGCTTACCAAAACCAAAAATAGAATATTCCCAAGCAAGAACAAGTATAGACCGAAATTCCCCCATGTAACGATCAATGTTGAGTTCCTATCAAGCAAATAAGTCACAAAATCTACCTAGTGCGATGTACTTGAGGCCTCCATATTCGCAGGATTGATGTTGGACCTAACCGTCACCCTGGCGAATTATCTACATGCACGATCCATCTACATCAGAGCCTTCATCCCTTGATTTCCCACAATCTTAACTGAACAGATTAAAACTGAACAGATTAATTGGCCACCCAAAACCATAATGAGGTCGACACATAAATTGTTAACCCCAACTGTACTTGGTCGATCAGTCATCGGATTCAGACTTGCCACCTGTCTTCTCCATCATTCCCCATTTGTGTTGGCCACATGCCTACTCCACCTGTCCCCTTTTGTGCTGGAGCTCCAAGTGGCTCCTACTCTAACCTTTGTGTGTTGGCTCCTGGCCATGTGTCGAATTAGGGTAAGGGGGCTAAGACTTCAACACCCTCCACGCCTAAGGTTTCACATGGTTTCCCTGTGGCCTTATTTGCCAATTTTTCTACTTCTGTGTTGTTTTCCCTCGGAAAGTGAAAGAATTTTGGCTTGAGGGACCTTGAGTCTACACGTATTGAATCAATAATTCTTTGTAGAATCAATATTTTTGGGTTTGTTCCCTGGACCATCATCCTTATGATTGTCTTGGAGTCACCTATAATATTCAGATTGGAAATTATGTGTGTCTTTGCTAGTTGGAGTCCTTTGAGTAATGAATAAACCTCTGCTTTATTATTGGTATCTTTCCTTATATTCCAGTAGTAATTTAAAATTATTTTTCCTCCAGGTTAGTAGAGAACTCCCAACCCCCTGCCCCCTGCACGTGTCTCCCCTAATACATTAGATTATACATTAATGTAAATTTATATTTTAATTTATACACTACATTAATGTAATAATGTAAATTAATACTTTAATAATGTGTTACTATTTTGTTAATGTATTATTTTATTACTCTATTAAGGCTTTATTAATGTTTTAATGCATTAATACTTTAATAATGTATTTATTAAAAATATGTTGATGTATTAATTAATTAAATTAACACATTAATCTACACATTAATGTATCAATATCATTCATAATAATCAACATAAAAAAAACTCATCATTAAGATTTGAATCATAGTCATTTCCAATAAATGTATTAATATATTACTAATGTCATTAACGTTAATATTACTAATGGACCCAACCATCACCCTGGCGAATTATCTTCATGCACGATCCATCTACATCAGAGCCTTCATCCGTTGATTTCCCACAATCTTAACTGAACAGATTAACTGGCCACCCAAAACCATAATGAGGTCGACACATAAATTGTTAACCCCAACTGTACTTGGTCAATTAGTCATCGGATTCACACTTTCCACCTGTCTTCTCCATCGTTCCCCATTTGTGCTCGCCACATGCCTACTCCACTTGTCCCCTTTTGTGTTGGAGCTCCAAGTCGATCCTCCTCTAACCTTTGTGTGTTGGCTCCTGGCCATGTGTCGCATTAGGCTAAGGGGGCTAAGACTTCAACACCCTCCACACCTAAGGTTCCACAAGGTTTCCCTATGGCCTCATTTGGCAATTTTTCTACTTCTGTGTTGTTTTCCCTTAGAATGTGAAAGAATTTTGGCTTGAGGGACCTTGAGTCTACACGTATTGAATCAATAATTCTTTTTAGACTCAAAATTTTTGGGTTTGTTCCCTGGACCATCATCCTTATGATTGTCCTGGAGTCACCTATAATATTCATATTGGAAATTATGTGTGTCTTTGCTGGTTGGAGTCCTTTGAGTAATGAATAAACCTCTGCTTTATTATTGGTTTCTTTCCTGATATTCCAGTAGTAATTTAAATTTATTTTTCCTCCAGGTTAGTAGAGAACTCCCAACCCCCTTCCCCCCGCATGTGTCTCCCCTAATACATTAGATTATACATTAATGTAAATTTATATTTTAATTTATACACTACATTAATGTAAATTTATATTTTAATTTATACACTACATTAATGTAAATTTATATTTTAATTTATACACTACATTAATGTAATAATGTAAAGTAATACTTTAATAATGTGTTACTATTTTGTTAATGTATTATTTTATTACTCTATTAAGGCTTTATTAATTTTTTAATGAATTAATACTTTAATAATGTATTTATTAAAAATATGTTGATGTATTAATTAATAAAATTAACACATTAATCTACACATTAATGTATCAATATCATTCATAATAATGAACATAAAAAAACTCATCATCAAGATTTGAATCATAGTCATTTCCAATAAATGTATTAATATATTACTAATGTCATTAACGTTAATATGTTTTAATGTGTTTCAATGTGACGCCACAATATAACAAACATACTATTTGGTGGTTTTTATAAAGTGGTCTTTACGATTTATTAATGTTTTAATGTGTTGTAATGTGATGTCACAATCTAACGTACATATGTCGCAATGTGTCGAACACAGTAATGTTGCAATCTACCAAACAAAGTAATGTTGCAATGTGATGAACATTTTCTCGATGTCGCAATGTGACGAACATTTCAAAAGATTACAATGTGATGAACATATCCTCGTGTTGTCACAATTTGAAAAACATACATCGCAATGTGTCAAACATAGTAGCGTTGCAATCTACCAAACATAGTAATTCCACAATGTGACTAACATATACAGATGTAACATAGTGATGAAAATATACCCCAATCAGAATGTGAGGAACATAGCCCTGACATTGCAATCTGATGAACATATCCCTGTCATCGCAATTTGATGAAAAATGTGACAAACATAAATGAACTTCACAATGTGACAAACATTGTTGTGTCATCGCAATGTGATGAGCATATCCTTATGTTGCAATGTGACACACATATCCTGATGTCGCATTGTGACGAACATTTCCAAATGTTGCAATGTGACGAACACAACACATTGTCACAATGTGATTTACACAACCCAATGTGACAATTTGACAAACACAGACGAACATTGCAATGAGACGAACATTTCTCGAAGTCGTAATGTGACAAACATAACCCACTGTAAGACTCTGACAAGCCTATTCCAACACCATAATCTGGCAAGAAAAAACCCTTCATCGTAATTTGATGAACCTAACCTTACAATGTCATGTGACAAATGAAAGACGATGCCACAATGTGATGAAAAAAAACTGATGTCGAAATGTGATAAACAAAATATGATCAACATTGTAATGGACTAGTGCCATAGTAATGTTTGGTTAAACATAATGAACATGGCCCACCATAATCACATCCACATGATCAACGAAGGTCAACCATGGGCATGGTCAACCATAATAAACCCTAGTCAACCATAGTCCACCATAGTTATTTTCAATTAATGTATTAATATATGAATACTTTAATAATGTCTTATTAATGTATTTCTACATTAGTAATATTTTTTTTAAGGTATTAATACTTTAATAATGTATTTATTAATGTATTATTACTTAAATAATGAATTGTTAATGTATTAATAACTACGTTACATTATAGTCCCCGAGGTGTAAGTCGATGATGGAGTGTACTGTTAAGGCACTCCGTGATGTTAAAGTCACATGTTCGAAACCTGCCGGGACAAAAAATCCAGCCATGTTAAGGGTTGATGTGGCTCAGGTCGGGTGCGATCCCCATGTGATTTTGATGGCTTAGGTACCCCTGAGTCAAGGTTTCTTAGCCACAGGTCAGTCCCACATGTCACAGACAAACTAACAAACAAACAAAAAAACTATGATACATTATACATTAATGCAATAATGTATTATTAATGTATTAATACTTTAATAATGTATTACTAAAGCCATTAATTTTAATGTATTACTATTTATTGATGTTTTAATGTGTTCATACTTTAGTATTGTATTTATTAATACATTTAATGTATTAAATGTATTTTTTTGTATTAGTACTCTAACAATGTATTTTTAATGTATTAATTTATTAGTGTATTAGTACTTTTGTAATGTATTAATTAATATTGTATAAATATATTAACGTATCAATTAATTAATACATTATATTAAACATAATGTGAATTTGAACTTTAATTTATACATTGCATTAATGTAATGTATAAATTTTCATAATGTATTTATTAATATATTAATGATTTAATATGTTATATTATACATTATCTATTGATCTATTATCAATGTATCAATACATTAATATATTAGTACTTTATTAATGTATCAATTAATTAATACATTAGATTATACAATTTTTTTTTTACAAGAAATGAGAAATATATATTAAAAAGTCTCGATAAATCCATTATAATACAAAAAAAGGCCATGAAATACCTTCGAGAAGTAAAGTCTTTGAAGTTTGAAAATGCTAAAACAAAATTGTTGATCATAAAGTTTCCACCTTCCCTAGCTATATTCCATTGATTGTATTTCGCATAATACAATCTATAAAATACTTTGTTTATATATAACGAAAAGAAAAACATAACATTTGAATTTTATAAGAACTCAATTACTCGGTTCCATTTTGATCTTTGATTGACCCTGCTGCTCCCAAATTGAATCTGGATGGGGCTCATTAAGGTCCATAATTTGGTTGACTGTGGCTGAAGTTACATTCTTGGACGCTCCATGGGTGATTTTCGGTGTGCTTGGTTGCTGATGAGTTCATTCAAGCTGATCCAAACGACTCCACATTATCTCCATATTGTTGCGTTGCTCTTCAATTTGACTCCTCTCGGCATAACTTTCATCTTGTAGCCTTTCAATAAGGTGCTTGTTTTGAGAGAGGTTTTCAAGTTCAAATGTTAGAGTGGAGCTAAGTGCTCCCATCTCAATTCACATCCTTTGGCAGCCAACACATTCCTCCTCGAGGTTCGACTGAGAAGAACTAACTAGAAAGCACTTAACACCTTGCAAATGCATGAAATCTAGTGTTCTTTGATTCCTTTGGGCATTTTCCATGTTGTTAAGAGGGACACAAAGCTGCAGTGAATGGGGTTTCCTGTGAATTGGGAAAATGATAGGTGGAGAGGAAATCAATAGAGGTTGTTGGGTAGAGGTCTAGGAAGAGAAATGATAAGGGGGAGGGGGAAGCGGTGAGGAAGTCAAGGAATAATGAGGGGGAGCCCAAAATCTCTGGGTGGAAAATCATTGAGAGACAATCGAGATAGAAAAACCTAAGCATTTCAGAGGGAGCACAAGATGAGAATTGCTTACCAAAACCACAAATAGAATATTCCCAAGCAAGAACGCGAATAGACCGAAATTCCCCCATGTAATGATCAATGTTGAGTTCCTATCAATCAAATAAGTCACAAAATATACCTAGTGCGATGTACTTGAGGCCTTCATATCCCCAGGATTGATGTTGGACCTAACCGTCACCCTGGCGAATTATCTGCATGCACGATCCATCTACATCAGAGCCTTCATCCCTTGATTTCCCACAATCTTAACTGAATAGATTAACTGGCCACCCAAAACCATAATGAGGTCAACACATAAATTGTTAACCCCAACTATACTTGGTCGATCAGTCATCGGATTCACACCTGCCACCTGTCTTCTCCATCGTTCCCCATTTGTGTTGGCCACATGCCTACTCCACCTGTCCCCTTTTGTGCTAGAGCTCCAAGTGGCTCCTCCTCTAACCTTTGAGCGTTGGCTCCTCGCGATGTGTCGCATTAGGTTAAGGGGGCTAAGACTTCAACACCCTGCACGCCTAAGGTTCCACAAGGTTTCCGTATGGCCTCATTTACCAATTTTTCTACTTCTATGTTTTTTTCCCTCAGAATGTGAAAGAATTTCGGCTTGAGGGACCTTGAGTCTACACGTATTGAATCAATAATTATTTTTAGACTCAAAATTTTTGGGTTTGTTCCCTGGACCATCATCCTTATGATTGTCTTCGAGTCACCTATAATATTCAGATTGAAAATTATGTGTGTCTTTGCTAGTTCGAGTCCTTTGAGTAATGAATAAACCTATGCTTTATTATTGGTTTCTTTCGTGATATTCCAGTAGTAATTTAAAATTATTTTTCCTCGAGGTTAGTAGAGAACTCCCAACCCCCTTCCCCCCCGCATGTGTCTCCCCTAATACATTAGATTATACATTAATGTAAATTTATATTTTGATTTTTACACTAGATTAATGTAATAATGTAAATTAATACTTTAATAATGTGTTACTATTTTGTTAATGTATTATTTTATTATTGTATTAAGGCTTTATTAATGTTTTAATGCATTAATACTTTAATAATGTATTTATTTAAAATATGTTGATGTATTAATTAATTAAATTAACACATTAAACTACACATTAATGTAACAATGTCATTCATAATCATGAACATAGAAAAACCCTTCATTAAGATCTGAACCATGGTCATTTTCAATAAATGTATTAATATATTACTACTTTAATAATCTAAATTAATACTTTAATAATATATTTTGAATCTACTCATACTTTAATAAGATATTTATAATTATTTTAATAATTTAATTTATATTTTACATTAATATATTAATTCATCATTATTTAATTTATATTTTACATTGATATATTAATTCATCATTAATGTTATTTTTAATATATTAATAGTTTAATATGTTACATTATATATTAATGTATTATTACTTTAATTTATACATTATATTAATGTAATAATGTATTATTTAATACATGAAAGTTAGTGTATTACTATTTTATTAATTTATTACTTTATTAGTGTATTAATGCTTTATTTATGTATTAATTAATTAATACATTATATTCTTTATTAAATAATATTTATACATAATTTATATATTAATTTATACATTAAATATATTATATTTATACATTATTATTATATATTACATTAATGTAATAATTAATGCATATATTAATTGTTGTTAGTAAGGTATTATGTTGATAATCAATTAGCAATAATCATTTAATAAAAGTGGTTGATATAAATGGATCATATACTTCATTTTTCATCTTTCCAAAAATGTATATACTAATTGTTGTTAGTAAGGTATTATGTTGGCAATCAATTAGCAATAATCACTTTATAAAAGTGGTTGATATAAATGGATCATATACTTTATTTTTCATTTTTCCAAGATAAAATAATAACATTGATCAACCACTTTCATATAATAGTTGCTGCTAATAATAGCCTATAAAACATTATTTTTAAAGTTAATTTTATATGTAAAAACAAAAGCATTAATGTTGTGACATAAAGACACCAATACGTTTCAATTTGAAATACTGTGACATAGATACCTTTGTTACTGCATTAATATTGTGACAAAAGACACCAATACGTTTTAATTTGAAATGCTGTGAGATAGATGCCTTTGTAATTGCATTTATTGAACTGTATATGTGACAATGTAAATCCGAATAATGGCTACATGCCTTTTGTTGTGCATTTATTACTCTGCCTTGTAGGTATAGGACTAGTCTATTTTGGAACATTATATGTGACAATGTAAAAGCTAGAGAGAACGACGTTGATATACTAGCGGATTCATGCTCATCGCTAATAAACAAAATAGAAAGGAAACTTGTTTTGAAAGGAAGAGTTGAAACAATAACGCTAAATCACTTTAACATTATAAAATTTTATAGTTTTGTAATAAGAAGCTGGGTAATATCAATATTTATTTTTAATATAGAATTTAATATTTTATACGATGAAATAAATAATTTTTATTTAATTTTTTTTATATTTTGTTATATATAATTAAATATTATTTTTTTATATTTGTTTATATGATTTGTATATATTATTGGATTTTATTTTTTTATATAATTTCATAAATTTTTTCTAAAATTTGATTAGAAATTTGAAAAATTATAAATTTTAGTGATTAAGTTTTCACAGTTTGAAAATAGACTATTTTAAAAATTGTTGAATCTATTTATACATTCATAAAATTTAAGTAATGAAAAACTATGATTTAATCAATCATTTATCATTTTATCATTGATGAATTTCAATAATAATTACCTTAAAAAATCAAAAAACTTAAAACGTTCTTTGTGAAATCAAAAAACTTTCTAAGAGAGAAATGTGGACAGTTGGCGATGTTGTAATCTCACCTACTAATCAATGTAATATTGGCAGGAACGTGACAATCGGGTAAGACGCTGAGAAGTCTTAATTGGCAATCTGCATGCAGACAGCCCGGCGTATCTAATCCTCAATTTGGATACTAAAGAATACAAAGATGCTCTCAGCTCTGCACATGGGAGGGGGAAGGGAGTTCCAGCTGCTACCATGGTCGCATACCCACCTTCCTCAGCTCCTCTCCCTCCAATTTCATGTCTTTGCAAGACCGACCCGTTCGGTAGAGTGTCCTAGACCGCCACCTACCCATTTAGTATTCTCTTTTGGAGTAAGTTAACTGGGAGTAAACATATTTGTTTTTTCAGGTCAAAAAAGGATTGAATTTCACCAGATTTTCAAGGGTAGTTTGAGTTTGGCATGATCAAAGTTTTATGTATTTCAGAATCTTAATTTAGGGATGTTGCTCCATTTTAAACTAGCCCAAATATTTAGAAAATCAATCAGAATTCTAGATTGATCAGAAATTTAAAACTACACCGACAAAAAAACCTAAAAAAAAATTGTTGCCTCTCTTTTTTGCTTTTTTTTTTTTTGAATATCTGAAGTAAATCCAGGGCAATCCATTCATCACACCAACTAGATCTGAGATGGCGTGAGTTCCATGTTTCTTTTTCTGATAAGATTTCATATTCATATCGGAGAAAATCAACCTGTTGTTCGCTTTCCATGTCATATTATTTTGGAAGTGACTTTCCACTTTACGATTTGTTACTCTCGGTTACCATCAGTCTATAACAACCTTTCAGCTACAGTGATAATACAAGGATAGTACACTAGATTTATTCTTTTAATTTAATGTCGTGACGAAATGCCTAAAAATCTGGATAATTCAGAGTACTTCCAAACTTTTAATCATACAAAGTCAAGTCTTCTGAATACTCTGGAGCAGACGAAGTATCACGAAGACTTGATTTGAGTAGAGGTTTTGAGGTACTATGTTAGCGAGAGAAAATAACAATGGAGTGGGATATTTCCAAGTTATTTTTCTTGTAGGTTTTTCTGGGTTGTTGTTTTCCATTTTTGGTTAATTTAGAATTTTTATTGATTTTCTGAGCATTTGAGTTGATTTAAAATAGGTCAAATCTTTGAGATAAGTTTCCGAAATAAAGTTTTGAAATGTAAAAAAAACCTTTGTTTTATAAGAAACTCAGGTTATTTTTGAAAATCTGACCGGATTCAATCTCATTTTTTTTCAACAAAAGTGGAAAGATTGCTGGCTAGTTACCTTACTCCAATAACAATGGGTCCAGTGCAAGATGTCGAGAAACCTGTAGACTTGGTCGTTAAACCTATTAATGTCAAGCTAGGACTCCTTTTAGATGTGAAATAGTTACAGTGAATAGCAGTTCAGTGTCTACATTTCGGCCAGAAAATATGTTCATATGAACTCCAAGCTTATGGTGGGCTCTGAGATGGGGAATATTGACCACAGTTTCTTACTCTCTATGTCGAGTAAAAACATGGAGCGCAAGTTGCAGAGACCGTTCATCTCTCCTACATTTGAAGAACCGAGACCTGTTTCTACTGCTCCGTGCAATATTCGAAAAGTGAAAATGAGGACAGCATGGGCAGGGGTGGACAATGTATTTGGATCAATCTATAGATAGCTGGAGTGATAAAAACTCAACCAACCAGTTTGATATTGAGCACCCGTAGAAGAAAATTCCTCAGCATACAGAGGCTGCTGAAAGACAGCCAACTAATGGTTATCAGGCGTCGAGCATTAGAGGAAACGAGAAGGAGTCTTGCATGTCTTTGGATGCCTCCACCGGTCCCCAAAAGCCGCCTTTTCTCTGCAGGATATTGATTTTGAGGAGGGTCCGCTTGCTGGACCATGGATCTCAGTTGCTAGAAGAAAGCGCTGTGTTCATGATAAACGTGGCGATTTGGAATGCATAAGGAGTAAATTTAGAAAAGTGCATAAAGATGATGATATACGCGATTTGGAATCCACGGCATCTTGTTCCTCTCTGGACATGAAGCTCACGAGGAATAAATTCAGAAAAGAGAATAAAGACGAGGATGAGCATGAACTTGCTCTTTTTTTGAAGACACTGCAAGCACTCCTATCAACAGCCCAGAGGTATGCCGTACGATTAGATTATTGATGTATTTCTACATTAATATTTTTATAAAAGTATTAATACTTTAATAGTGTATTTATTAATGTATTATTACTTAAATAATGAATTATTAATGTACTAATAAAGTGTATTGTTAAGGCACTCTCTGATGTTAAAGTCACCTGTTAGAAACCTGCGGGGACAAAAAATACAGCCATGTTAAGGATTGGTGTGGCTGTGATTTTGACAACTTAGGTGCCCCTGAATCAAGATTTCATGTCACATACAAACTAACAAACAAACAAAAAAACTATGATACATTATACATTAATGCAATAATGTATTATTAATATACTAATACTTTAATAATGTATTACTAAAATCATTAACTTTAATGTATTACTATTTATTGATATTTTAATGTGTTCATATTTTAGTATTGTCTTTATTAATAAATTTAATGTATTAAATGTATTTTTTTGTATTAGTACTCTAACAATGTATTTTTAATGTATTAATTTATTGGCGTATTAGTACTTTTGTAATGTATTAATTAATATTGTATAAATATATCAATTATTAATACATTACATTATTAATGTATCAATTAATTAATACATTATATTAAACATAATGTAAATTTGAACTTTAATTTATGCATTGCATTAATGTAATGTATAAATTTTCATAACGTATTTATGAATATATTAATGATTTAATAGGTTATATTATACATTATGTATTAATCTATTATCAATGTATCAATACATTAATATATTAATACTTTATTAATGTATCAATTAATTAATACGTTAGATTATACAATTTTTTTTTTACAAGAAATGAGAAATATATATTAAAAAGTGTGGATAAATCCACTCTAATACAAAAAAAGGTCATGAAATACCTTCGAGAAGTAAAGTCTTTGAAGTTTGAAAATGCTAAAACAAAATTGTTGATCATAAAGTTTCCACCTTCCCTGCTATATTGCATTGATTGCATTTCTCATAATACAATCTATAAAATACTTTGTTTATATATAACGAAAAAAAAACATAACATTTGAGTTTTATAAGAACTCAACTACTCGGTTCCATTTTGATCTTTGATTGACCCTGCTGCTCCCAAATTGAATCTGGATGGGGCTCGTTAAGGTCCATAATTTGGTTGACTGTGGCTAAAGTTTCATTCTTGGATGCTCCATGGGTGTTTTTCGGTGTGCTTGGTTGTTGATGAGTTCGTTCAAGCTGATCCAAATGACTCCACATTATCTCCATATTGTTGCGTTGCTCTTCAATCTGACTTGTCTGGGCATAACTTTCATCTTGTAGCCTTTCAATAAGGTGCATGTTTTGAGAGAGGTTTTCAAGTTCAAATGTTAGAGTGGAGCTGAGTGCTCCCATCTGAATTCACATCCTTTGGCAGCCCACACATTCCTCCTCGGGGTTCGACTGTGCAGAACCAGCTAGAAAGACTTAACACCTTGCAAATGCATGAAATCTGGTGTGCTTTGATTCCTTTGGGTATTTTCCATGTTGTTAAGAGGGACGCAAAACTGTAGTGAATAGGGTTTCCTGTGAATTGGGAAAATGATGGGTGGAGAGGAAATCAACAAAGGTTGTGGGGTAGAGGTCTGGGAAGAGAAATGATAAGGGGGAGGGGGAGGCAGTGAGAAAGTCAAGGAATAATGAGGGGGAGCCCAAAATCTCTGGGTCGAAAATTATTGAGAGACAATCGAGACAGAACAACCTAAGCATTTTAGAGGGAGCACGGGATGAGAATGGCTTACCAAAACCACAAATAGAATATTCCCAAGAAAGAACGAGTATAGACAAAAATTCCCCCATGTAACGATCAATGTTGAGTTCCTATCAAGCAAATAAGTCACAAAATCTACCTAGTGCGATGTACTTGAGGCCTTCATATCTGCATCATTTATGTTGGACCTAACCGTCACCCTGGCGAATCATCTGCACGCTCGGGTTGTTGCACGCATGATCCATCTGCATCAGAGCCTTCATCCCTTGATTTCCCATGATCTTAACTGAACAGATTAACTGGCCACCCAAAACCATAATGAGGTCGACACATAAATTGTTAACCCCAACTGTACTTGGTCGATCAGTCATCGGATTCACACTTGCCACCTATCTTCTCCATCGTTCCCCATTTGTGTTGGCCACATGCCTACTCCATCTGTCCCCTTTTGCGTTGGAGCTCCAAGTGGCTCCTCCTCTAACCGTTGTGCATTGGCTATTGGCCATGTGTCGCATTATGATAAGGGGGCTAAGACTTCAACACCCTCCACGCCTAAGGTGTAAAGACCGGTTTTAAATTAATAGCTAGTAATTCTACCAAATGTACAGTAATTTCTACAAGCTGTATAAAGAAGAAAAATTTCAAATTTACTTAACACTTACGCATATAAAATTTATCAATGGATAATAAATCTAACTAAACAATGGATAAATTGGAATTAAATACCTTAACTCTGATGCTATTATCTGTAGATTGCTCCTTCCTGTTTCTTTAGGACACCACCCAAAACCAACCTCCCTGCCGACTAGTTAGCTCCTAGCCCTAGGATATCAACGGATATCCTAACACTCTCATCCCAAAACCTCCAGCAACTCTGGTCCACTTTGTCAATGCCACTCACAAAATTCCTCCCTCTGTCCAATACTCAGAGCTCTCCCAAAATCCTTCTCCACTCCTCTCGAATGAATCCCCCTCCAAACTCCTTTCCCCCCCTTA
>ML780115.1:595204-620598 GCA_009831015.1 Picea engelmannii
AATTAATTAAATATTAATAAAATGAAAGTCACTTTGGAGGGAGAAGGTGAGCCAAAAGTATAAAGGAAAGGCAAGGGCCTCTTCTGATGCATTCATGTATGATCTTATTTTGATTTCTGGCTTCTAGCTAGTGAGCCCAATATTGGGGGTTTTGAGGGTTTTGACATAACAAACGCTAGAGGACGATTCGGTGGTGAAATATTCCACCTATATTGTCCCAAGCTTGGTCTCGGAGATGCAATAATCTCCCACACCATTCTAGTTTCATATCTACTCAATTGCAGGAGGATTCTACATTAGTTTCATGTGCAGATAGAGAGAGGGCGCACCAGTTGAGGGATTCCAGCAAGAGTGGCACACCATCTTTGGAGAGAGATTCGTTGTAGGAGATTGGCAGGGCCGTTGAGGATTCTATCACTTGGGTTTTCATTACAGGGCCTTGGACATCAGATGTAGTGCTTTCTGAGACAGTTTTATGGCTCAGATTATTTGTTGAGTAGTGGGGCGAATTGAAGAGAAGGAGGGCGTTTTTGAGATCCAGATCTAGTCCGTTTGGAGGGGTTACACTTTAGATCTGACTCTGAGAATTTACCTAGTGACTTACAATGTCCCGATATATATTTCTAGAGAGTTTCAGAGCATTTGGAGGCCTCCTTCAGTAGGGATGAATTATCTAGGGTTTCAGTCATCCAGTGGGGCACACCATTCAGTGGGAGATTTCAGATATACATAGATTGAGAGGGATCTTGGAGATTCGGTCACCTGGGTTGTTCTTACCATCACCCGATCTATCAGTTGGCATATTTATTAGGGTGATTGGACACTTTTGGCATCAGAGTCGAGTTATTGAGGGTTTCAGCCTTCTATTGGAGTGTGGCATTCTTCAGCTGGAGAGTTTGGCATTCAGATCTGCTTGTATTGATCTTCATTTCTCATTCATCCTTTGGAGGCATCTTTTGTATTAGCGGGAGCATTTTGTAGCAGCTCTTATCTATTTTATATCTTCTTGGCCATCTGTTGAGCATTCCATATCGACATCTTCATCGTAGCAAGTTTATCTATTTTATGAATAAAGAGGAATTGAGATGTTTTGGCTTGTCTATCTTATTGCATATGGTTGAGGTATGTTCCATGGTTATCTCTTTCTGTTACTTGCTACATACACACATATAAACACATCTAAAAGGTAGATCAGCAAAGTGTTTGATTAAATACCTCACTCATAAAAAGTTTTAAAAAGAAACCAAAACACTGATGATCCTTGCATAATGGCTTGGGATCATTACAATGGTATCAAAGCTTAAATCCTGCAAAACTGAGGGGTCTTTATGGATAGTTGGAAGGAGATGGATTTGTTTTACCTTGCTATAGAGAGTATGATCTGTAAAGGGGAATATTACACCCTTGGGGAGGAAACTAGGGCTCAATTGATATTCCAACAGTTTTTATCTATAAAAAATCCTAGGTGGAGCAAAGAGGAGATTACATATTGGGTCAACATAGCAGAAGAAAAAAAATCTATGGATATTTTGGACTTTACTAGAGAGATTGTTGAGTGTGATAAGGAATATCAAACCCTCAATGAGATTCTCAAAGATCTAGTGACATTCCATCATTTTGTATCCTATAAAAATCCTAGCTGGAGAAAATATGAGGTTACATATTGGGTCAGCATGGCAGAGGAAAAAAGAGCTATGATAGCTAGATGGAAGGAAGAACAGAGAAACTCCACACCCACACAGCCTTGCTAAAGTTGCAGGGGGTCGTGGGAACTAGATCATAGGTGTAGGGGTAAGGACCAGGGGCACAATGTTGAGACACACTATGACAGTGATGATGAGATGTGTGAGGATGGAGCGATAGAGGTTGATTCAGAACAATCGGATGATGACAATGACTCTTGCACAAAGACTAGTGATATTGACTCTACCTCAGATGATAGTGATGATGACTCTTGCATGGAGGCTACTGATGCTTGCATGCTTGAGGAGGATGATGACTCTTGTGTAGTGGATAGGCAACAGGATGGAAAAGATGATAGAACCAGTGTCTCAGCAGATGCGTCACATACCATTTATGACCTTACGCCTCAGCAAAGCAGTGACACTAGTGAGGAGTCACACATGTTAGCACCTAGAGATGATGAGCTTCCTATGGGAGCCATGACACATCTGTCACCTGTTCAGACATATATGATAGCCACGTCACATGAGGAGATCAGTGGCATGTCAGGTATGATGGATGAGCCTAGTGTGAGGGATGCACACCATGGATAGGTAGACCCACAGATCGAGGAGGAGGTACAAGACGTACTGGCATTTGACCTCACACATAGAGGTCATCCAGAGGAGATGGAGTCACAGATGTTGGAGACTCCATTGCTTGAGAAGATTCCAGAGGATGACAGGTTGATGGAGCACTTACTTCTAGGATCGGTCTGCATTGATGAGGATGCACTTTTTAGTAGTCAAGATGACCATAACACATGTCTGGATACATCTCTATGGGATCCAGGCACAGAATATAGTAGTAGGTTGAGTGCACAGGAGGATACAACTGCTCATACAGGATACAGTGTGAGTCAGGGGGAGATGGCATCTAGTGATGAGATGCAGTGGCATACATGAGTACCTAGAAGTACGGTAGACAGTGGATAGTTCAGAACATCATCTTATGCAGAGGGTGTTTTTGGGGATTCTAGAGTTGACACTAGCAGGACTGACTACCAGCAGTGGTTGACAGATAGGGATTATCTATTGAGGGTTGGTGAGATGTATCATGAGGCTCTGAGGGAGAAGGAGTTGGATATGGAATGACTTAGTTAGGAGTTGGAGAGCACTCGGGGACTCTTGAGAGGCACATAGACCTCCCTTCAAGAATCATAGTCTAGGACATATGAGTCTCCTGAGGAGATCCATCAGAGATCCACTTCATCTGTCTTAGTGGACACTCAGATGTATCAGTCAGTCATGTTGACAGAGGATGTTGATGATCTAGCAGAGGAGCACCAGTTGATGGGGAACACTTCCATTTGTGTCTTGGGAGTGGTTGATCTCCATATAGAGATTGATCCAACTGTACGCCCAAGATCTGTGATGCAACATGAGTTTGTGGGAGATGACAAGAGTATGTCGGAGCATACTATGATGAGGGATAGCTCACAGAGACATGTTGAGATGTATGGTGGGATTCAGAGGGGTGTACTACCTGGAAGGGAGGAGACACACTTAGGGGAGCATGCAGGTGCCACTCCTTTGCAACAACATATGATTTTGAGACCTCACCTTCACTATTTTAGTAGTTGCCTAGGTGAGGGGAGATGGAGAGTGGTTTACCAGCAGTTGGAGGAGTTTCTTCCGATTGTACCTGATGATTGGGGTTTAGTGATGACTACAGGCAAGCAATTATCATGGATATCGATGGACGAGCTTCTGGTCGAATCCTTGGGATTGACCAAAGCATGTGACACTTTTCAGTCCTATAGTCAGCTGCAGATGTTTCTATTAGCCCGTCCTGACACTTTTATGATAGACAACAGCATGAGGAGGGATAGGCCATGGCTGAGGGCATGGAGAGTGAGTAGGTCGAGACTTCATGATAGGAGTACTTTTACGGCATACAGCAGGTCGGAGGTGGACTGTGTTAGATAGACAGTTGAGACTTGGTGCGTGATGGTGAGCATAATAGACAAGGTGATGACACATGAGCACAAAGGGATTCTGACACTGATTAGCTTCACACAGGAGCAGTTTGAGGTGATTGGAAGTGATAAATTTCTAAGCTTTCCATGGGACCCAGGAGTCCGTTTTGTTAGCACAATGCTCATGTTGACCCAGGTTGCACTAGAGAGCCACACACTCCACCTTGGTTTGGTTTGGAGTGGGTCTGCAGGTACTTGTCCTATGGGGTGAGACCCTTCCTTTCACGTGATCATCATGATAGGCCATGGAGATGTTTGGATAGGTACTTCTTCTACATAGATGCCTTTACAGGTACAATTTCTGGACAACAGGTCCGGTGGTCACAGGTGTTTCATCTTGAGGATCTAGGAGAGGAGGATTCAGGATGTATGTAGGGGGTAGATAGTCATGGTCATAGTAGTGCAATGTCAGCATGGTGACCTTCAACAGAGGTTAGCATGGGACCCAGGGATTGGAGGGTTGAGCATTTCACTGACTAACAGGGGCGAGTGGACCTTTGTAGGGGAAAGTTGTTCTAACTTTCCATTTAGCTTCAGTGTTGAGGGGAGCACAGAGCGTGAGGGAGTCTCATGGACGTTTGGTAGCACCTCATGCTGGCATCATCATGAGTAGTTGATGGAGGTCATGTGGATATTGGTAGATATTTGGAGGATGGACTCATTCCGAGATGAGGCCATGTGTCATGTGCAGGAGGTTCACAGGTTTGATATCTTTCAGGAGTATGCTTCGCAGAGTATTACATTTCACTTCCTGATATGGGATCCAGGGGGTGGAGTGTACTATTGTTCGTCTTTGGAGGGGTTCTACTATGTATCCCATAGATGGAAATGGGATCCTGGTATTTTATTTGAGATGAGTTGGTTATTGTTTGAGGACAAGCAATTTTCTAGCAGGGAGGACTGTAATGTCCCCACTTTGGGACATCATCACAGTGCATAGGGTTATGATGACCAGAGTAGCTAGATGGAGGTTATAGAGAGTACAGGGGTATTTGAGAGGCATTGTGGGGTCCAGCTTACATTGATGATCATATTCCATCATTATGAGCCATTCCGCACAGGTTGGCTTTGGTTTCATTGCATTCCGACGATTTCCATGATTTTGACTATTTTGAGCCATAAGTCAGTGGTATTAACTGAAGAGGTAATTTTGGGCACATTACTTGGAGGAACCTATCATTGTAATATCTCATTGGAATCAGGAGGAGAAATACTATAGGATGGGATGGCTAGAAGTGACTTTCAATGGCGAGGGAAGCCAGAAGGAGAGATAAGGAGCTTCTCAAAGGTAAAAAGGTTAATTAATTAATTAAAGTGNTGGGCACATTACTTGGAGGAACCTCTCAGTGTAATAGCTCATTGGAATCGGGAGGAGAAACACTACAAGATGGGATGGCTAGAAGTGACTTTCAGTGGCCAGGGAAGTCACAAGGAGAGATAAGGAGCTTCTCAAAGGTAAAAAGGTTAATTAATTAATTAAAGTGATTTAATTAATTAATTAAATATTAATAAAATGAAAGTCACTTTGGAGGGAGAAGGTGAGCCAAAAGTATAAAGGAAAGGCAAGGGCCTCTTCTGATGCATTCATGTATGATCTTATTTTGATTTCTGGCTTCTAGCTAGTGATCCCAATATTGGGGGTTTTGAGGGTTTTGAGATAACAAACCCTAGAGGATGATTCAGTGGTGAAAGATTCCACCTATCTTGTCTCAAGCTTGGTCTCGGAGATGCAATAGTCTCCCGCACCATTCTAGTTCCAGATCTACTTAGTTGCAGGAGGATTCTACATCAGTTTCATGTGTAGATAGAGAGAGGGCGCACCAGTTGAGGGATTCCAGCAAGAGGGGCGCGCCATCTTTGGAGAGAGATTCGTTGTAAGAGATTGGCAAGGTCGTTGAGGATTCTATCACTTGGGTTTTTATTGCAGGGCCTTGGACATCAGATCTAGTGCTTTCTGAGACAGTTTTATGGCTCAGATTATTTCTTGAGTAGTGGGGCGAATTGAAGAGAAGGAGGGCGTTTTTGAGATCCAGATCTAGTCTATTTGGAGGGGTTACACTTCATATATGACTCTAAGACTTTACCTAGTGACTTGCAATGTCTTGATCTATATTTATGGAGAGTTTCAGAGCATTTGGAGGCCTCCTTTAGTCGGGACAAATTATCTAGGGTTTCAGTCATCCAGTGGGGCACACCATTCAGTGGGGGATTTCAGATCTATAGATATTGAGAGGGATCTTGGAGATTCGGTCACCTGGGTTGTTCTTACCATCACCCGATCTATCAGTTGGCATATTTATTAGGGTGATTGGACACTTTTGGTAGCAAAGTCGAGTTATTGAGGGTTTCAGCCTTCTATTGAAGTGTGGCATTCTTCAGCTGGAGAGTTTGGCATTCAGATCTACTTGTATTGATCTTCATTTCTCATTCAGCCTTTGGAGGCATATTTTGTATTAGAGGGGGCATTTTTTAGCAGATCTTATCTATTGTATATCTTCTTGGCCATCTCTTGAGCATTTCACATCGACATCTTCATTGTAGCAGGTTTCTCTATTTTATGAATAAAGAAGAATTGAGATGTTTTGGCTTGTCTATCTTATTGCATATGGTTGAGGTATGTTCCATGGTTATCTCTTTCTGTTACTTGCTGCATACACACAAATAAACACATCTAAAAGGTAGATCAACAAAGTTTTTGACGAAATACCTCACTCAGAAAAAGTTTTAAAAAGACACCAAAACAGTGATGATCCTTGCATAATGGCTTGGGATCATTACAGGGGCCATTAAGTTATGGAGTTCATCAATACCTTCCATAGCTTGCACACCAAGCTAGGTATCAAAGACTCTGAATGACATTTGGTTCTGAAATACCGTGGGGCTCTACATAGATACATCCAAACTGAAATGGATTTTCTGGACATCTCATCACTCAGTGTTGCCTATCGATATGATGTTAAAATTGACCAGAAATTTAAGTACCAAAAAAAACGAGATTTTGATTCTGCAAATCAACAACAACCAAAGTATGAAAAAGACATTCCTAAAAAGCAGTCTCCCGAAAACCAGTCCAAGCCACATGAAAAGAAGTGTCACGATAAGATAAGGAAGGACACTGGAAAATGGTGCGATTTCCACAAAATCCTCTTGCACAACAATGATGAATGTTGCTAACAAAATTCATTGGTGGTTGAGATCAAAGATAAGGAGTCGAACCCTGATTCAAAATCTGATTCTGAAAATATTGGTAAATGAAAGATCATTGACGCAGACCCCATTGCTATTGTCATGACCGTAGCAATTCAACCAGAGGAACCAACAAATCCTAAAGAGGGGGATCATTTTTTTCATTCACAAATGTGGGTGAAGGGGACCCCGCTGCATTTTATTGTTGATAACAGAAGCCAAAATAACACCATCTCAGTAGATGTCATCAAACAGTTGGGATTGTCAAAAACACCACACCCGCAACCATACAACATTGGTTGGCTTCGCCAAGGACAAGATCTTCATGTCAGCCAACAATGTTGATTTTCATATGGCATCCAACCCTTCAAGGATGAGAAATTATGTGATGTTTCCCCACTAGATGTCTGTGATGTTCTCTTGGGCCAACCATATATGTGGAAGCGCCACACTGTTTATGAGTCTCGACCCTGCAGTGTCATTGTTTCTCTAGGGGTTCATCTCTATAGAATACCATAGGTAGTTCCGACTACTATTCCACCTAAAAAGTGCCACAAGGTAGTATCTCATACTGCAAAATTTAGCTTCTTCACAATATGTTCAAAAGGGGAATAGAAGGACACTGCAACCACTATAGCTTCGCCCCAAGCACCTTCTATCCAATAGAAGCAGGTCAAAAATGTTGCAGCAAGGAAAAAAAATTCCTTCTGCACACCGTCCTCTCATGTAGCCAGACTTGTTGAACAATCTCATCCTCAACAGGTTCGTGACAAACTTCCACAAACTGAGCAGCACGACGTCTCCAACAAGGCAAGCAACTCACCAAGATGCAGATTCAACAAATGCTTTTCTGTCTCCCCCAGGAACTCAACGCAATGGAGACCATTTATTCATAATGATGGAGGATTGATCCAAGTGGAAATTAGTGGCCACCCACCTTTTCTAACTGGCTAAAAACAGTTTTTTGGCAAATTTGGCAATTTATTATTTTTAGCAGTTTTTAATTTTCGGGGCCATTTTGAGGGCCCAAATGAAGGCTTTTCGAGATCATGTTTCTAAATTATAGCCAAATGAATTATTGAGAACCCAAAATGAATATCCTCAAAGATATTTTTCCAACGAGCTATCATACGCCTAAAACAAAGATTGTATGCAAAAATTACATCCCCGGGAAGTTGATGTACAAACTTACCCAAACGTGGCCCACATGACTTTTCACACTTCATCTCCTAGGGTTAGGTTTTTCGATGTCTAGGAATTTTGACAATCCTTTTTACTGTAAAAAGGCCTTCAAAGCCTCATTGTAATCATCTTCTTTTGAATGCAAGTAGCCGTCACATCTCTTCTCAGAGATAAGCTTCCACCATTCTAGCGTGTCTTTCGCTTTGTATTTTATAGTCTCTGTACATTTATTTCATTAATAGAAATTGTGTATTACTGTATATCCGTGTTTATAGTTGCATCTCTGATATATTTATGTTATATTATTAAATATATACGATATCTCTGTGCATTTCTTTATTATATCTCCGATCTCATTTTGTGTCGAAAATAATCTGGATTAGTGGTATTAGAGCAGGTTGTTCTTAGTTGTTTTTTTCAGTGCATGTCCCCGATGAGGTATGAGTATATAAATTTGGGTCTCGAGATTGTCTCTCTTGAGGATAATTTCTATCACACACCTAAGAAACCCTAAATGGAAGAATAAAAGAAAAACGACAGAGCAGACGATCCTATCAATGTGTTTCTTGAGCAAGCTCTCATGTGACAGAGGGACGAAATGATGGAGAATTTTTCGCAAATCCTTCAACACCTGCCGATAGAAACAGGTACATCTTCATCAAGTGGTCACTTTGGAGGCACCTCGCCTTTCAAGGTACAAGTTAATTTTGATATTCCTATATTTGAAGGACAGATAGATGCAGAAGCCCTAGACAAATGGTTAAATCTGCTAGAAGGTTATTTCTCTGTTCACAAATTTTCCGACAAAGAAAACATCACCTTCACACTCCTTAAAGCTATCCCCCATGTCAAACATTGGTGGGAAACTTATTGGGAGAATATTTCCACAGAGGAGTATGAAATATATGGGGCCGATCCCACTTTGTATTTTTTTGTGGATGCGATAAAGGAGCAATATTACCCTATTGGCAACTATGAGGACCAATACATGAGATGGACCACACTGCGGTAAGAGAGAGGCCAAGTAGTTCCATAGTTCACCAATACCTTCCATAGCTTGCGCACCAAGTTGGGTATCAAAGATTCCAAATGACATTTTGTTGTGAAATACAGTGGGGCTCTACACATATACATCCAAACTGAAATGGATTTTCTGGACATCTCATCATTTGGTGTTGCCTATCGATATGTTGTTAAAATTGAGCAGAAATTTAAGTACTAGAACAAACGGGATTTTGGTTCAGCAAATCCGTAACAACCAAAGTATGACAAATACGTCCCTAACAAACCGTCTCCCGAAAACCAGTCCAAGCCACATGAAAAGAAGGGTCATGACAAGACAAAGAAGGACACCAGAAAATGGTGTGATTTACACAAAAACCCCTGGCACAACATCGATGAATGTCCCTCAAAGCAGTCATTCATGGCCGAGATCAAAGACAAGGAGCCGAACCTTGATTCATAATTTGATTCTGAAAATGTTGGTAAAGGATAGATCATTGACGCAGACCCCACTGCTATTGTCGTGACCGCAACAATTCAACCAGAGGAACCAACAGATCCTGAAGAGGGGGAGCATCCTTTTCATTCAAAGATGTGGGTGAAGGGGACCCCGCTGCATTTTATTGTTGATAACGGAAGCCAGAAGAACTTCATCTTAGCAGACGTCGTCAAACTCTTGGGATTGTCGACAACACCAAACCCGCATCCATACAACATCAGTTGGCTTCACCAAGGATGACATATTCGTGTTAGCCAACAATGTCGATTGTCATATGGAATCCAACCCTTCAAGGATGAGGTATTATGTGATGTTTCCCCACTCGATGTTTGTGATTTTCTCTTGGGCCAACCATATATGTGGAAGTGAAACATTGTTTATGAGTCTCGACCTCGCAGTGACATTGTTTCTCTAGCAGGTCATCTCTACAGAATACCAAAGGTAGTTTCAACTATTGTTCCACCTAAATAGAGCCGCAAGGTAGTATCTCATACTGCAAAATTCAGCTTCTTCACAATCTGTTCAAAAGGGGAACAAAAGGACACTACAAACACTACAGTTTTGCCCCAAGCACCTTCTATCCAATAGAAACAGGTTGATAGGTTGCAGAAAAGCGCAAAGATTCCTTCTGCACACCGTCCTCTCATGTAGCCTGAATTTTTGAAAACCCTCAATCTCAACAGGTTTGTGACGAACTTCCACAAACTAAGCAGTGCGACATCTTCAGTAAGGCAAGCAACTCACCAAGATGCAGATTCAACAAATGTTTTTCCCTCTCCCTCAAGAACTCAACACAATGGAAACCATTACTTCGTAAGGAGGGAGTATTGATCCTAGTGGATATCGGTGGCCACCCACCTTTTCCCATCGGTTCAAAACAGTTTTCTGGCAAATTTGGCAATTTACTATTTTTAGCAGTTTTTAACTTTTGGGGGTATTTTGAGGGCCCAAATGAAGGTTTTTCGAGATCAAGGTTTTCAATGATGGAAAAATGCATGATTGATCCCCAAAAATGGATCTCCTCAACGATACCTTTCCAATGAGCTATCATACACCTAAAACAAAGATCGTATGCAAAAGTTACGTCCCTGAGAATTTGATGTACTAACTTACCCAAATGGGGCCCACATGACTTTTGGCACTTCATCTCCTAGGGTTACGTTTTTTTATGTCTAGGACTTTTGACATTCCTATTTATTATAAAAATGCCTCCATAGCCTCATTGTAATTATCTTCTTGCGAATGTGAGTAGCCGTCACATCTCTTCTCAGAGATAAGCTGCCACCATTCTACCGAGTCTTTCACTCTGTATTTTAAAGTCTCTGTACATTTATTTCATTAATAGAAATCCTGTATTACTATATATCTGTGTTTATGGTTGCATCTCTGATATATTTCTGTTATATTATTGAATATCTGTGATATCTCTATGCATTTCTTTATTATATCTCCGATCTCATTTTGTGCCGAAAATAATCTAGATCAATAGTCTAGTCATAGGGTTGGTTAGTGTCGATGGACTGACCCATTCTAGAGACAACCAAAGAATAGAATAGTGGTTTGTAACATAAGTGAAGGGTCAATTTGCAGACAAAGTCGTGACTTGTGAACAGACCTAGGCGCATCGCTTGAGGAGGCCAAGTGTAGATTTATGAGGGTTAACCAAGAACTTGGCTAAGGAGGATAAATACAATACTATAACAAAACATGTCACATACCCAATTGAAAAATTAATTATCGAGCTCATTGTAGAATTTTAAAGTCTTGAGATGAACTCTTTGGTTCCTTGGATGAACCATTTTGGAGGTAAAGTGAAGATACTTAGAGTTTCACCTATGGATGGGTTGCATGTGTATGGAAGTGATACTAAGAGGGATGAGAAGACCAATATAATGAATCGCCGACTCATTGTCTTGGAAATTATTGTTTAGCATATGACAGATGCAATTTTGTAGCATGGTGAGAAGGTCAACCAAATCGAGGATGAGGTAGGAAAGATAAAGCATGGGTTAATAAAGTCATTGAGGAGTTTCAAACAACTATAGATGTGATTGTCGGGACCTTGAACAACAACTTTCAATATATACTCAAAGAAGCAGAGGACACACTTTTCATAGTCACACAGAACTTGAAGGACCAAGACAACACCATCACATTGTTGAAACAATATTTGGCTAATGAATAGAGATATAATGTCATGACGATGAGGATAAATATAAAGGAGCCTAATCCATATTATGGGACTTGCAACACTAAGTTGTTGGAAAACATTTTTGACACATTGAACAAATTTTGGAGCAGTTGAATGGAAGTTCTGATGGAGAGAAGGTGAATGGTGCAACGATTTTCTTGACAGGAATCGCTAAGATATGGTGGAGGAACTAGGTGGAATACTTAGGAGCTGGGAGAATAATTAAGAATATAGAAAAAAAGGAAGAGATGAAGGAAACTTTTAAGGAATAGTTTCTTCTGAGGAACCAAGCATGGATGATGAAAAATCAGTTCTTGGATCTCAAACCTACATCAAGGAGTTTAGAGGACTCATGTTTGAGATCAAAGAAATGTTGGAAGAAGATAGTATTTTCCACTTTATGAATGGTCTACAACCATGGGCGTAGAGTGAGATGCGACGATATAATGTCCAGAGTCTTGCAACATCAATCACTGCATCGAATAAAATGTTGTACTTTCAATGTGAACCCAAGATAGATCCTATGAACAATGATGAGGACCAAGGTGAGAAGTAGCAACAATGGAAGGGGAAGAGGGAGGATAGAGGAAAGAAAAATATGTCCAACTGCAACAAAGACAATGCAAAGAAAACAGATCGAATGGCATAGAAGAAGTCGATTTCATGTTGGATTTGTGCCAAAGAGAAATATGTGAAGAATTTTCCATTGAAACAAAAGTTGAATGCTTTCAGGAAGGAAAAAAACCCATCAGTTGGAGTCTTTCAGGTCTTGAATGTTTTCATGGAGGGTGAATTCAAGGAGAGCAATGGATGGATGATTTGTTTGATCAGATGAAGGGAGAAATGGTGTTTTCAAATATTGAATTAAGATCAGGATATCATCAATTATATATTACGGAGGAAGATATCTCGAATACCGCATTTAAAATGAGATCCGGGCACTATGAGTTTATTGTTTTTCCATTTGGACTAATGAATTCCTCGGGCGTAATCATGAGTTTGATGAATGGGGTATTCCAAAAATACTTTGATAAGTTTTTTCAAGTATTCATTGAAGATATATTGATTTACTCTCAGAAGAAATAAGAGCACAAAGAACACTTGAGATTGGTTTTACAGTATCTAAGATAAAACAAGTTGTACAGGAAAATGTCGAAATGTTTTTTTTATCAAGTGAAGATTCATTACTTGGGACGCTTTATATCTAGACAAGGTGTCACTGTGGATCCAACAAAAGTAGATGCTATTATGGAATGGACAACACCAAAAAATGTACAATAAGTACGTAGCTTTATGGGGTTAGTAGGTTATTATCAATGCTTCGTCGAAGTTTTTTCAAAGATAGCAAATCCAATTATGGAATTGCAGAAGAAAAACAAGAAATTCATATGGTTAGAGAAATGTAGGGAAGAATTTCAAAAGCTCAAGGAGTTATTAACGACAAAACCGATACTAAAGGTTCCTAACATTGACAAGGAATTCTTGGTATGCAAAGACGCATCCGAGGAAGGTTTAGTTGGAGTTTTTTTGCAAGAAGGTCGAGTGATTTCTTACATTTCAAGAAAATTAAGAAGGCATGAAGAGAATTAAGCACGACACCATTTCGATTTATTATCAATCGTTTATGCCTTGAGAGTTTGGAGACATTATCTTATTGGATGAAAATTCAAATTAAAGACTAATAACTGCGGATTGCAACATATTTTTACTCAGAGTGAGTTCAACGCATAACAAAGTTGTTGGTAAGAACTACTTAGTGAATAAAAAGTTGAGATTACCTACATAAAGGGAAAAGAGTAGAAGATGTGTTGAGTCTAAGACCACACATATTTTTAGTAATACCTCTTAAGACGAATCTTCAAGAAAATATTCTATCTTTACAGATTATCGACGATTGGTACAAGGAAGTTAAGGATAATACTGGACAAGATACCATGATGGTACAAAATTATGAAGGTTATTATTTTGACAATGATGGATTGTTGAGGTATAACAACATAATTTATGTATGGCCTAACGATGAATTAAGATGTTTGATTTTAAAAAAAGATCATCGAGTAGTGTAAATGGCTCATCCTGGAGTCATGAAGATGAAGGAACACCTTAAGCCTTTATTCTTCTGGAAAGAAACAAAGACTGACATAGTTAACTATGTGGCAAGATTTCTCAAATGTCATCAAGTGAAGGATGAGAATGGAAATCCAGCAGGATTATTACAGCCACACGTGATTCCTGAATTGAAATAGGAGGCCATTTTGATGGATTTTATTGTTGGATTTCCACTGAAAACAAGAAGACATGATTCAATTTTTGTATTCATTGACACTCTGATGAAGAGTGCACACTTTAGTATAGTTCATATGACGTATCTGGCACTGAACAAAGATAGATTTTTTGTTAGCGAGATTGTGAGGTTACATGGTGTACCAAGAAAGATCATATCTGATCGAGGATAGATGTTTACTGGGTGATTCTGGACTAGTTTCCAAGAGGCTTTGGGGACACAATTGAATTTTATCACAACATATCACCCCGAGACAAATGGAAAAACTAGAAGGACGAACCATATTTTAGAGCATAAGTTGCATATGTATGTAAGGGATCAACAGAAATGCTACGAAGAATTCTACGATTGGTAGAATTCTCATACAACAATAGTTATCAGAGTTCGATTAATATGGAACCCTTTGAGTTTCTTTATGGACGATTGTGTTAGACACCTTTGAGTTGGGATCAAATAGAGGATAGGGTCCTGGTGGGACCGAATCCAAGAAATGGAATAGAATACGCGAACTATAATACAATGGATTAAAGAAGTGCAAGATTGACAAAAGAGGTATGCTAATGTGCATTGCATTGGCCACAGTTATGAGGTTGGCAAAGAGGTTTTCTTGCAAGTGAAACCACATCAGAGTTCGATCAAGTTTGGAAATGGTGATAAAATATCTCCTAGGTTTGTGAGACCTTTCGAAGTTGTACAAAGGAAAGGACCTATGGATTACTGACTATCCTTTCCTGGTTCTTTGAGGTCTATGCACGATGTATTTCATGCATCTATTCTACGACATTATATAGTCGATTCGTCACATGTTATTGACTTAATTTATTTGCATCTTTCAGACAAGGGTTCTCTCATCGTGGATCCAATCCACATACTGGACCATCTCACTTGACAAATACAATGTCAAATAGTTTATCATATAAAGGTCCAATGGGACAACTATAGTCCACACTCAACTACATGGGAGGACGCATATGAGACGCGTCAACAATTTCCTTATTTGTTTGATAGATTGGATATTTATATGTCTGTCAAATACATTATTTTCTTTCATTAGATTGTACAAAATTTGGGACACAGTTTAAAACAAGATTGGGTGTATTTAACATCCAATTACACTGAGCATATTCATACCGACTTATTCTTTGAGGGCACTTGCGAGCAAGTGATCTAGTTATGATACAGTATGATTATGCTTTTCCTATTAGCTATATTGTTAATCCCTGAATAGTACCACATTACCCCTTAATTGGGGAATATTACATTAGTAATGTTATTTTATTTATGTCGGTTTAGTTCCATTAGTTGTAATTGTACCTCCTAGTCTCCTAAATATACCAAGGAGACATTTTCATTTGGAATCATCTTTTATTTGGAGATTGATGTGGTGTATAAGGAGGTTTCCCCCTTGAAGAGGCTTATTATCTGAAATTCTCTCTTTTTCAAGGCGTTGAGTACTTATTCTGAGGTTTTTTTTATTCTATTTTGATATTTGGTATCATAGCTCAAGGTCTTATGGTTTGGTTTCTACATCTGAGACACCTTGGAATTTTAGCTATAACATTTTTTGTACAAATTTTCAAAAGAAACCCCTTGAAGGATATTTAGTAGATGGATCAAGGTACATGAGGTTAAAAATTCATCTCTTGAGTCCTTATACTTTCGTAGATATAGCCTGGGTAAGATGGGGTTCTCGAATCATCCTGAATTTAGTCATTGCATAATTTTCGCTATAAAAAAAATTATATCATGTTTCATACCCTTAAACCTAGACGATATTCATAGAAATTATCAAGGTATCTTTGATAAAAATTTTGTCTTTTGGGTCATCATAAGTTTGTAGATACACCCTTTGTAAGATAGAGTATCTGACTAGTCATATTGACTAGTCTCAAATAGGTCTTCCAAGTAAAACAATGATATTTTCCTCAGTGAGTATCCAAATTAAGTGATACTAGATTCCTTGGACAACGAACAGTCTGTAGTATTTTTGGTACAATTTTCAGAATCAAATATCATATATTGTGATCTTGGCATGCTTTACAAGTACACTCTCGTGGAAGGGACACAAATCAGTAAGGTGTGGGAAAGTTACCATAAATTCCACTTGGCACATCCAATTTTGATCAGACCCATGGCATTGTAGAGAAGATGTATCATATAACTACAAAAACAAGTTTTCACACCCAAAAGGGCCAAAATTTTGGAGATACAGTAGAATAAAGATCATCTTGTAGAACCACCTTGAAATCAAGGTTTAAAAGGGATTCTTGGCCATCCTGTCACCAAAAAAGGGAACTTATACACCAAATAATTCTCAAGACAATCCTACTTGGACTCTTGATGAAGGTGAAGAAATGTGTAGGGACATAAATGATTTACAAAATAATACAATCACAAAAGATGAACTACAAGGGATGATGGATTCAACTAAAGCTAAGTTGGAGGAAATTATGGATACTAAGATGGATGGTTTAAAAAGGGATATCATGGAAGGATTGAAAAATTTCCTAATAGAGAGGCCACCTGAAAGTGAAAATGTATCCCATGAAATTGTTGATGAGGACACAAGGAAGATGAATCAAGACTGGAGAAACTCTAACTTTGGGTTGATGATCAACTACTTTCCTAAGATCGGTATGAGGAGGCTTGGTGGAAAGGATCCAATCACATGAATACTTCATATGGAGAAATTATTTGATCTACATGATGTGCCACATACACAAAAAGTATGAATTGCTTCTTTATAATTAGAACCCAATCAATTTGTGTGGTATCGATGGATTTTTCTCGCAAATCACTTGTCACTTGGACAATTTTCATGGAAGAAATGATAGCACACTATAAGGATACAAGGAGAAATACCTTCTTTGGCCAATTGATAACTCTGAAGCAAAAGGGTTCAGTTGTGGAGCACATTTTGAACTTCCAAAGATTGAATATAAAGGTAATGTATATCACATATGAGCACATTATTGATGTATTCATATGAACTTTAAAGTATAATATTCAACATGAGTTTCTCCTTTGGGAACCCAAATCATTGGGGAATGCATTCCGAGTGGCGAGAAATGTTGAAAGTAAAAATATGGCTATGGCTACTAGAAGGACCACTTATAACTTCTATCGAGAGAATAATGTTCCTTATTTTAAAACACCTCGACCTAAAATATTGACACCTTAACAATTGGAGGAAAGAAAAGAAAAATTTTATGCTTTAATTTTGAAAACAAGTATAGTAAGGGACATACGTGTGGTGAGAATAAATTATTCTACATAGATTGTGAAGAGGAAGAAGAACAAGAACGAGAACCATCTCAAGATGAAAAGATAGAAGAGATTCCTTCTAAATATTTGACTCCCACGATATTATGTAATGCATTGGTTGGGATTAGCACTCCTCAAACCCTCAATATCGAAGGATATATGAAAAATAAAAAGGTAATAGTCCTAATTGATTCTAGTAGTACTCATAATTTCATTCACTATAAATTAGCCAAATCTCTCAATTTCTTTATATATCCAATGTCATAGTTTCAAGTAATGATTGTAGATGGAGGAACTATCAATTTCTCAGGAAATGCAATAAGATCAATCTTACTATGGGGGAACATGTAATGAATAGTCCAATGATTTATATACCCATGGGTGGTGTTGATGTCGTACTAGGAGTCCAATGGTTACAATCATTGGGAACAATGGATTTTATTTTTCAAGAACTTTTCATGAAATTTTCATTGGAAGGAAAATAAATTGAGTTAAGGGGTATCACAGGGAAACCCGGTAAAGTGATAATCTCTAATGGCATGAAAAAATTATTGAAAAATGGGCATCAGGGTATAATTGTACAACTATGCTCACTAGATGTTCAAACATATAATCCATCTATTCCCCTAGATAGCCAATGGATCATTGCTAAGCATTCCAAAGTATTTGAAGATATTCCCAAAGATATTCCACCCACTTAAAATCATGATCATGTTATTCACCTAATTCCTGGGAGTGTTCCTCCTAACATTGGGCCTTACAGATACCCTTATGCCCAGAATAGTGAAATTGAGCATATGGTTGAAGAAATATTAGAGGGTGGCATTACTAGACCTAGCGAAAGTTCTTACTTTGCACAGGTGGTAATGGCACTCAAGAAAGAGGGCTCATGGTGTATGTGTTCATATTATAGAGAGATCAACAAGATCACTATTAAATATAAGTTTCTCATTCTCATCATTAATGAATTGTTAGATGAACTACATGGAGCAATCTATTTCACAAAGTTGGATCTCTATTCATGGTATCATCATATTAGAATGAAAGAAGCAGATATCCCAAAAACAACATTCTAAACTCATGAAGGACATTATGAATTTTTGGTCATGCTTTTTGGCCTTACGAATGCACCTTTTACATTTCAAGGGTTGATGAATTCCATTTTCAATCCCTTCCTTCAAAAATTTGTGTTAGTATTTTTTGATGATATACTAATCTATAGAAAGTCTTGGGAGGATCATGTGCGACATGTTGGCAAGGTGATACAACTACTAAAGGACCAACAACTATATTCCAAACCCTCCACAAGTTTATTTGGGGTGAAGGAGGTAGACTATTTGTGTCATATTGTATCTCATGAAGGTGTCAAGGTATACCCTAAAAATATTAAGGCCATGATGGACTGGTCGATTCCCAAATAATTGAAGAATCTTAGAGAATATTTGGGTTTGACAGGTTACTGCCACAAGTTTGTTTGGAACTATGGAAGAATAAAAACACCTTTAATGACATTAACTAAGAAGGATTCTTTTTCATGGACTCTAGAGGCAACTCAATCTTTTGAACAACTTAAAGAGGCGATGTGAAAATCTCATGTCTTGACCATACCATATCTCACAAAACCCTTTATTGTGGAATCTGATGCCTCAGGAAATTTCATTGGTGTTGTTCTAATGAAATAAGGAAGGCCCCTTGCTTTTGAAAGTTGGCCACTCAAGGGAAAGGACTTACACAAACCCATTTATGAGAATAAAATGATGGAAATACTACATACATTGAATAAATGACACCCTTACCTAATAGTTATGCACGGAAAGGTAAAAATAGATCATGATGGTCTTAAATACTTCTTGGAACAAAGACTACTTTTAGAAGGACAACATAAATGGGTGACCAAGATGTTGGGTTATGATTTTTAAATCATCTATAAAAACGGGAATCAAAATGTTGTGGAAAATGCACTCTCAAGAAAGGATGAATACGTTGAGTCCTTTCTCTATGTTATATCGATCATCCAACCCGATTGGATAATAGAAGTGAGGGATGAATGAAATAATGACGAAAACGTGTGGACTCTCATTGAAAGGCTGCAGCAGGATTCGAGTGCATCAAATACATTTACATGGAAAAATGATTCACTATGGTACAAAGATCACTTATATTTACTTAAGAAATCACAACTCAAACAAAAGGTACTATTGGAATTGCACACCTCTCCAGTAGGAGGGAACTTAGGATTTTTGAAAACCTACCATAGGGTAAATAAGGAATTTTTTGGGGATGTACTTAAAACTGATGTTCAAAGGTTTGTGGCAGAATGTTTGGTTTGCAAACAAAATAGAGTGGAAACAATTAAGACCCCGTGACTTTTACAGGCATTAGCAATCCCAAGTCAGCACTAGGAGGATCTTTCCATGTATTTGATCACAGGGTTACCGAAGTATGAAGGAAAGAGTGTCATCATGGTGATTTTTTATAGACTGAATAAGTACATGCACTTTTGTGCACTCTCTCATCCTTTAAAATCCAATACAGTTTCCACTGCATCCAAGGAGATAGTTAAAAATCTACATGGAAGCCCAAATATTATTGTAAGTGATAGAGATCCCATCTTCACTTGACATTTTTGGATGTAATTATTTTCTTGTTTGGGTACTCAGTTGGATCATAGATCATATTATCATCTTCAATATGATGGACAAACTGAGATAGTGAAAAAATGTCTCAAAGGATACCTTCATTGCTTTGTCTCTAATAAACAAACACAATGGTTCAAATGGTTACTCTTGGTAGAATGGTGGTATAACACTTCCTTTCATACTACAACAAAAATGACACCATTTATGGTACTCTATGGATACCACTCACCTTCCATCACCTCTTCTCTAAAAGAAAATCTAAGGTTCAAGTAGTGGAAGATCTCATTGAGCATCAACAACAAGTTATACACAACAAGTTATCCAACTCTTAAGGGACAACCTCACCATGGCATAGAATCGCATGAAACAACAGGAAAATAAACATCGTAGTGAAAGAAGTTTTGAAGTAGGGATTGGGTATTTTTAAGACTACAACCATAATAACATATGTCCCTCAAGAAAGTTAATAAGGACAATAAATTGTCACCAAAGTAATATCGTCCATATAAGGTGTTTCAAAAGATCAGTACTATGGCATACAAATTGGAGTTGCCTGCATCTTCATGAGTACACCCAATTTTCCATGTTTCATGCTTAAAGAAGGTTATAGGTGACAAGATCCCAGTTCAAACTATATTGCCAAAAATTGATGAGGAAAGAAAAATCATATTGGATCCTAAATTTATCACTGACACAAAAATTGACCAACTGGGAAATAGATTCATTTCAGAGTATATCGTTAAGTGGAGGAAATTACATGTTGAAGATTCCACTTGGAAATATGAGTCTTTTATATAGATGCATCCATAACTAATCAAACGTTGCAGACAACACTTTTATGAAGGGGAGGAGCATGTTAAGCCCTAAATAGTGGCACATTACCCCTTAATTGGGGCATATTACATTAGTAATGTTATTTTATTTATGTCGGCTTGGGTCCATTAGTTGTAATTGTACATCCTAGTATCCTATATATACCAATGAGACCTTTTCATTTGGAATCATATTATATTTGGAAATTTATGTGGTGTATAAGGAGGTTCTCCCATTGAAGAGTCTTATTATATGAAATTATCTTTTTTTCAAGGCATTGATTACTTATTATGAGGGTTTTTTATGATATTTTGATATTTTGTTCTTAACATATATTATGAGGTCATTGTGATTATATGTTAAATTATAGATATATATATGGATCGACAGATATTATTGATGAGTTTCCCTGAGTGTTCAGAATTCATAAAAAGTTGATGATGTTGATGGCATCAACAAACTTCCTTGGACTTTGGATTGAGTCAGGAAGTGGACTTGTATTTGGTTTAAGTTTTGAGTATTAATTTACATGTATATATGATGATTTCAATATGGATGGTATTTATATGGATTATTGATAATGTTCTTGTCAGTGGATGTAGCCTTAGAGATGCTTGATAATATGACTCACATAAGAAGTAAAGGGTTCATACACATAAACTAGATGATTAAGGAAGAGGTGTGGCACCGTCCCTATCCTGGCCTAGTAGCACTCCCGCCATGAATTGAACTGTAGATTGAGGATTAGCTAGTTCGATAGGCCCACGATGTCATGATAGAAAATTTAAATTATTGCTCACACTGAATTATAAGGGGCATGCAATAAGGCAGAGTCTTTATTCCATAGACAACCCTTATTCTCTCACAAAGTCGACCGGGTGGAGTGTTGATTCCAAGTGTGAGACAAACTTCCAAACTAGTAAAAGTTGATTGGCACCCTTGGAGCATGGAAGTGTGTCTTGAAGAGCACGTCATGCAAACAAAATGTGAATCAATAAAAATCTAGATGGAATAGACTACATAATAAAAATGTTTAGACATTGTTATAACAAAGTATTTAACTAATTATTAAATTAAAAACTAAGAAATCTAACACGAGTCTAAGCCTAATATGTTTGACTAAATTAAATCATAAAAAGGAAATAAGGGAATTAGACTAGTAAGTTAAGTAAATCAAGAATTAAGAATAAAGTGGGTAGATGCACATGTGTGCATGAAAATAATAAATGGAAATTTTAATTTAAAAGAAAATAAAAACATGAGAGAATAGGTTGTTCACATAGAGTAGCATCTTGAGTCAATCTACCAGTAATCCTAACTAAAAGTAGATTCCTAATCCAACTCAAACTAAAATATAGTTAGGGGACACAAATTAAATGAAATATTGGGGAACTAAGGGACAACTAAGATAAAAAATAGGAGCACATTGGGGAATGTGAGGGGAAATGTTTAATTAAATAAAATAAAAAGATAAGTTACATGTGCAATTTGGGAGAGTGTGACACATGTAATGGGTGAATAATCCTTTAATCAAATTATTAAAAATTAAATATATGTGCATGAGGACATCTGTCATTGGGAATGTTTCTATAAAATAAATGGAGAGAAAGGGGGAGGGATCTTTTTGTAAAGTATTGTTATGTTGCCAAAATTTTACTGAACTAATTTACTTATTGAGAGTTGGGTTCCAAAACTTGGAAGGAGTAGAATCTCTTCCTTGTGAGGCAAGTTTTGATGCTATTGATTTCTGGTATAATATGTGTGGCCTCTTTGTGGATTGGGGAATAAAGGGGAATAGGAGTACCCTAATGTTGGTTGGGAGGTATCGATGTAGTCCATCAATTAGCAAGCAAGGAAGGATTAGCGCAAGCCTCTAGAATAAAGATCAACATCAATCAATCAACAATTCATTTGGTTATGGAATTTATTTGTTACGATGATTGATAAATAAAGTCATTGAAAAGGTAATTTCGACCAAGCATGGACGAGATGAATCTTAGTAATGAAATAGTACATCTTGTGGATTTATAAGGTTTCTATGAAATTATTACTCCTTCGGATATATGAGATTAGCATTGAATTGAAGAGATATCAATTTAATTGTTGAATAATTTGAATAGATGGAGAGATTATCATTGCATCGACGTTCTTATGTTTAAGAGTTTTAGTTAGACAGTTTGTATGATTAATTCTAGAATAGGCCTGTCTATTAACAATTACATACAAAGCAAGAATTCAGATGATAATTTTTTATATAAAAATTTGAACCAAACTGTGATGCGGTCGCATTAATAATACTCCTATGAGGTTGGATTCACGCCCAAATTCTCGATCTGGATTTTCTTTTTTACTTGTATCTCAGTCCTTGTAAGCCGCAATAAAACAACTAGACCCTCATTTTCTAAGTAAGGATGAGTGTACAGAGTCATTTCAGGTTTTTTTTGTTTTTCTCCTTACAAGATTAGCATCTACAGCTTCTCGAGAGACCACTCATGAAAGGTACATCGTCGATGTTCATCAATCATCTTTATTTTTTCTGCCACACCTCAGATTTAATTTTGTTTTTATCCCAACGTGCCCTAGTAACCCTATTTTATGCTTATATTCGTATCAACTAATATTTTGCGATACCATACCAGTATGTCCTTTTTAGGCAACTTGAAAATTGTAACCATGCATTCCTTTTCTTTTGAAGTTGGTAATTCAATTCAAGACACTTATGTTGAGTCTATTATTGTTTAAAAAAAAATGGATTTATTCTTTGACAGCAACTTATCAAATAATAATTGATAATGAGGCCTTCCAAAGATCGTTGTAGTTCGACTTATATTTCTTATTTAGTTTAATTTATAACCAACTTTTCTAGGGTAGGCTCATGAGAATCACGATCAATATTTGCATTTGGTATTTTTCTTGTGTTGTATGTCTACAGTTACACCACACAGTTTGAGATGTGTACTTAGTCCTTGTCAAGTTTCCTTCAAAGTTTTCTACCGCATCTCTAGAGTAATATTTCCCGAGACACAGAGTTAGTAGAAACGTACCCTCGTTACAAACTACAAGAAGATTACCTACTCCTTGACATGTCAACATAAATCATCTACGCGCAGTTCAGGCTATGTTGTTAAAGCTTATTTTTCTAGCACCGTTCTCTCAATGTTTGGGTGTGTTGTCCTCGTAATATATATATATATATATATTATTGGTTAAAGACTACGAGTTTCACTAAATAAGTAACGTTTATAAATATGAATACCTATAAACAGTCCTCTCATAAACGAACAAAATTGATCCACTGCAAGTAGTAGAGGTAGATATATATATTAAACTTTACTGCAAGGAAGATTGAGAGATAATCATTGACTTACATACTTATGGATATTTGGTATTCCTGGAATAATAATGATTAAGGGTATAAATAAGCAATTTCATTGTGTACTTTCTCCTTTTATGGAGCGAAACGAGTCCTAACATTTCTTTCTTCCACTTACACATGTGATATTTATATAAGTTATTTTCATCATAAATTTTAAGTACCTAAATAAAATAAGATTAAATAAAAATGAACCTAAGCATAATAATAACGAATGGGTAAATTTTAATTATTGATTGATATTATTAAAGTTTATATATATATATATATATAAAAGATCTTATTGATTCGTTGCACACAATAGTCAAGGCTCAAATTGTGGAAAAGGTCAATCTTATTATTAGGGAAGTCCACGTTTGGTAGGTTTTGTGTTAATTATTTTCTTCGGAATTTATTAATTATTTATTGTTTTTTTTTTTTGAATAAAAGAGAACTATATATTTATATTCACATATATGTATGTTAATACAAAATTAGGTGTTTGGCACCTATCCTTCCATAGCTAGGAAACCAGGAAAGGTGACTATCAAAATTCAAGTGCAGTTGTAGCTGTAACTGTAACTGTAACTTTAATTGACAAAAAAGATCATAGTGATTGACTCAGTAGTGGCCATGGCTGACTGTCTTACAGATCTTGATAGAGAATTTCAATTCTCTGCATAATTGAATAAACCAAAATCAAAACATGAACTTGGGGGACATAGTCCAAGTGAGAGCTCGGGCTAGGTCGACTATAGGCGCTATAGGAGGAGACAAATATTTGTATGCAAGTTGGGCATTTTTTTCTTGCAGGAGAAACCGTCATCGTGTTGAATAAGAGGTCCATATGTTGTCCTAAGAATTGTTGAATATGTGCCTGGTCATCCATTTGTTGCCGCAGCACAAAGATGAGATGAATGTGCTCATCTAGAAGTCAAATTGGGGTGGATGGAGGTGGCTCCTCCACCAAATCTGCATCCACTGCATCTTTTGCATCCATGTATGGATCTACTGCTTCCATTGCTGCCATTATTGTCAAAGGATTAGCCACTTGCCAGCTAGGAGGAACTACTTCCTCCACCACACATTCTTCAGTGCCATAAAAATGGTTCGAAGTATCGGTGTTGGGCAGGGAAATTCCTGGGTGAAGGCTAGGTGGAGGGGAAAAGTTATGGGGAGTGAGAATTCCCCCCTTAAATGAGAAACTACCAGGGTCATTTGTGGGAGTGGGGGTAGGGGACTCGGGTTACTAAGGCCGATTATGGTTCTGTTCGAGACGACT
>ML780115.1:620694-631503 GCA_009831015.1 Picea engelmannii
AAGGGTAAGGGCACTGTAGTACACCAAACCCATTTTGGACTTGCCCCTATATCTGGGAATATTGTGAGCATTAAGGTGAGGCTTGGGCTAGATGAACAATGGAGGGATGATAGTGGGTGGCCAAACAAGAAGGCACAAGGAGAAAATGATATGGGAGAGCCAGCGAACTATCGAGCATAGGGAGAAGAGAAAGAAAAGAGAAGTCGAGCACAAGGCAGGCGAGGAATGAGAGAATGATCCCATACACACACCTTCATAGTTCCTGACGAATTGACATGGGTTGGAGCCATGAAGGCCGAGGTGACTGCAATCCTGGTGTAGGTACCTTTCTTGGTACACCCAACCTGGTTCACATGAGGCTACATTAATTTTCCTTGGAGTGCCCTGTGCAGTGTCATTAAGCCATGATGAGTGTGGGTCATTTAGACTAGAGGGAATGGAGGTTGTAGGTAGGGATTAATAGCTTGCTACACAACCTATCTCCACCTGGCTCCCATTGCATTCCACCTATCGCCCCATATGGTAATTAATTATTTATTGTTATTACTAATATGTTATTGATATAAATATATACATGATCTTATTTATTTTTCAGATCCAATTTAATGATTGAATTTATTAGTTTAATCAGTAGAATATTACCTATTTACCTTGAGCCCCAAGATATAGAATCTTCCTCATGTAATTTTTAACTAGAAAGTGATTCTATATTAACACATTTACATTTTTTTTTATTAATATAAGATACAGTGTGACAATACTAAAGAATTAATGAATAACATAAATAAATATGATGTAAATTACCTTATATATATAATCTATATAAATGAATGGGATGTAGTATGAAATTAATAAATAGAAAGTGTTGGTTTCATTAATGATTGATATATTAACAAATTGATATTCATTGAATTAACTAATATGTTTATAAAAAAAAAATATGCTTCTGTGAGATTATCGCAGTCCACTTGTATGTTTTATATATCCTTTCAAATTTTTGTCCCCGAGGTGTAGGACAGTTGGTGACAGAGTGTGTTGTTAAGCCACTCTGTGTTGTTAAAGTCATCGGTTCGAAACCTGCGGGGACAAAAAATCCAACCATATTAAGGGTTGGTGTGGCTCAGGCCGGGTGCGATCCCCGGGTGATTTTGACGGCTTAGATGCCCCTGAGTCACGGTTTCTCAAGCCACAGGTTAATCGCGTAGCCAACAGGTCCCGCACAAATTAACAATATATATATATATATATATATATATATATATATATATATATATATATATATATATATATATATATCCTTTCAAATTTTTAAGTGTACCTAGTGGATTGTTACATGGAAGTACACTCAAAAACCTCTCTATCTTCACCTTCGTATCCCTCATAAACCCCACATACTTTATTAGTACCAATAATTTATTTTTTGTATTCCCCAATGGTCATGCTCCCTAACCTAAATTCAAAGAACTCTTCAATATTCTTGTCATAAAAGTGCTTTGAAAGATAATCCTTTTCAAAATATCTCTTGAAATGCTTCCAAGTGATCATGTTTTCATTAATGTGCTCAACTTGCTTCAATTGATCCCACCACATATCAAATTTTCCATACAAATGGTATGTGGAAATTTTGGCTTCTATGTTAGATGAGTAGTTGTGCAACTGAAATTACTTCCAGATTCCAAGAAATCGGGTTTCAATATCATATTCTCTTTCTCTTTCAACATCAAATAATGGTGGCTTAATATTCCTCAATTCTCCTTGCAATATGTCCATCTCATGTCTTCTTCTTTGATGTCTTACATGAGACATTTCTAGACTGCTCCTTTAATATTTAGATGCATAAAACTTCCTATATAAGTAATGAGGTGAGTGATGTCTATGGGCCCTACTATCACTTTTTGAATGATTGGTTCCTCATTATTTATCTCTTTTTTCATGATGCCTATGTCCCTCTTCCTATCTTGAGCCTAATCCATTATGTGTTTGCCTCGGCAATTGATTCAAGGTTTCCATCATTTGGAAATTTATTTGATTACATTCTCTCGTCATATTGTCATTTTGTGTTTTGTAACTCTGCACTTCCATTCTCAAGCTTCTCACAATATCTATCAATGTTGTTGGCTCCAGTATGCTCTCATGTCCATTAAATTTTGTTTCTTCATTACCAACACTAATATGTTGGCCTTTGGATTCTCTCTTATGACTAAAGGCTCCATCTCCTTCCTCTTTGTCTCAAATATGAAATATTGACCTGAAATGATCTACTTGTACCTCTAATTATGAAAAATGTGTAAGCAACCATTTTGTTAGAATTATACATATTATAGAAAATAATTTAATTAATGCTACAAGTCCTTTTTTTCTGCTCAATTCATGGAGAATTATGTCACAAGTTTTCTAAATTTTAATAATTTTAAGTTGTTATATTTGTAACATCCCGCTCTGGCGCACTGAGAAAACTTATTCTATGAGGACACTTGCTCACAAGTGATCTGGACTTTTATTATAAGAAAACCTTCATCCTTGACTATGATGTGATATGATAGATGACTTGATGTTTTACTGCTTGACCTAGACAGGTGCTATTGATTCAGTTTTATTGAGTGTGCAGGGTTGTGGACCTTGAGGATGCAGAGGGCATCAATGGAACCCCTTGGACTCTGAATTGAGTTAGGGAGTGTGCTATTTGGGTTGATTTAGTTACTGTGATATTTCATTGATTTGATGATATGATGTGGACATGTTCTGACACAATTGTTGATGATGCAGGATGACAATAGCTTGTCGACCAGACTCACATATGGATTAAAGGGGTCACACACGATTTCCAGAGAGGTTGAGGGAGAGGTGTGGACAACATCCCTGCCACAACCTACTAGCACTCCCGTCGTGGCTCGAACTGTAGGTTAACGATTACTTAGTTCGAGAGGATCAACGACGCCGTGAGGGCAGACTACGACAATCGCTCACGATGATTCGAAGGGGCACGCAATAAGGTAGGGGCCTTATTCCTTAGAGCCCTTAGTCTCCCAAAATTTCACCTTGCGGAATGTTGACTCCAGGGGTTATAGATGTCTACCAATCAGTCAAGTTGGTGAGTGGCACCCTTGGAGCACCTGGTGCATCCTGAAGGGAACATCGCGTGAAATAAACACAAGTTGGCGAGTGGCACCCTTGGAGGACGTGGCGCATCCTGAAGGGCACGTCGCACAAAAGAAAGAAACGAGGCGAGTGGCACCCTTGGAGCACGTGGTGCATCCTGAAGGGAACGTCGCATTGATGTTGATGAAGGAACAAACCTAGATGGCCCTAAGACATTTAACACCTTAAGAAATTATTAAAACGACTTTCCTAAATAATTGTCACCCAGTTCAGAATCTAAACCTAAGTCTAAAACTTCTCTAGGGTAAAATTTTGTTTAGCCTTAAGAAAAAGACCCTATAAAAATAAAAATAAAGATATAAATGAAAGCCCACTTAAGTAATAGTTTTAGTCTTCTTAAATTTAGAGGGTAAATTGAACAGAAGAATAATTTAATTAAAATCCGTGGTTTTAAATTGTAAAGAGGAAATAAATTATTTAACTTGTGGAAGTATAAAAAGATTTTAAATTAATAATAAAGGGGAAAAGAGTAAATAGCGCAAATGCCATTTTGGCTCTAATAAAAAGGGGAAAGAAGGGAATAATAAGAATTAGGAAACTAAGTAGTGGAGGAAACATAATTAAGGAAAGTTGGGAACTTATGGTAAAAAGCGAGGTCAACATAGTAAGGAATCTGCAATTAAGAACTTTCTAATTTGAGCTAATTTAGCAACTTCATTTTTAGGGAAATCATTTAAAACATGTAAGGGGATCTAGGAACACCTAGGAGGAAATTTAGGAGCAACTCTAGGTTGGTGAGGGAAATGAGTAATTTAATAATTTAAAGAAAATAATTACTTGAGGAAAGAGCGGGATGGACGACACTTGTGCGAAGGAGAATATTTAGTATATTTTTATTAAAGCTTAATTAAAATGTGATTTAGGGAAAGATGGAGGTTCTAAAAACTCTATAAAAGAAAGGGAAGATGAGAAAGAAAGGGATCGGCTGATAGCGGAACATTACGTTTCCGGAATTGTGACTTGGCTAATTACTTGTGGGGAGTTGGGAATTCCCAGCTCGGATAGGAGTGGTAGCTCGGCCTTGCGAGGTACGCTGGGAGCTAGACGTACCATATGGATAGTGTGTGGCCCCTTTGCGGCTCGGGGGGATAAGGGGGAAGAAAAGTACCCCTAGCGTTGGCTGGGAGGTACCGGTGAGGTCTCGAAGGTCAGCGAGCGGGAGCGGAAAGGAGCGAGCGGACTTCATCCGGAGCAGGAAAACAGGCAAAGGTATGTTTTTCCCTTCTTGGTTGAATGATAGAAGGATGTAGGAATTGGATTAAGGATCTTGCGGAAACGAATGGTTTTATACCTCGGTGAATATCATGGTGTAATGGATGAAAATATATATGTTACCTCCGCTATTAAATAGTTAATGCATGAAAGGAATGTTACTTCCGCATTTGATATTATTGTAATGGTTGTAAAAAAAATTCCTCAGTGATTGTAAATGTATACCGAAGTAAAGTTCACCTCTACCCAAGGTTATTGATGATTGCATGCTGTTACTGAGGGGTCGATTCTATTGTAATGGTCTGCCACTGATCTTGCATGGGATTTCAATAGGTTAAGGCTGTGTTAAGGCGGTTAGATCATGCAACTGTTGTTGTTTATACTCACCACGCCCAGCCCAGACTCAGCCCTTTTTCCCCAAGGGGCTTGTCACACGATATGACAGGATCGACACTTAATTCCCTCCTCTTAATCCACGTAGTGCACTCCCTTGGTTCCCTGCAGACACTCTCTCCCTGGGCGCCTTGTGAGGTTAACCTGTGACATGTTGGGATGTGGCTTGGGTTGGTTAGTTTGGGGATTGGATTCGAAGGTCATTACCTATACTTATAACAGACGATTTTAAAGGAGTGAATATCGTATCCTGGTCGCGAAACTCATCCTTCCTTCTGTAATAACTTTTGGGCGGAGCTACTGTGCTTGCACCACGAAATGGTGAACGTCGTGTTTCTCCCGCAATTTTTGTTACCTGGCGGGGTACCTGGGGTTACTTCTCTCTCAGGTAGCATTTGGTTTCCTGACCGAGCTTCCTCCCCCTTGCTGTCACGATGATCAGGTTATAAACCAGAGCCCTCCCTTTTTTTTTTTTTTTAAATTCAACAGGAATTGTTTGCCATCACCTACTGACCCTGTGCTGATGGTTGACCCATGCGTGTTTCACCCAATCCCATCTCTGCGTTGATGTTAACCCTTATCTGCATCTCATTGTACGCTGAATACCATTATACCAGACAGATCTTGATATCCTGCACGAATTTCGTTGCAACAGCGAGCATGCTTAATTTCGTGATTTGGATATGGAAAAATTGACATGGTCGAATGAAGATAAGGGGCCACCCTGCTGTTTCGCCTTGACTGAGGAATCTCGTTGGAAACACGCCTACATCACCGGATTAATTTCTGGAAACGTGCATGTTGTTTTTCCCTTCCGTAGAGTATATATAACATTGGATACTTACACGTCCTTAGTGTCAGATTTATTGGTCTCACTATCTACTACCTGCAATACTTAAACCCCCTTTTTGGTGTGTGATTTTTGGTTACCACTGATCGGAATCATAGATCGTTGTTCTAATTTCAAATTATATGATTACTATTGATCGGAATCACAGACTGTCGTTTCTATATTCTTGTTCATTTATCGTTCAATAGTTATTTCCATAAGTGTACCATATATATCTACAGAAAAATGTTTTCTCATGTTGGTCAATGGCACGTGTTTTGTTGAATTCCACAAGTCTCCATCTTTGGTTTTATGGCTACAGGTGTTAGATTGTATTGTGAGGTAGATTAGTGGTATGGTATGTTATTCATAAATGGTTTACAATTAGTTATTATGCATGGGTATTGAAGAATTGCAATTAATTGAGTGCACATCATTTTTAAGGGTAGATTTGGTAACGGTCTACTAATTGGAAATTTTTGAGTAAATGGATAATTGATAGGAGGTTATTTTAATCGCACCATCACTGTATGGACGGTCTTGGGGTAGTGACTTCGTCTGCCACCTAGGGGTTATTGTGGAACTTACCGGTGGTTTAATAATCGAATTCTGTCAACTTAAAAACAATTATCATAATCATTACTTTTCAGATTTGTTATTATCCTTATTATTGTTAAATTGTTATTTTATTATCATTTCGTCATTTGTTGGTTTAATAATCGAATTATGTCAACTTAAAAAGAATTATCATAATCATTACTTTTCAGATTGTTATTTTCCTTATTATTGTTAAATTGTTATTTTATTATCATTTTGTCATTTGTTATTTAAATTTCACTGCCAAATTTAGTTCAACAAAAGAAGAAGAAGAATATATATTTTGATATAGCATGAATGAATATTAATTGTAACACCTTATAATTTTCAATATAACAAGTTACTTAGGTTAGCATTGGTTTAATGAAAGTAAATGGCCTACAAACTGAGATTGGGTTAAAATTCAATTGCCCAACTAGAATTTTGGAATTTATTAAAGTGGGAGTGGAAAATTGTCGAAGGCATGGTTAAGTCACCTTGATAGAACTGTTGCATTTAGTTTCCAGTGCTAAACGACTTAGTTATAATGTTATTTATTCTAGTTAGCCTACAAATGATGTTATTTTTCAAACCTTGGAGAAGTGCTGACTGGCGTAATTGATTTCAATGAATGAATATATGAATGGCACCTTGAAGAAGATAAAAAAAAGGATTACCATTGCATCTTGAATTAAAATAAGGTTATTTTCTTTGCGCTCGCACTTATGTCGTTTCATGATGGAATTAGTAATCAATCTCTTCCACTGTGGAATTCATGGGTTGTGTGTTGATTCGTAGGACTTATCCCGCGACGATCGTCATTGATGTTCGTTGATTTATCATTTTATTTGCTTTCTCTGTTGTGTCGGGAGGGATGTAGACACCTCCATGTTCCTTAGAACAGTCGCCGGCCCTGAGACCTTAAATGGTTAAAATCAATGGGAACCTGGGCTTGAGCGTTGCTTATGTGTCTTGGAGGTCCTAACCATTGCAGGGTAGGATGGATGGGTAGTCAGTCTGACTTATTCTGTGTGGTCATCGTTAATGCACGCAGTTTCCTATTGTACATAGTATGTCCTTTTGTTGTGATCATTGTGGTTGTGTCTTGTTAGTCGTCGGATGGCGACGTAGAGTCAAGTGTGTTTGTTCCTCTTTACACGCACGCGCACACCTTAAACAAAAAAAATTGCACCTGTTAAAGAGTTGTTGTCATAACGAGGTGGATGTCACAATATTCTCCATCATCTTTCTAATGACTATTCTTATGCTCCTATCTGATCTTTGAGATGAAATTTATGGCTCTCTAAAACCATAAATTTCATCCCTTTTGCACCTATTTCATAGGTACAATAAGTTTGAGAGGCCAAATTATTCCCCTTATAGAAGAAAATCTCACAAGAGCCAAGAAAATATTTATATCGACACAAATAGTATTTACGATTGGGAACATAAAGAAACTTTCATATTTGGAATTGGATGCCCCAGTACGATTATACATAAATATGGAAGGGTGAAATCATGGAGGTGGGTTACACTTTCGTGACAATCAGGTCTCCAAAATTCCGAACAACATTTTTTCGACCGAACTAATAATCTTTTTCGGCCGAAAGATATTATTTTCGGCCGAACTATTTTTCGGCTGAAAAAATAAACGTCAAATCGAACGGTGCACTAACCGCCCCCTTGATTTGCGTGTATAAATTTGGTCGGTCGAATATTTTCTTTCCGGAAATCCTTTTTCAGTCGAAGATTTGTTCGGCCGAAAATTTGTTCGGCCAAACTATCTTTCGGCTGAAAGATTGTTTATATATTAACCACACATCGATATTGAAATGTTTCAGAAAATTTCTTTTCGTTTGTTGTTGTTTGTAGTTGTTGTCGTGATTTGTTGTGTGAGGAGGTCACCGGGAGGTCGTGAGCACAGGGGACATGAGTGCATCTGAGGTCGCCAGGAGGTCGTGAGCGCAGGAGTTGTTGAGAGTTCATGAGCGCAGGGGTTTTCGTTGTGTTTGCAACAAGTAAGTTTCTAAACAATTGTTGTTATATGGATTTTAAAATATTTGTTTTAAATGTAAATTGTGGTATTTTTGGACTGTGAGGGGGCCGTGGGTGCTCAGCCCTATGGACAAGCCATGGGTATTCCCACGGCTTGGCCACAGGGCTGAGCACCTGTGACCCCCTCATAGTCCAAAAATAGGAACCACCTCATGTTTTTCACCATTCATAGTGATCGTAATATTCTTAGTGTAACAAGTTTTTGGATAGAAGGAACATTCTTGTTTCACTTGGTAACATTTATATTGTTAGTGTAAGGAATATTCTTAGTGTAACCTTTATATTATTGTATTTTTGGACTATGAGGGGGCCGCGGGTGCTCAGCCTTGTGGCCAAATCGTGGGTACGCGAACGGCTTGGCCACAGGGCTGAGCACCCGCGGCCCCCTCACAGTACAAAAATAGGAACCACCTCATGTTTTTCACCATTCATAGTGATCGTAATATTCTTAGTGTAAAAAAAATTTGGATAGAAGGAACATTCTTGTTTCACTTGGTAACCTTTATATTGTTAGTGTAAGGAATATTCTTAATGTAACCATTATATTGTGGTATTTTTGGACTATGAGGGGGCCGCGGGTGCTCAGCTCTGTGGCCAAGCCATGGGTACGCCCACGGCTTGGCCACAGGGATGAGCACCCACAACCCCCTCACAGTCCAAAAATAACAACCACCTCATGTTTTTCACCATTCATAGTGATCGTAATATTCTTAGTGTAACAAGTTTTTGGATAGAAGTAACATTATTGTTTCACTTGGTAACCTTTATATTGTTAGTGTAAGGAATATTCTTAGTGTAACCTTTATAATGTTGTATTTTTGGACTGTGAGGGGGCCGCGAGTGCTCAGCCCTGTGGCCAAGCCGTGGGTACACCCACGGCTTGGCCATAGGGCTGAGCACCCGCAGCCCCCTCACAGTCCAAAAATAGGAACCACCTCCATTTTTTCACCATTTATAGTGATCGTAATATTCTTAGTGTAACCAGTTTTTGGATAGAAGGAACATTCTTGTTTCACTTCTATATTATTATTGATTTTGACTTTCTTGCTTCCATTTTTATCATTTATGGGCACCACCAATTCTACAATGACCTAAAATTGTTTCTTTGCACTCAACTTGAATTCTTACATTCTCTATTCTCTTTCAAATTTTAATCCAAAGGACTATATCAAAATCTTTGGAAAAAGTGGGAAAGAAAATCTAGCTACTATTATCCTTCCCTCACCCTTTCTTAGAAACAACTCTAAGAGTTACCAAGTGGTCCATTGTTCAATTTTTAGATCAAGAACCAACTTGAGAAGGATCCATAAAAAAATTTTCTTATGCCCATTTACTTATTTTTGACTCTAGAATGATGCCAAATAACTTGAAAAAGATGCTTATTCATATCACCATCTAAATGTGATAATTAGTTATGTATAAAGATAAAGATGCTTGAAAAAGATTCTTATGCTTATTTTTTTCTTATGCTTATGCCAAATGATTAGTTATGTAAATTCTTACCTTATTCATATCACCATCTAAATGTGAACATGTATCACTTTGCTACCTTACCATTATATAGGATACTTTTGACATATGAATTGATTGAATATATATCCTTGAGAAGTACATGAAAAAATGTGTCGCCCCATTTAACCATTCCAATATTAAACTATGAGGATTAAGGGTCTTTTACCTTAGCAAGATGCTTAATGTCTACCTTTATATTCTTTTATGAAATAAATGGGTCTTAATGTAGTGGTGAGCTTGAGACTTAAATAAATGGGTCTTAATGTGTGTGACTCGGTCAAATCTAATTGAAGTATTATTAATATAAATATAACAAGAAATTAAAAGCTAAAGGAGTTCATTTTTCCCCAAATGTTCTTTCTCTCTATGTCTCTCACTCTTGTGTTTTCTAAATATTGTATGCAGAAGTTTCCTATAGATTGAACTACACCAATCATGATTCCTACTCCTTAGAAGTCCAAATCTATGTATCTCCTAAAAATTGATCTACACCTATCATGAGGCCTACTCCTAATTGGATCACTACTCCTACAAAAACCAACTTATTGGAGGCATGCTCCTCCACTTTCAAAAGTTTTACTTAATCTATGCAATCATATTCTAAAAAGAAAAACAAACTTTATTGAAGTCTCTAATCAAATTTGTGGCATACCAAAACAACCTGATTCTTAATGGGTCTACTATGTGGCACCTAGCAAAGATAAATTTACCTTTTTGTAAATCTCAAAGTCTTCTTCATTACAACTTCTCTAGAGTATTACTAACAAGTTGGAGAAAGTGTTGAAATCACTAACCCAACTAAAGGGGTCCTCATCAATCACTCTAGAATCTCTAGGCTTAAATTCCAATATTACCCTGCGTAGGTATTTTGGTGACATTGATGGTGAACATATTGATGCTTGGATTCAAAATGTATCCATGTATTTTGAATCTTATCCCAAGATGGTGAATGCGATGAAACTTGAATGGGTAGTACTAAACCTAGATGGGTTAATACTTTAGTGATTTCAGAACCTCCATGATTCTTCCACCCTCCATTTGTATCTAAAGGATTCACATTCGAATTAAAACCA
>ML780115.1:642818-658305 GCA_009831015.1 Picea engelmannii
CTTCGACATTATGAGACAAATCTATTTATGTTTTTTGAAAAACATCAAATTGTAATTACAATCAATTATATTATTTACAATATTTTTAATTTGAATTCTATACTTTGAATTTTGTACTTTCTGAATACAGTCTCAATGTGTGTTGTGTGCTTGATCATCATATCTGCATGCATACCTGGTTGAACTTCTTCTTGTCGAAAATCTCTATTGACATTATCATTGTTTATTTCTTCAATATTTGCATGTTCTTGTTTCTTTCTCTGATAAATCTCTTTCCTTTGCTCGATTTGGCGAGTACCATCTCGAGTGCGATCATATTTTCTCTTGCGCAAACTTTTGTTTCCCATGATTTTTATAGTTATCTGTAAAAGATATGTTCAACAAAGACTTCACCTTGAAAAAATGTTGAACATTTATCTTTCAACATATAAATTGGTTATCCAATAAAAACTTGAACAAACATCATTTACCTTATTCAACAAAAACCAAAAAGATGATTCGAAACTTTGTTTAAGTGTTTTAAAAAACCACCATGTATCGATATCGATCCTTCGATTAAGACTATGGAACAGAGGGAATAAATAAAAAAAGAAAAGAATACAACTGCAATCAGTAATAGAAATGCTTTGAAATCCTTATCCTCAAGCTTATATCTTTTTGTTCATTTGATGGATTGTGTTAAATTTGTTCGGTCAAAATCTTATTTATACAAATTGGCGTGAAAAAAAAATCATACGACGTGTCGTTTCATATTCTCTGACGGACGGAATTCGTTCGACAGTCTTTCGGCCGAAAGAATTAGTTTTTTGGCCGAAAGACCTGGAAACCGTTCATTTTTTACAAATTCCGTTAGATTTTATACTTTCGGCCGAAAAAATAATATTTCGGCCAAAATATTATTTCGGACGAAAAAAGGAAATTGCAACTGAAAACCAAAACCAGGGAAATTCCCCAAGCATAACTAAACTTCAGAGGTTGCGGACTCCTGCAAACATTGAGAATTTGGTTTTGAAAATGACACTAGCATTTCCAAAATTGAATCTACTTTCAATTCATATAATTTGTTTTCATTTTCTTTATTTTTATTTAATTTTACTTAATTTAAAAAAATATATCACTACATAATATTTTTAGCAGACATTATGATTCGTTGAAATGAAATATCGGTATCTCAAAAAATATACAGTGAAAAAATTTGAAAAATATATATTCATAATCCTTAAACTGTTCTTTTCAAAAGAGTATATTTAAATTTTTGTTTCAAGTAAAAATTAAGATAGATACAAGGTGTAGAAAAACATGTTTTTAAACTCTGCAATGTTTTCAGCTTGGTCAAGTTCAAAAAATTCTAGAAATTATAATATTCATCCGTTAAATTCAAAATAATAGTCATAATAAAATAGAGTCTCTGTAGATTGTTGCAGTATATTTTGTTTCTTAAAAGCATAATTTTAATAATATATAAATTGTTGTAGAAATAAGTAACTCATTATCATTCATTTCATGTTTAAGAAACATACTGTTAAACAATTGTCAAATTGACATATCAAATCGTGATAAAAAAAAATTGAAAAATAGTCATTGGAAAGCTAACACAATTCTTCACAAGTTTTGTTTTTACTGTAAAGTGAAATTCTAAATAAAAAAAAAACTTTTGTATGTCGGAAGTAGAATAACTTGTGAAAATATAGTTTTTTTTCTCATAAAACAAGCAAAAGTGTAACCCATGTTCGTGATTTCACCCGGAATCTTGAACTTCGTCTCTTTTTTTTTAATTTCCAAACTTACAATTCTTAGAAAAACTCGTTATCTACTGATGTGGTGTTGAAATGAAATTGTTCACTAGTCCATTGAACACCAAGGAATTTTTCCCCCTCTCCTCCCCTTTATATGCCTCCAGTTCGGTCCATCGGGTCACCACAGACAAACCTCCATCCAATCAACTTGTGATCTAACGTTGGTTCAGTCCATTGAATCACTATCTTCCCCACACAATCATCCATACATAAGACAATCTTGTTATCTGAGGTCGGTCCAATATGGTCCACCGAGGCACTGCACAAGTCTTCCATACAACACATTCCAACCAACTCCAATATGTTATGGTCCATCAGGTCACTAAACACCCCACGTAATATTTTGTACAACACTTTCTAATTGAATTTGGTCAGATCTGGTCCACTAGACCACTAGGCCACCACACAAGTCTATTATCCAACAAGGATTTATTTGAGTCTAGTCCAATCCATAGGACCATCGGTCACTAGGAATAACACCCAAACACTATGCATTCCAAAGTGGCTTCCAATCCAGTCCACTGATCCACTAGGCCACTGATCACCTCAATCAAAAGTTTACATTGTGCACAATTACACAGGGTTATGTAGTTCTCTTTTCACACACAACTAGCAAAGGATCAATTTTGATTATAAATCGGTCATGCAATCCTTCCATGATGCATGTGGTATAAGGAAATAATTCCCATCATAGATCTACTTTAGAAAATCATGGGTAACATAGATCAATGAAATTTGTGCATTGTCGCTCTGAGGGGCATAACTGTCGATTTTGTGCCCAAATCAATCAAATGATGGCTCACTAAGAAACTAATTTCATGGAGTTTGAATTGGACATAGTTTCTAGGGTTGAATGATAGTGTTTAAACCACAAGAAAAAACTCCCCTTCGATGTTGTCCCATAACAATTAATTATTTTTTCTCTAAATAAATTCATCCAAAAACTTATGTCATGTCATCTAGTAGGCCCTTGAAGTCCCGATGTTGTAAAGACACAGCTTTGATACCACTCTATAACATACTAAGTCACTTCCCGAGCCATGCTACTTCAAAAACACTCTTCAAGAACGCTCTAAAACCACTTGTACATACCCATATCAAAAAACCCAAAATATTTATCTCTTGTTGTTGGACTGATATCGAATTTATGATACCAATTAATTAATAAAGAAGCATGAAAGAAACACATGCAATAATCAACATTAATGCTACAATATAAAAGAAACGAACAATACACCATGCAAAACAATAACCAGTAAAAAGGGACATTATAAATAAATATCTCAGAGATAATAATTAATACAAAACGAAAAATAAATATACAAGTAGAGAAAACAGATGATAGAGAGCACTTATCTTTAAAATTGAATTAGACCAACTGGTTCAAGAAATCGAATGTTCCACCAAAATATAGACACTATTGTTCCAAGTCTCAAAAGCATGTCACCCATGAGCTAGGGCTATGAATCCACAAGGATGGGTCTCAGACCGATACTCACTTTCCCAAACTAGTCAATAATCAAGCTCTCACAGGTTTTGATGCAACCGGCCCTCGGCGGCAGCCGCTCTCACTAGGACCTTCTCTTTCACACTGGCCCGAAGAACTTAGCTCGCTCTTCCAACTCCTCTCATGAGTTCTGAGTACCCACAGTAACTCCTGCTACGACCTCCCTTCGCTTCTCGGGAAATCGCGTTTCGTGGTATCGCGAAACTCGACACGTAACTTTGCGCAAAAAAAAACCTCGAACCCCGAGCTCCGATGGTCAACGGTCAACAGTTCGAGATATCGCCACTCGCAAGGTCGAAATCCTGACTTCCCTACCTCTGAACCCCGAGGTGTCGATCCTCCGATGCGAAGCCACCTGTCCTCCACTAGACCCTGTGGTCCCAAGCTGCCACGTCACCGTCGGGATTTCACAGATTCGCGGATCCATGATACAAGGTTTCCTTGACGTTGAAAGTCCCGGACGCCAAACCCCGAATTTCCAGGATCTCTTGCCACCTGTCCTGTGGAAAAATCAACGAATCCTATTGATTCCGGAAATCGCAAATCGCGATTTCCACGAGTTCAAAATCCTTACCTCGCCAAATGCCGAACGCCGAACTCTGATGGCGTTGGTCCTCCCTGTGCCTATGGGATAACTTCCCTCCATCTTCTCCATGATCGGATGATCCACGGGACTTCGCAACTCCCCACTGCGAACCCTGTTCATTGATTCCTTGCCTTGGCGAGTTTCTTTGCTTCAAATCCTTTCCTGTTCGAATCTCTCCTGGGTCTGTTCCCACTGTAACGAAAAGGACCTATCCCTCCTGAGCTTGATTCCTTTGACTCCTTCAACTGAGGGTTGGCGCACTCCTTGCGCTCGACGCCAAATCACTTTCCAAGTGTTGGAACTTCTGGACTCTGTGCACTTCCCGCAACAGTAGTCTCTATCAACCTCTTCTCAGACTAGCTGCTGAGACTTCTCCTTCGACTTGCACTTCCCCTGCACGGCTCGAAAGAACCAATTCAACTCCGGACGGGCGAGAATAAGAGTTTAACCATTGAGCCTCATCAACGCACTCTATGCGGATGAATTCGACTGCACTCTATGCAGGAATCTCCTGGCTGAAACAGAGAAACAATTGAAACTCATTCTCTTATTCACTCTGGTTTCAAATCTACCATGAAACCACATACACAGCATATAAAACAAAAGCATAACAAGAAGCAAATATGCAACAGCATAATATTAACAACACACAGAGAATAATCATAGCCATGGAATTGAATCAAAGTTCTTCTATTAATTCAATATCTGTACATGGGGTTCTTCATACACTTCTCTGCTCCGCTCTGCTTCTTTTTATTGAATGAATCCTTCCTACAATGTACAAAGGAGGGTGCCTATATTCCGTTTTCCCTCTCGAAATCTGAGTTATCAATTCTACAATAAATTCTTATCTAACAGCATTAAAACTATTAAATGCCTTCCTATCTATATTACAATACGAGTGCGCTTCATTACATCAATCTCATTAATGCTTGGCACAACAAATCTCAAGGTTTAACCCAAAAAGAAGTTTGTTGGCTTGTCCAGCTGGATTTTCCCGGCTCCATGCGCTGGCTCGCTTGATGAGGTGTGGATGCTCCTGCATCATACTCCTCGGCTCAAAAGTTTTCATGGGCTCCTGTCCATGAGCTCCTGGACAGTCTGCCCATGCTTTTGCATCACTGCTTCTGTCTCCCAGCTGGCATCCTCCACTGGGTGATTCTTCCATTTCACCAGGTATTCAAAATACTACTTTCTCCTGGTCTTCCTTCCTACTCTTTTATCCAGTATACACTCCATCTGCGGTTTCTGTGCAACTGGCAATTGTTTTTTCCACTGGACCACTGGTTCATCAGTTCCAGCTTCTGCTTCCTCAGCCCTGTATGGGTATAAATCTGAAATATTGAAAATCAGAGATATCCCTATGCCCTCTGGCAACTCAAGCTCGTATGCATTTTCTCCAAATTTCTTCAGGACTCTGCACGACCCGATTTTCTTCATATTGAGCTTGTTATATGTCCCCCTCGAGAACCTTTCTTTCCTTAAGTGTGCCAGAACCATGTCCCCAAATTCAAACTGAAGTTGTCTCTTCCGCTGGTCGGCTCTGCGCTTGTACTCCTGGTTTGACTTCTGCAGTCGTTGCTTCACCTGCGCGTGAAGTTCTTGCATTGCTTCAACAAATTCTTCAGCCCTCGCGTTGTTAGTTTCAGCCTGTCCTGACTCCCTGAGCTCAGAAACTCCCCTCAGCTGTGTCCCATACAAAATTTGGAACGACCTTTTTCCTGTACTCCAATTCACCAAATCGTTGTACGCAAATTCCGCCTGTGGCAATATCTGGTCCCAACTGCTGTGGTGCTCTATCACCAAGCTTCTCAATAGATCCCCTAAGCTTCGGTTGAATACCTCCGTCTGTCCATATGTCTGCGGATGGTAAGCAGAACTGAATGCCAAGTCAATCCCTATCTTCTTCCATAGCTTCCTCCAAAAATGACCAATGAATTTTGTATCCCGATCCGAGACTATGCTTCTCGACAATCCATGCAATCGCACAATCTCTTTGAAAAACAAGTTTGCGATGTGGGTTGCATCGCTGGTCTTATGACAAGGAATGAAATGTGCCATCTTAGAAAACCTATCCACCACCACAAAGATGGAATCAACCCCTCATTGAGTCCTCGGCAATCCCAAAACAAAATCCATACTGATCGCCTCCCATGGCCTCTCAGGTATGGGCAATGGCTGATATAACCCAACATTCTTCTTTCGGCCCTTCGCATGTTGACATATCCGACACCTGTCAACAAACCGTTTTACATCGATGCGCATCCTCGGCCAATAATACGATTCACTCAGCTTGGCGAATGTTTTGTCATGTCCAAAATGACCTGCTAAGCCCCCAGTGTGCTTTTCGCTCACCAAATTCTCCCTCATGGATCAATTCGAAATGCACAAGTGATTTCCCCTGAACAACAATCCTTCCTGGATCATATAATAAATCCATGGAGTCTGATCCCTGAGAAATGGATTCTCAGCTGCCTCATACGCTTCTCCAAAGTCTGCATCACCTGCATACATATCTTTCAAATTTTCAAAACCTAAGGTTTTGATTCGAAACTCCTACAGCAATAAACATTTCCTACTCAAGGCGTCAACCACCTTATTAGCAGTCCCTGAAATGTGTTTGATCACAAACGTGAAATTTTGCATATACTCCACCCATTTCGTATGCTTCTGGTTCAACTTATCCTGTTGACTCACGAACTGTAATGTGTGATTATCGCTGTACAAAACGAATTCCTTGGGTATCAAGTAATGCCTCCACTTTTTCAATGCTTGTATGATGGCATAGAACTCTTTGTCATATGTGGAGTACTTCAGCTTCGCATCATCCAGCTTCTCGCTGTAATATGCTACAGGTTTGTCATCCTGACTCAGGACCCCTCCAACAGCATACCCGCTCGCATCACATTTCACCTGAAATGTTTTTTGAAAGTCAGGAAACACCAGCATTGGTTGCTCTGTTATCTTCCGCTTCAACAGATTGAAGCTCCTCTCAGCCTCTGCTGTCCAGTGAAAAACTTTATGCCGTTTCTTCACTGTGTCCATCATTGCGGCGCTAATTCCACTGAAATTTCTAATAAATTTTCTGTAGAAACTAGCTAAACCATGGAAACTCCTTACCTCAAAAACGTTTCTCGGTGATGGTCAATTTCTGATTACTTCCACCTTCTCAGGATCCATCTTCAATTCATTTGCCGAGATTACAAAACCCAAATAAATGAGTTATGTTTGCATGAAGGAACACTTCTTCAAATTAATCAGCAGCTTCTCCTGCTGTAGCCTTCTCATCACAATGGCCAAATGCTTCAAGTGTTCAGCCCTGGTCTTGCTGAAAATAAATATGTCGTCCATGTATACGACTACAAATTTGTCGATGAATTCCCTCAGAACTTCATTCATTAGCCTCATGAATGTGCTTGGCGTGTTTGTCAAGCCAAACGACATGACCAACCATTCATACAAACCCTCATTTTTTTTGAACGTCGTCTTCCATTCATCTCCCTCTCTCATTCAGATCTGATGATATCCGCTCTTGAGATAAATCTTTGAAAAATAATTTTCCCCACTCAGGCAATCCATCAAGTCATCCATTCTCGATAGTGGAAACCTGTACCTGATGGTGATTTTATTTATCGCCCTGGAGTCTGTACACATTCTCCAGCCTCCATCCTTCTTTGGACTTAGTACTGTCAGAACAACACACGGACTGAGACTCTCCCTAACCAGTCCTTTATCCAACAAATCCTATACCTGATTCTTGACCTCCTCGTTCTCCTGAGGTGTCAACCTGTACGCTGCCTTATTCGGGAAACTTTCTCTAGGTATAAGATCGATGTGATGACTCACACTCTGCATCGGTGGCAACGAATGAGGTAGTTCGTCCACGATGATGTCAGCGAACTCTCCCAACAGTTCCTGAATCTCCTCTAGCAAATCATCCACTCTTGTGCTTGTCAGGACAATTCTCGGCTTCCTGACAACAAAGAACTGTGGATCTTCATTCTTTTCCATCTCTGTGAGAAGCTCCTTCCCACTCATAAGAAGTATGGTGCTGTTTACTTCCGACTTCATTTCTTTATCTTTTATCGAAAGCAATGTGTGTTTTTTCCCATCCTTCTCCAAGGTATATGTGTTCATCCTCCCATCATGAACAACATTTCGGTCATACTGCCATGGTCTACCCAATAATACATGACAGACATCCATGGGAATGGCATCACACAGAATTTTATCCCTATATTCACCCATTTTAAATTCAACCAAGCATTGTTTCGTAACACATACCTGGTGTCATTTCTGCAGCCATGACACTTTGTATGGACTTGGGTGATATATCATTTCCAGCGCTATCTTTTCCACCATCTCGGTCGAAACGAGATTATCAGTGCTTCCTTTGTCCACGATGACCTTGCATTTCCAGGCCTTGGTCTTGCAAGTCGTTCTGAACAATCTGCATCTCTGCGTTGTGTCTTCCACCTCCTTCTCAGGTGTTAACAAAATTTTATGCACCGTCAGTGACTTCCCACTTCCAGTTTCCTCCTCATCATCATCACGCCTCTGCGCCTCTATGATGTGAGCTTCTCCTCTGTCCATCTTCTTTTCTAGACAGTCAACGGCCTTGTGTCCATCTTGCCCACATGTAAAACATGTGATAACTCCTCCGCGGCCTCTTCCTCTACCTCAGGTACGAGGAATAGAGTTCAAGTCAGCATATCCGCCACCCTGCTCTGCATGCTGCCTCCTCAGCTCAGCATATTGCTGCCTTTGTTGTGAGGTTCCACCTCTCTCAACTTTACCCTGAGGTTTCTTCCAATCCTCTTTGGGCTTCTTGAATTTTTCTTGGGCAATTGTTTTGCCTCTTGGCTGGCTTCTGCCTCGCCCTCGCTATCCTTGCTTGCAGCTCATCTTCTCTTCGGATTTCAGAGCCATCTGGTACGCATCCTCAATGGTGCGGACGGTAACCATGCTCAATTCATCCTGAATGTCATACCTAATACCATTCAGGTATCTCGCCACCTTTTCGTCATCACTCTCCCGATGACCAGCTCGAATGTTGCGCCTGTAGAATTCTTTGGTATACTCTTTCACCGTCATCAACTTCTGCCTCAGGTTCTGCATACGCCTGAACAGAGTGGTCTGGTAATCTCTCGGAATGAATTTCGCCTTCATCTTGGCGATCATCCGATCCCAGCTCTTAATCTTTTGTTTGCCTTTGCAGCGCCTATCAGCCTGTAATTTATCCCACCACAAGGCTGCATGTCCCTTTAGCTTGGTAACAACATGCCTTACCTTCTTGTCCTCTTCGATATCCTCATAATCGAAGTAGGTGTCGAGTGCTCAGATCCAATCCAGCAACTCCTCTGTATTTAGACTTCCCTCATAGACGGGAAAGTCCATCTTTGTCTTCGAGCTCATTCTAGCGATGGCTCTTATCAACCGTTCGGTCGAGGCATATTCCGCTGAGACCTCTTCTGCATCGTGTCCAGCTTCCAATTCAACTTCCGAATCATTGAACTCTACTGCACCAGCTCCACGCCTTTGGGTGGTTTCCATCTCCTCGATCCTTGCTCGGAGATCTCTCATCCGACGCTCCATCTCTGGATTCCCTGTTGGCCTACCCCTTCTTTGGGCATCCCTGTCCTCATGATCAGGTGACTGCCTTTCTCTTCTAGGCGGCATGGTCTCTTCCGTTTCTCTCTCCTATCGAAACAAAGAGAACTCTTAACCTGCTCTGATACCACTATGACGGAACCGGCCCTCGGCGACAGCCTCTCTTACCAGGACCTTCTCTTTCACACTGGCCCGAAGAGATTATCTCGCTCTTCCAACTCCTCTCGGGATTTCTAAGTACCCAAAGTAACTCCTGCTACGACCTCCCTTCGCTTCTCAGGAAATCGGGTTTCACGGTATCGCGAAACTCGACACACAACTTTGCGCAAAACAAAACCCTGAACCCCGAGCTCCGATGGTCAACGGTCAACAGTTCGGGATATCGCCACTCGCGAGGTCGATAGCCTGACTTCCCTACCTCCGAACCCCAAGGTGTCGATCCTCCGATGCGAAGCCACCTGTCCTCCACTAGACCCTGTGGTCCCACGCTACCACGTCACCATCGAGATTTCATGGATTCGTGGATCCACGATACAAGGTTTCCTTGACTTTGAAAGTCCCAGACGCCGAACCCCGACCTTCCGGGATCTCTTGCCACCTATCCTGTGGAAAACTCAACGGCTCCTATTGATTCGGGAAATCGTGAATCGCGATTTCCACGAGTTCAAAATCCTTACCTTGCCAAACGTCGAACGTTGAACTCCGATGGCGTTGGTCCTCCCTGCGCCTATGGGATAACTTCCCCGCAGCTTCTCCACGATCGGATGATCCACGAGACTTCGCAACACCCCACTGCGAACCCTGTCCGTTGATTCCTTGCCTTGGCGATTTTCTTTGCTTCAAAGCCTTTCCTGTTCGAATCTCTCCTGGGTATGTTCCCACCGTAACGAAAATGAACTATCCCTCCTGAGATTGATTCCTTTGACTCCTTCAACTGAGGGTTGGCGCACTCCTTGTGCTCGATGCCAAATCACTTTCCAAGTGTTGGAACTTCTGGACTCTGTGCGCTTCCCGCAACAATAGTCTCTATCAACCTCTTCTCAGACTAGCTGTTGATACTTCTCCTTCGACCTGCACTTCCCTTGCACGGCTCGAAAGAACCAATTCAACTCTGGACGGGCGAGAATAAGAGTTTAACCATTGAGCCTCATCAACGCACTCTATGCGGATGAATTTGACTGCACTCTATGCAGGAATCTCCTGGCTCAAACAGAGAAACAATTGAAACTCATTCTCTTATTCACTCAGGTTTCGAATCTACCATGAAACCACATACAGAGCATATAAAACAAAAGCATAACAAGAAGCAAATATGCAACAGCATAATATTAACAACACACAGAGAATAATCACAGCCATGGAATTGAATCAAAGTTCTTCTATTAATTCAATATATGTACATGGGGTTCTTCATACACTTCTCTGCTCTGCTCTGCTTCTTTTTCCTGAATGAATCCTTCCTACAATGTACAAAGGAGGGTGCCTATATTCCGTTTGCCCTCTCGAAATCTGAGCTATCAATTCTACAATAAATTCCTATCTAACATCATTAAAACTATTAAATGCCTTCCTATCTATATTACAATACGAGTGCGCTTCATTACATCAATCTCATTAATGCTTGGTGCAACAAATCTCAAGGTTTAACCGAAAAAGAAGTTTGTTGGCTTGTCCAGCTGGCTTTTCCCGGCTCCATGCGCTAGCTCGCTTGATGAGGTGTGGATGCTCCTGCATCAGGTTTCTCAAAACATACAACAATCCCAGTTTTCCATCTCTGTTTCCCTTCAAACTGCACCACCCAAAGACAATAAATCCCCTTCACTGCAACACAATCCCTCGGACTCTCCACCTCCTTCCAGGGCTCTAATGCTATTGATTAAGAAATCTTAATGATGAAACTCCCAGGATTCATATTTGTGAACAATGTTTATCAATATGCTAATGCATCTCAAGCATACATGTATCAATTCATTGTTGGATTACATCAGTAATTACTACAACAAACTAGACTTGGCTACTTTCCTTCAATAATTCATTTTTCTTTCCCCATACAAAACCAAGAAAGAGAAAAAGAGTGAATTAGAGAGGGATGACTCCAAAACGACATCAATAACCATGAATGGTCAACTCATTGAACCCCAAACAACCCATAAGAAATATTTAAATAGAAAAACACAAGTCACAACGTTGTCTTCTCAAGAGACTCACCCCCGCCCTCATTCGCCCCGCGAACAAAATGTGGGTAAAAAATATTAAAAAATAAACAAATTATTAGGCACTCTCACTTTTTTCATGAATAAACAAAATACCTTATTAAACTCGGGACTCAAAATAGGGTATTACAATCCTAACCTCCAAACACTCTCCAAACACTTTACACACTTTACATTGTTTCTAGTGTACAATAATTATTTACATTTATTCTTGCATATCATAACCCCCCATTGAACACTTCACTTATTTACTTATTAAGTTTTACTTCATAAATTACTAAGTTTTACTCCACATTAAAAATTCACTAATCTTTATTTCCCATTAAACAATTTACCTTCTTGCTTATTTTTACAAAATTTTATCTGAAATGTTTTTAGTCCAAACATTTTACATTCAAGATGCTAACCTTCCCATTGAAGATTTAACTTATTTACAAAATTTTATTGCACATTAAACACTTTATATGTTTTTTTTTTTTTTTTACATGTTCTTATTTAAATGTTTTTGCCTCAACAATTCTAAATGTTTTTGAGTGTTTTTTCTTTATTCTTTAGGGTTTTCATAAACAATAATACTATTCTTCTTTACTATATGTATTATCTTTTGACAAAGACTATTTTGAGTATATTAAGTTTCAGTGTTCATCATATCTTTCTCAAATAATTCTGCCAAGACTGCAAAATTATTTCAGTGTTCATCACATTTATATTTTCCTATTTAAAACAGTTATAGTTATATATATATATATATATATATATATATATATTTCCATTTAAATATTATTAAATACTCTATTATCATCTGCATATTATTTGTGAAACTTTTGTTAATAAAAAAATGTAATGTTTAGTTTAATCTTGATTTAAAATTAAATTATCATTATTACTATTAATTTAAATAAACATGTACTAAACATTTTAGATAATTTGATGTTTAGTTTAATCATGATTTTAAAATTAAATTACTATTATTATTAATTTAATTAAACATATATTAAACATTTTTAGATAAGATACTTACATTTTTAATACATGGGGTTTAATGGTTAAGAACATTTGTTTCCTCTTAAGAGATCTCTTGTTCCATAAATAAGGGAGTCTTATACACCAATTTAATATCTGGCTTAACTATAACCTTAAAAATAAATTATTATTATTATTATTGTAGAAAGTAAAAAAAAAACATAACCAACCACAAGTAGAAAACCTAAATGATATAGAGGTAAAATATACTAAACAAAGGTGACTTTTATTCACCCTGCCTTAAGTTTTATGGCTGTTTGATGAGACTAACACTCAGAATGCCCACATATAACTAGTAGATTTTTTTAATTTTTCAGTGTTTTTAATATAAAAAATTTGTTTTCAGTTTAACGTAGTTATACAATATTATCTCCTTTTATTTTATTGACGAGGTACTATAATTTTTTCAGACAAGCAATGGAAGCTAACGTCCTTATAAGGCAAAGCTCGAGAACAGATATGTGTTGAAAGTGGAAGACGTTAATACGGGTTTCGAAGTTATCCGTTCCTATTTATCTGATGGAGCGAAGAACGCCCATCCTGCATAGCTCAGAAAACTAGTTCAATACGGCCTCAGTTAAACGTTTTATTTTTGGGGTTTTTTTAATTGGAATGCTACTATGTAAATTTAGATGTTGTTTAAATTTTATTTTTGAATGCATAAATGAAGTTAATATCCTGAAATTTTTTTGAGACATTTTAAAATATACAAACTTAACTACTCAAATCTACAAATTCAACCATTCTTCGTTAAATTTAGGACAAAATCCAATAAAAAAGATAACCAAAAAAACTCAAAAAAAATAAAACGTTTAGACAACTCTTCTATACTATTTCCATGTTGGAGCACCCGTTAATTAGCTTGTTTGAACGTTAGAATAGTGTCTATATCATATCTAGAAGCCTAGTGCACGCTTCTATGCAACAACACTTCAGAGTTTGTGTTTTTATTTGGGCAACAACAAGAAGTTGCGTTTTTCATTGGATAATTTGAGTTAATTCTGGTCATCATAATCATCTACACGTTGAATGTTGAATTTGATTTTTACTAGAGGTTCGAGGGTGGGGTGGGTATTTATTAGACGAAACATACATTGAATGTTGAATTTGATTTTCATTCAAGGGTGAGGGTGGAGGTTTGAGCGTGAGGTTGAGGTTCAGTATAAAAACTGCTTTGGTACATTCGTTGTATAATCATCTTTGTGGTCACTAACCAACATAGACAGACATGACATAAGATTGATGGCTAGAAGAAGAAGAGTTAGTTTTTAAAATGCCTTAAAAAAATATTACTATGAAAATATTTTTTAATTTATATTTATCTTGCATGCAAATATATTTTAAAGATTTAAACATTTTCATCTTGTCTTTTTAATAAAAAAAACTATATTTGGATATGAATTTTTAAATTTTTATTATAAAATTTAGTATATCACATATAATTTTTGTTGTATCATAAAAAATAATATAATCATATTATCAGTAAATTAAATTAGATATGATGCTATCATAACAATGTTTGCAAAATGTATTCATTGAAATATTTTGTTTTTAAAATGCATATTTTTAAATATTTATAAAAAAAATGAAAGAGAAAAATAATGTAATGTTATTACTATATTAAATTTTAAATTTGATGTTACCATAACAATGTAGATGCATTCTTTTAAATACTAATCATATTATTACACTAAATTAGACAGGATGCTATCATAACAATGTTTGCAAAATGCATTTTTTGAAATATTTGTTTTTAAAATGCATTTTTTTAAATATTTATAAAGAAAATGAAAGGGAAAAATAATTTGATGTTATCATAACAATGTAGATGCATTCTTTTAAATACTAATCATATTATTACACTAAATTAGACATGATACTATCTTAATAATGTTTGTAAAATGCATTTTTTGAAATATTTGTTTTCAAAATGTATCTTTTGAAATATTTATAAAGAAAATGAAAGGGAAAAATAATGTAATGTTATTACTATATTAAATTAGATGTTATCATAACAATGTAGATGCAGTTTTTTAAATACTTAATGTGAAATATTGAGTCTAGTTTATAATATTTTTCATAAGATATGTAATTTATTTTGGAAAATATGATTTTTTCTCAGATGTTATCATAACAATGTAGATGCATTCTTTTAAATACTTAATGTGAAATATTGAGTCTAGTTTATAATATTTTTCATAAGATATGTAATTTATTTTGGAAAATATGATTTTTTTTTTGTGTGTAATTTCTTTGGTATTACACTATTTTAGTTGTCATTAGCCTTTAGGAATTGGGTTGTATTAAGTTTCATTAGTTTTTTCTAAATGTTTGTTTATGGTATTTAATTTCGTTTTTCCATTTATTAAGGTTGGTATGTGATTCACCATTTTCTAAAAGTGTTGTAGATATATTTTTATTACTAAAGTTTTAAGAAAGTATTCTATGTAGAAAATTGAGAAATAAAATTGTATTCCAAAAAAGTAAAGTATTCTATGTAGAAAATTGAGAAATAAAATTGTATTCCAAAAAAGTAAATGATGTTATTGTAATCTTAAAGACTATATTAATATTTTAAAGATTGGATGTTAATTTGTTATAACAAGAAGAGTATATCTTATTGTTATATCAAGAAGTATTCACCCATATATGTTAGTATTACATTATAAATTTTATAATTAAAAATATTTATTATAGTAAATATCAATCTTACTTATAGGAGTATGAAGTCAAAACATATTTTAAGTTTATT
>ML780115.1:658355-675538 GCA_009831015.1 Picea engelmannii
ACAAAGTAAGTGTAAATTCAAGGGTTTCAAATTAATGACTTCACATAGTCTTAAAAGCACATTCCATCACCTACTATTTTACAAGGGCTATAAAAACATAATTTGTATTAATTGATTAAATCATAAAAATCAAGAATCTCTATATTAAATTGAATTCTATCATTTCTATATAAAATCAAGTATTAATCTAAAAGACATTGAAATTTATTGAATTATAATAATTAAAAATGTTTATATTAACTTGAATTTTGCTCAATTTTTCTGATTGATATGAAAACTAAAAATGATGCTTAGTTCTTAAAACAACAAAAAATCCTAAAAGACATTGTGTATAGTTCGACATTGTCATATAAACTCATTGCCATAAAACCCATTTTACCATTTAAAAGGACAAAACAACACTTTTGAGGAATCCCATACTCCACAATAGAACAACTAGTAATAATTACAAAAGCTCAAACTTTGCCATAAAGATTCCTATATTCTATCAACATGAGGAAATCCCCTTTTGACTACTTCTAAATACAATTTTGAATAGAAATATGGATGTGACTTTGGTTTATATTAGTTGTTGAATTTACTATAAAATTTTCTATAATAATCATTTAATTGCACCTTCCTAACTGTTTGGAAAAATTCTAGAATTATATGGTGCCAAACATGTAGCTATGGAATGTGTTCACAATATAATGTATATTGTAAAGAAAGAAAGAAAATAAAACATTTAGGGGAGAGACAATAGCTATGGAATGTGTTCACAATATAATGTATATTGTAAAGAAAGAAAGAAAATAAAACATTTAGGAGAGAGACAATAAAGGATATTTGGATTATGTTGATTACTATTCTAGTACTATGGATTGTTTCTCTCTAAAATTGATGATTGTTTTGATGGAAGTTAGTCATGATTGTTACAAGTAAGTTAATCAAATAGTTGTCATTTAATGTTAACAATGGAATAACTCTTATATCTTGAATAATCCTAAGTACACTACAAATCAAGGGTATATTCTTGATCACGGTTCTTGGTTCAATGTAATATAGAAATTATCATTGCATTTCATATTTCATTTTAGTTCAATAGTAAAGCCTATATTATACTTGATAGATGTGGTAGAAAGTGTTGTATGGAATTATTCTTGTTGTTTAGAGTTGTTGTCATTTTCCCCTATGCAATTTTTTTTTATTAATGTGGATATGTCTAGATTTTAGGAGTGAAGCTGTTCGTGGAAGAAGCCTCATGTAAGGAAATGACATATCCTTCAAAGACTATATCCTTCAAAAACATGTATTGAATTGATGATTGCTTTGATGGAAGTTAGTCATGATTGTTAAAAGTAAGTTAATTAAGTACTTGTCATTTAATGGTAATTCTACTTACACTACAAATCAAGGGTATATTCTTCATCGTGGTTCTTTGTTCAATGTAATATAGAAATTATCATTGCATTTCATATTTCTTTTTAGTCCAATAGTAAAGCCTATTATACTTGATAGATGTGGTAGAAAGTGTTGTATGGAATTGTTGTTGTTTAGAATTGTTGTCATTTTTCCATATGCACACAAAAATTATTAATGTGGATAGGTCTAGATTTTAGGAGTGAAGTTGTTTATGTAAAACCTATTATAATTGATATATGTGGTAGAAAGTGTTGTATGGAATTGCTGTTTTTGTTTAGAATTGTTGTCATTTTTCCATATGCATAAAAAAATTATTAATGTGGATAGGTCTAGATTTTAGGAGTGAAGTTGTTCATGGAAGAAGTCTCATGTAAGGAAATGACGTATCCTTCAAAAACATTTATTGATTTTAGGGTATACAATTGAAAAGATCAAGAAAGCTATTTTTAAAATGAAAACTTGAGAATAGAAAAACTAGTCTTTCCAATGCATCTCCAAATTTTTAGGAGCACATAAAATATTAAAAATTGTCACTTAGAACATTCTAAGTTAATGGCTTTGAAAGTAATATTGGATGAATGAGTATTTCTATTCATTGTATTTGGAGCAAGAAGAGATGTTGGTAAAGAAGTTGGTAGATGCTTCTTGCATCATGTGCTCTTGCATACATTGGTAAAATAAGTACTTGGTCTATGTTTCATAGTATCACTTACTAGGGTATACAATTATAATTATTTTTATGAAGTTGAAATTTAATAGGCATATGAATCTAAAAACCTATTTAATCACCAATACCCCTCATTTTGATGGTTCACTCCTAAAATATCATATTCATATTTCCATGTCACATTATTAAAATAATCGTGACTTTCCACTTTACAGTTTGTTGATTGTACTGTTGGTTACCATCTAGGTTACCATCAGTCCATAAGAATCTTTCAGCTACAGTGATAATACAAGGCTAGCACACTAGATTTATTCTTTGAATTTAATGTCGTGACGAAATGTCAAAAAACCATGATAATTCAGAGTACCTCCAAACTTTTAATCATACAAAGTCAAGTCTTCAGAATACTCTGGAGCAGACAAAGCATCATGAAGACTTGATTTGAGTAGAGACTTTTAGGTACTATGTTAGCGCAATGGGTCCACTGCAAGATGTCGAGAAATCTGTAGACTTGGTCGTTTATCTGATGGAGCGAACTGCGCCCATTGTGCATAGCTCGAAAAACAACTTCAATACTATTTCCATGTTGACACACGTGGTAATTAGCTTGTTTTATAGTTGATCTCCTGACAGAATACTGTATATCGTTTCTGAAAGCCTAGTGCATGCTTGCATGCAACACTACTTCTGAGTTGTGTTTTTATTTGGGCAACAGCGAGAATTTGTGTTTTTATTTGGGTAATTTGAGTTAATTCTTGTCATCATAATCATCTACACGTCGTTGCCTTGCCCGTTGTACTTGAATGTTGAATTTTGATTTTCAATTTGATTCCCTAATAAAAATATTATTACTATGAAATATTTTCAGATCTTTTAATTTATGTTTATATTTCATGTAAATATATTTTATTGTTTTCAACATGTTCATTGTTTAATAAAAGAAGTATATTTTGTATTGATTTTTAATTTTTTATTATAAAATTTGAGATTATTAGTGGGCTGATTCTTATGGCTGCGTGGATGTGAACGGTCAGTATCAACCTTACGTTTCATTTGTGTGGATGTGAACGGCCAGTATGAATCTTAACGTTTTATTAAAAAGTTCTAAACAATTTTAAACTGTTCTATTTTTATAGTGCACAAAAATTATTGTTAGTGGGCTGATACTTATGGCCCCGTCGATGTGAAGTGAAATGCCATTATCAACCTCCAACCTCACTGTTTCGATGAACAAGGCTTTGTGTGGGCGTTTCAATTCATTGTGGAGGTGATTAGGTTATTAGAGTTAAGGTTATAAAATTATAAACAATTTAATCTTTAAAAAATTGTAAATATATTTAATTTTATATTAACTAAACATAATTTTAATATAATTAAATTTTATTTTAAATATAATTTTAATATAACTTTAAATTTTAATATAATTTAAAATTTGATTTTTAATATAATTTTAAATTTAATAAAATTTAAATAAAATTTTAAATATTTTTTTTAATATAATTTTAAATATTTTTTTTAATATAATTTTAAATCTTATAAAATTTTAATATAATTTTAAATATTATTTTTAATATAATTAAATATAATTTTTTAATATAATTAAATCTTATAAATTAAAAAAAAAAATTTAAAAATATAAATATATTTAATTTTAATTTAATTAAATATATTTTTAATTAAATCTTTAATAAATTGATTAAATATAATTTTATATTTTATAATTTTATAATTTCGTAATTTTAAAAGTAATTATTACTATGTAAATAAAATTAATTATTTTTTAAATTAATTAAAAAAAAAATTATAATTATAATTTAATTTGATTAAATAAAATTTTATGATTATAAATTTTGATTTATTTTGAAATGATCAAAATAATGTTTTATTTTTTAATTTTAAAAATCAATTAATATATTACATTGTGCATTAATATAAATTAAGTATTAATTTATATTAATGTAATATTAATACATTAATAATGTATTAATATTTTATTAATACATTAATAATGTATTACTATTTTATTAGTATATTATTTTAATAGTGTATTAATGTATTTTAATTGAGTTGAATTGTTATTTCATTTTTAACAATTTAACAAATTGTAAATATATTTAATTTAGAAAAAAACTACAATTTGTTTATATTTAATTTTTTTCAAATATTTATTAATAAAATAATATGAATACATAAATTGTATTTTTAGTTTTTATATTTTTCTATTAAATATGTATTTCTTAATGGAATAATAGTAAAAAACTATATTTTAAATTTTTATTTATTTTTCTATTCAATGTAATAATAGTAATAAACAATATTTTAATTATTTGTACATTAAAAATTTGTAAATTTTTTTAACTATATAATATATAATTAAAAATATAGTTTATATAGTTATAAATGACAATAATGCTCCTCTTTATTTTAATGGTTTCAGAATACGGATTTGAATGAAAGTTTTCTATAAGTAGGAGACTTGTAACAATAATAAATCATCATCATAATAATAAATCCTTATAACAATAATAAATCATCTTCAAATTTCAAGTTGATTTTCTATCAATGTCTTTAGAATTAGTATAAATTGTCATCTGCAACTCGTAAAACAAATTGATTTCCTCTAAATGTTCACAGGACAAATATAAATTATCATCTATAATGTATAAATCAAGTAGATTTGTTATCAATGTCCTTATAACGATATAACTCATCATCTACAAAGATCCATATGATTTTTTATGAATGCTCTTATAATAACTATAACTCATTAAATGATTTGTTGTTACAATGTGACAAACATAGTATTAATTCTTTCAATTTGACAAACATTGTGTCGAGTTTCGCAATTTAAGAGACATAACCATATTTTCGCAATGTGATGAACACGACTTGCCATCACCATATTGTCGCACTGTGACGAACATAACCATATTGTTTCAATGCCATGACCATGACTTTTCATAACCACATTATTGCAATGTGAAGAACATAACCATATTGTTGCAATGTGATGAACATGAATGGCCATAACCACATTATCACAATGTGACGAACATAACCATATTGTCGCAATCTGATGAACATGACTGGCCATAACCATATTGTTGTAATGTGATGAACATCGGCCCATTGTCGAAATAACTATCTTGTCATTGCTATGTGATCAACATACGACATTTATTTTCATCACATATCCATTCGACATATGATGAACATACAACATTTATGTTAATGACATTGCCACTTTTTACTTAAATGACATGTCATTGTAATGTGATTGACGCAACCTGCCCCTCAGCGGACGGTCGCCTTCTCCAGGACCTTCAACAACTCGGCCCGAAGAGTCAATACTCTTCCAACTCCTCTCGGGAGCCTTTGTTCCCACAGGTTACTCCTTCTCGGAGCTGCGCTTGCGTATCGGGAGATCGGGTCTCGCGATATCGCGAAATTCGCGACACGCCTTCGAGATATTGAATACCGAGATCCCGATTCCCGATGGTCAACGGTCAACCTCGGGTTATCGCCACTCGCGATTCCGAAGACCGACCTTGCCAACCTCCGAGCTCCGAACACGCGATGCCACGTGCGATACTCCACGCAATCTCCGTGGGACCCATCGCGACTCGCGCTCTCGCAGTTTCTCCGTGCTCCCTTTAACGCCGAAACCGCCGAAGTGTCGAACCCTGACTCTACAGGATCTCGTGCCACCTGTCCGCACTCAAATCGACGGTCCCGTTTAAGCCGAGAAATCACGACTCGTGATCTCGTCGTGCATGAAATACTCACACTCGCCAACCCCAATATTCCGATGCACGATGCCCCCCTCCGGGTTCAGCCGGTTCTTGATGACTCGTTTCTTCAAGAAGTTCAGGTCGCCGATTCTCTTCCTCTTGAAGAGTTCTCAGCTTTCTCACCTTTGTCTTATGCAACTGAACCAAAGGTGATATTCCTCCTGAGCTTTGTTCCTCTGACTCCTTCAGAGAACTTTCACGCACTTCCGGTGCTTGACTTTTAACCGCCTCCAACTGCACTTCAAGTCTCCCGGCTTCTGTGCATTTACAATCATAACGACCTCGCCTTCCTATTCTCAAACTTGCTATTGAGACTCCAGTTCGGCCTGCACTCACCTGCATGGTCCAAACAACCCAATTCACTCTGGGCAAAACACGAACAAGAGTTTAACTGTAGAGCCTCCTCAACGCACTCTATGCGGAGTAATTCAACTGCACTCTATGCAGGAATCTCCCGGCTCGACTAGAGAAACAATTGAACCTCATTCACTCATTCTCTCAGGTTTCGAACCTGATATGCAATCACATAAGCAACATATAACAGATAAGCATAAAAAGAAGAAAACATGCAAAGGCACAATATCAGCAACACACAGAGATCAAACACATCCATGGAATTGAATCAAGCTTTTCCTATTAATTCAATATTTGTACATGGAGGTTCTTCACAAACTCTCTGTTCTTCTTCTGCTTGCTCTCAATGCTAATGTTGAATGAATGAATAAAATGTTACAATGATACAAGGGAGGGTGTCTATACTCCGTTTTCCCTCTCGAAAGCTAAAACTGTCTAATCTAGACTTAATTGGTTATCTACTTGCATTAAATCTAAATAAATGCCTCAGCTACCTAAGGACGAGATCTTATCCGTTCAAGATCCGTTACATATACAAGGTGCGCTTCATCACATCAACGCATTAATGTTTGGCGCAGCCATATTACAATGCTCACAAAATTTGAATGCTGGCGCTCTCCAGCTGTCTCTTTTCCTCCTCGCGCTGGCTCGCTTGATGGGTGAGCGATGCTCCTGCATCATACTCCTCGGCTTAAAAGATTTCATGGGCTCCTGTCCATGAGCTCCTGCATAGTCTGCCCATGCTTCTGAATCACGGCCTCTGTCTCCCAGCTGGCATCCTCCACTGGGTGGTTCTTCCATTTCACCAGGTATTCCAAATATTGCTTCCTCCTGGTTTTTCTTCCAACCGTTTTGTCTAGTATGCACTCCATTTCAGGCTTCTGTGCAACTGGTAACTGTTTCTGCCATTGGATCACTGGTTCCTCAACACTCCCAGCTCCTGCACCTTCAGCCTTATATGGGTATAAATCCGAAATGTTGAAAATCGGAGATATTCTGATGCCCTTCGGCAACTCAAGCTCATATGCATTTTCCCCGAATTTCCTCGGAATTCGGCGCGGCCCGATCTTTTTCATCTTGAGCTTGTTGTATGTCCCCCGTGGGAACCTTTCTTTCCTCAAGTGCGCCAGAACCATGTCCCCAACTTCAAACTGAAGCTGTCTCTTCCTCGGATCGGCTCTGCGCTTATATTCCTGATTCGTCTTCTGCAGTCGCTGCTTCACCTCTGCGTGAAGTTCTTGCATCGCCTTAGCGAATTCCTCAGCTCTCGCGCTGCTAGTCTCAGCCTGTTCTAGCTCCCTGAGCTCAGACACTCCTCTCGGCTGTGTCCCATACAAAATCTGAAATGGGCTCTTACCTGTACTCCGATTCACCGAATCGTTGTACGCAAATTCTGCCTGTGGTAGGATCTGATCCCAGCTGGCGTGATGCTCTGTCACTAGGCTTCTCAACAAATCTCCCAAGATTCTATTGACCACTTCAGTCTGCCCATCTCTCTGCGGATGGTAAGCAGAACTGAATGCCAAGTTAGTACCCATCTTCTTCCATAGTGTCCTCCAAAAATGACCTATGAACTTGGTATCCCTGTCTGAGATTATGCTCCTCAGTAATCCATGCAATCGGACAATCTCTTTGAAAAACAAGTTGGCGATGTGTGTGGCATTGCTGGTCTTATGACACGGTATGAAATGTGCCATCTTCGAAAACCTGTCCACCACCACGAAGATGGAATCTACTCCTCGCTGAGTTCTCGGCAAACACAAGACAAAATCCATACTGATCGCCTCCCACGGCCTCTCAGGTATGGGCAAGGGCTGATATAATCTTGTATTCTGTTTTCTGCCCTTCGAGTGTTAACAAATTCTGCATCGGTCAACAAATCTCTTCACATCTGCACGCGTGCCCGGCCAAAAATATGATTCTCTTATCTTGGCGAATGTTTTGTCATGCCCGAAATGACCTGCTAAGCCTCCGTTGTGCTTTTCTCGTACCAAATTCTCTCTCATAGAGCAATCTGGAATGCACAATTGATTGCCTTTGAACAGCAACCCATCCTGGATCAGGTAGTCAATCCATGGACTCCTATCCCTGAGAATTGGGTTCTCGGCTGCTTCGTATGCCTCTACAAAATCCGCATCGCCTGCATACATATCCTTCAGGTTTTCAAAACCCAGCGTCTTGACTCTGAACTCCTGCAGCAATAAACATTTTTGCTCAAGGCGTCTGCCACCTTGTTCGCAGCTCTCAAAATGTGCTTTATCACGAATGTGAAGTTCTGCATATACTCCACCCACTTCGCATGCTTCTGATTCAGCTTCTCTTGCTGACTCACGAACTGCAATGCGTGATTATCGCTGTACAACACAAACTCCTTGGGTATCAGGTAGTGCCTCCACTTCTTCAATGCCTGAATGATGGCATAGAATTCTTTGTCGTACGTGGAGTACTTTATCTTCGCATCATCCAGCTTCTCGCTATAGTATGCCACAGGTATGTCATCCTGACTCAAGACCCCTCCAACAGCATACCCGCTGGTGTCACACTTCACCTGGAAGGTGTTCCGAAAATCAGGCAACACTAACACTGGCTGCTCGGTTATCTTTTGCTTCAACAGATTGAAGCTTCTCTCAGCATCAGCTGTCCACTGAAAAACTTTATGCCGCTTCTTCACAGTGTCCATCATGGCGACACTAATTCCACTAAAATTTCGAATGAATTTCCGGTAGAAGCTTGCCAAACCATGAAAGCTCCTTACCTCGAAGACATTCCTTGGCGATAGCCAATTCTTGATTACTTCAACCTTCTCAGGATCCATCTTCAATTCATTCGCCGAAATTACAAAACCCAAATAAACAATTTCTGTCTGCATGAAGGAACATTTCTTCAAATTGATCAGCAACTTCTCCTACTATAGCCTTCTCATCACAATGGCTAAATGCCTCAAATGCTCAGCCTTGGTCTTGCTGAAAATTAGTATGTCATCCAGGTACACGACCGCAAATTTGCCAATGAATTCCCGCAGGACTTCATTCATCAGCCTCATGAATGTGCTCGGTGCATTTGCCAAACCAAATGGCATGACCATCCATTCGTACAAACCCTCATTTGTTTTGAATGTTGTTTTCCATTCATCTCCCTCTCTCATCCGGATCTGATGATATCCACTCTTGAGATCTATCTTCGAAAAATAATTTTCCCCACTCAGGAAATCCATCAAGTCGTCCATCCTCGGCAATGGGAACCGGTACCTGATGGTGATTTTATTGATCGCTCTAGAGTCTGTACACATCCTCCAGCCTCCATCCTTCTTCGGACTCAATACTGTCGGAACAACACACAGACTAAGACTCTCTCTCACTAGTCCCTTGTCCTGCAGATCCTGAACCTGCCTCTTGACCTCCTCGTTCTCCTGAGGTGTCAACCTGTACACTTCCTTGTTTGGCAAACTTGCTCCGGGTATGAGGCCAATATGATGACTCACACTCGTCATCGGTGGTAATGAACACGGCAGTTCATCCACGATGATATCAGCGAACTCTCCAAGCAGTTCCTAAATCTGCTCCGACAAGTCGTCCACTCTGGTGCTTGTCAAGACAACCTTCGGCTTCCTGACAACAAAGAACTGTGGATCCTCATCCTTCTCCAGCTCTGTGAGAAGCTCTTTCCCACTCATGAGAAGTATAGTACTGCTCACTTCCGACTTTACTTCCTTATCCTTTATCGGCAGCAACGTGTGTGTTTTTCCATTCTTCTCCAAGGTGTATGTGTTCATCCTCCCATCGTGAACAACATGTCGGTCATACTGCCATGGTCTACCCAATAAAATGTGACAGACATCCATGGGTATAACGTCACACAGAATTTCATCCCTATAATCACCCATTTTAAAATTTACCAAGCATTGTTTTGTAACACATACCTGGTGTCCTTTCTGCAGCCACGTCACCTTGTATGGACTCGGGTGCTTGCTCGTTTTCAGCTCTAGTTTCTCCACCATATCAGTCGAAACAAGATTATCGGTGCTCCGACTGTCCACTATGACCTTGCATTTCCAACCCTGGGTGTTGCAAGTTGTTTGGAACAGTCTGCATCTTTGAGCTGTGTCCTCTACCTCCTTCTCAGGTTTCAAGAGAACTTTATGCACTATCAGCGACTTCCCACTTCCATTGTCTTCATCCTCCACGTCATGCCTCTGCGCTTCAGTGACATGAGCTGTCCCTCCGTCCACCTTCCTCTCTGGAAATTCCACGGCTTTATGACCGTCTTTACCACACGTGAAACATGTGATAACTCCTCCTCGCCCTCTTCCTCTACCTCGGGTACGAGGAATGGTATTGGCATCAGCGTAATCTTCTTGCTGATTCAGTTGTTGTCTCCTCGGTTCAAAATTTGGCTGCCTCTGTTGTGAGGTTCCACCTCTCTCAGCTCTACCCTGAGGCTTCTTCCAATCCTCTTTGGGCTTCTGAATTCTTTCTGGGGCAACTGTCTTGCCTCTCGGCTGGCTTCTGCCTCGCCCTCGTTGTCCTTGCTTTCAGATCAGCTTCTCTTCGGCCTTTAGAGCCATCTGGTATGCATCCTCAACAGTGCGGATGGTAACCATGCTCAATTCATCCTGAATGTCATACCTGAGACCATTCAGGTACCTTGCCACCTTTTTGTCATCACTCTCCTGATGACCAGCTCTGATATTGAGCCTGTAGAATTCTTCCGTGTATTCCTTCATCGTCATCAGCTTCTGTCTCAGGTTCTGCATGCGCCTGAACAGAGTGATCTGATAGTCTCTCGGAATGAACTTCGCCTTCATCTTGGCGATCATCCGATATCAACTTTTGATCTTCTGTTTTCCTTTGGAATGCCTGTCCGCCTGCAGCTCGTCCCACCATAATGCTGCATGTCCCTTCAACTTGGTGACAGCATGTCTCACCTTCTTGTCCTCTTCGATATCCTCATAATCGAAGTAGGTGTCTAGCGCTCAGATCCAATCCAACAACTCTTCTGCATTTAGACTTCCCTCATAGATGGGAATGTCCATTTTCGTCTTCGAGCTCATCCTCGAAACGGCTTTGATCAACCTCTCCGTCGAGGCATCTTCTGCGGCGACCTCTTCTTGGTCGTGTCTAGCTTCCTCTTCAACCTCAGGATCGTTGAACTCTGCTGTACCAGCTCCACGCCTCTGGGTGGTTTCCATATCTTCGAGTCTCGCCTTGAGATCCCGTATTTGACGCTCTATATCTGGATTCCCTACTGGATTTCCTGCTGGTCTACCCCTTCTCTGCGCGTCCCTTTCTTCTCGATCAGGTGACTGCCTTTCCCTCCTGGGCGGCATTTTGTCTCTCCTGTCTCTGCTTCAGAAAACAAAGAAACTCCCTCTCTGATACCACCCTGACGCAAGTCGTGAGTATCAGAGTGCTTTCCTTTCCTCCTTTCTCTTCTCTCGCCTCCAATATACAGACAATATCTAATGTCTTTGATACCACCTTGACGCAACCTGCCCCTCAGCGGATGGTCGCCTTCTCCAGGACCTTCAACAACTCGGCCCGAAGATTCAATACTCTTCCAACTCCTCTCAGGAGCCTTTGTTCCCACAGGTTACTCCTTCTCAGAGCTGCACTTGCGTATCGGGAGATCGGGTCTCGCGATATCGCGAAATTCGCGACACGCCTTCGAGCTCTTGAATACCGAGATCCCGATTCTCGATGGTCAATGGTCAACCTCGGGTTATCGCCACTCGCGATTCCGAAGACCTACCTTTCCAACCTTCGAGCTCCGAACACGCAATGCCACGTGCGATACTCCACGCAATCTCCGTGGGACCCGTCGCGACTCGCGCTCTCGCGGTTTCTCCGTGCTCCCTTTAACGCCGAAACCGCCGAAGTGCCAAACCCCGACTCTACAGGATCTCGTGCCACCTGTCCGCACTCAAATCGATGGTCCCGTTTAAGTCGAGAAATCACGACTCGTGATCTCATCGTGCATGCAATACTCGCACTCGCCAACCCCAATATTTCGATGCACGATGCCCCCCTCCGGGTTCAGCCCGTTCTTGATGACTCCTTTCTTCAAGAAGTTCAAGTCGTCGATTCTCTTCCTCTTGAAGAGTTCTCAGCTTTCTCACCTTTGTCCTATGCAATTGAACCAAAGGTGATATTCCTCCTGAGCTTTGTTCCTCTGACTCCTTCAGAGAACTTTCACGCACTTCCGGTGCTTGACTTTTAACCGCCTCCAACTGTGCTTCAATTCTTCCGGCTTCTGTGCATTTACAATCGTAACGACCTTGCCTTCCTTTTCTCAAACTTGCTATTGAGACTCCAGTTCGACCTGCACTCACCTGCACGGTCCAAACAACCCAATTCACTCTGGGAAAAACACGAACAAGAGTTTAACTATAGAGCCTCCTCAACGCACTCTATGCAGGAATCTCCCGGCTCAACCAGAGAAACAATTGAACCTCATTCACTCATTCTCTGAGGTTTCGAACCTAATATGCAATCACATAAGCAACATATAATAGATAAGCATAAAAAGAAGCAAACATGCAAAGGCACAATATCAGCAACACACAGAGATCAAACACATCCATGGAATTGAATCAAGCTTTTCCTATTAATTCAATATGTGTACATGGAGGTTCTTCACAAACTCTCTGTTCTTCTTCTGCTTGCTCTCAATGCTAATGCTGAATGAATGAATAAAATGTTACAATGATACAAGGGAGGGTGTCTATACTCCGTTTTCCCTCTCGAAAGCTAAAACTATCTAATATAGACTTAATTGGTTATCTACTTGCATTAAATCTAAATAAATGCCTCAGCTACCTAAGGACGAGAGCTTATCCGCTCAAGATCTGTTACATATACAAAGTGCGCTTCATCACATCAACGCATTAATGTTTGGCGCAACCATATTACAATGCTCACAAAATTTGAATGCTGGCGCTCTCCAGCTGTCTCTTTTCCTCCTTGCGCTGGCTCACTTGATGGGTGAGCGATGCTCCTGCATCAGTGATGAACATAAACCGCTCGCCGCAATATCCCCATCATTGTCAATATGTGACAAAAAATATATTGGCGTCACAATGTGATGAATGTAGCCCATCATTGCAATGTGATGCAAATATCATGTCATCATATTGTGATGAAAATATCTTGTCGCCATAATCTGATGAACTTATCCCCTCCCTTGCAATGTGACGAACATAACCGCATTGTCGCAATGTGATGAACCTAGCCTTATACACTAAACATACAATGTGATGAACATAACCATATTGTCACAATGTGATGAACCTAGCCTTATACACTGAACATACAATGTGATGAACATAACCATATTGTCGCAATGTGATGAACATAAATATGGTTGACCTTGATTGACCATGACCATGGTTGACTATGGTTGAACATGGTTGACAATGGTGTAACGAACCGCCTCGTTACGTCAACCATTCTAGTGACAGGTGCAAATTTTTTTTTATATTTTTATTTATTTATTTATTTTTGTTTTTAGAAGTGTGTGTGTGTGCGTATGTAGAAGGAAACATCAACAGCCCATTCGACTCTGTGTCGCCACCTGACGACGAATACGACGCAACCAGGATGAACATAAGAATATGACCAGGATGCACGATACGTATCCACATGCATAAATGATGATTACAGGACAAGTAAACTGACTGCTAAATACGACTTACCGCCCGCCCGTCCTACCCTGCAAGGTTAGGACCTCCAAGACACATAATCAACGCTCATGCCCAGGTTCCCATCGCTTTTAACCATTTGAGGTCTCAGGGATGGCAACTGTTCTGAGGAACATGGAGGTGTCTACATCCCACCCGACACAACAGACCAAGCGACAAACTGATCAGAATCAAGTACGACATAAATAAGAAGAACAAAAATGCGCCCCTTACGGAAGGCGCGTGACAAGGACTCTGACAACGAACACCCAAGTTCACAATATCTAAGGAACAACCACCCCGATATACTGACTTGGGTAATTAGGTTGCGTAATTACAGGACATTCCACCATATATGTTTATCAATAACAATATTTTATACTAGCCTGTCTATGAGATGACCATATCATTACATTGCTAATTAAAATGACACTGCAATAAAAACAATGAGCATACCTTCCCAATGATATCAACTCTAACAATGCAATTAATTATAGGGTAGAACAACCAATTATATATTCAACAACATTTTATGATTACAAATTTATGAACCATCACTCAGTGACATTCCTTTACGTGTTACGGTGAAAACATTACCTAAACAATACCTCTACACTTTGCTAACACCAATTATAATATCATTAACAATAACCCATATTCTTACTCTTGTATTCTAAATTACCCTTCAGGTTAACAGACAATGACCTCAAGTTTTTTTTTGATTAGTGTGGCTATCAAGAAAATGACCATTTGCAAAAGTTTACAATTCTACCAAGTAATGGAAGAAGGAATAAGGATTATATTATTTTGACTGATTTCAATGTATTATCATGGTAGCACGATCGAGTACTAGTGAATGAAAATAGTATTTGATGAAAATGTTGTTTCTAGTACAAGGGAAAGGAGGTGATTAAACCCCTTTGACTAAACAGGTTATAACTAGATGATAACATAAAAGTAGTTAATATTCATCCTTGTGTTGAAAATATAAAGGAGGTTAATGTCATGATAATGAATTAATCACACCATTTAATGGTAACCCTTTCACTAATTGACAACACCCTTCCCTATTGTGAACAAACAAGTCTAACATCATAATTGTAACCCAAGGAACATCAAGGTATCATTATAATTAGGGTAACAGCATATAAATATTCAAGGATAAAATATGGCAATGACTAAGGGTCATAGCATCTAAATATGACCTCAATCTTATAAGTGCCCTCATATTTAAAAGGACATTGTAACCTTAATTAAAATGACACACACTTAACCACATCGTTGATTAACATGACTACGTTAAAGGTGGTGGTATCTAAGCTAACATCACGATTATAAATGATTGAGATTTCAAATTTAAAAATTTACAAGAAATGAATAATTTCAAATAATTGTTTTTGAAAAAAATTGTTTTTAATTAAATTTTTGATATTAGCAAGACAAATGGTGAGTGATGCCGCAAATAAACAGTCATAGTTTTGCCTGCGAAAACAGAAACCTAAACCCGAATAAATTCCATTGAGAAATTGCACGATAGAACGGGCTGCTTAGAGACAAAAAGCATTATAATTATATATTAAAATATCTAATATAATAAAACCCTAATTGAAAAGACGGAAACCCTAAAATAGATAATGTCAAAATCGCATGACTGGGCCGACGCGTTTCAAGGAAACTAAAGCAGCCTTTAATATTCAATAGTGTTCCTTACGTTACAGGTTAACAAAAAACAATTGACATGGGAATACATTCATGAAATAGCAAATTTAATTATTTAAAAGAAGCATCAACCACTTTTAAGAATTTGATCGGCGTATATGATGCTGGTTGTTGCTAGTCAATCAATAACAAGGCATAAATACTAATTTTTAATGAGTAGTAAGCCACCACCTTCCATTTAAATCTGGCTTAACACACCAAAACCTGTCAGTAACGGAAAAACGGGCCTGGACTAAATGCACGCAGATAGATGCCATTAAATCCGTGCAGCACAAGAAAGGGGCGTGGCATCTCGCCGAATTAGCTGACAGTAAAAGAGACAACGGTTACGGAACAAGGGGGTCGACATAACCACAAGCTATGGAAGTGTGCGCCTACTGGTGCACACACGGTGAGGTCGCTGCTCTAAGATAAAACAATCACCCACGCAGAACACCCTCAACGCACCAGTCGATATCAACGCAAACCAGAAGTGAATCCTAGGCAATTCAACTCCTCCACGGTTCGCTTAGACAACAAACAAGAAGACGAATTCCAACGAATTCATCACAAGTGAAAATCGAATGCCAACAGGTGTAGAACAAATTCAACGGAGGTTAATCAACTGGAAAAACGAATTCCCACAGTGAACGAATTTGCCCATAGAGAACACTTTCTCCCATAGAAATTTAAAAAAAAAATGCAGAGATAAATCGAATTGCGCGGACGTCGTTCGATTGCTGGACGTGGAGGGAAGGTGATGAGTCAAAGGAGGGCCCAATGGCATCGAAACACCAGGTGGGTCAAGATTGGGGCTGCAAGGGTTCGGGTGCATCGATCTCAGGGTAAGTTAATAAAAGTATAGAAAAAGGGAAAAACGCAGGGCAGTTTACCAAAAAAAAATGCTAGGAAAAAATTGCACCCAAACATAGAGAAGGTTCACCTTTGAGGAGACGCAGGAATTTCCAGAGCACAACATGACAGAGAAAAGAATTTAAAAGGATTACTCCCAGCAGTAGTAAAATAGCCCTCGCACCCTCAGCGAAAGAGGCAAGGTAAAACAAAAGGGGATGGAATAAAGTTGTCAGGGTTAAACATTCACTGTTCATCTTAGGATTCTGCTATCCTCATTTCTAGGGTAAATTTATTTTACAACATTCCTTTATCTATGTAACTATCAGGGGTAAAAACTAATTGACAGAAGAGCAGCAGCAGTCGAAAACTTTATCACACAATAGATTAAACTAAGAAACGTAGTTGCAGCAGCTATGCTAATAATGGCCAGGTAGAGATATGACCGTCGTTAAATTCATCCACAACCAAGATTTGATAACAACATATATCAAATGCATCATATGCTATGAAATTAAAAACAACCATACCTTTGCCTTACGCCTGCGTCGGAAGACGTCCCGCACTCTGTGCCGCGTCCCGCGCTCCGCCTCACTCCTGCTTGCCGACCGCAAGCTCACCGGTACCTCCCAGTCAAACGCTAGGGGTACTCTACTTCCCCCTTAGCCCCCCGAGCCGCAAAGGGGCCACACAAGAACCAGAGATAGACTAGCGTCTCAGCTCGCCTCCACGGCTGAGCTACCAC
>ML780115.1:693407-705102 GCA_009831015.1 Picea engelmannii
TTGACAATATAATGCATATTGCTCAATGTAAGGAAAGAAAGAAAACAAAAAATTTAGTGGAGAGACAAGAAAGGATGTTTGGATTATGTTGCTTACTATTATGGTCCCATGGGTTGTTTCTCTGTCAAATTGGTGATTAATTTGATGGAAGTTAGTCATGATTGTTACAAGTAATCTAATCGAGTACTTTTCAGTTGATGTTAACAATGCAAGAATTGTGATATCTGGAGTAATCCTACGTACTCTACAATCCAAGGGTATATTCTTGATCATGGTTCTTTGTTCAACGTCGTACTTCAATTTGCATTGCATTTTTCATATTTCCTTTTAGATAGTAAATCATATTATATAGAAACTAATGTGATTCGGGTGGATATCGGTGGCCACCCACCTATTCCAACTGGCTCATCTTGGAAATTTCTCAATTTGGCAGTCTTTTCCTAGTTTTTGGGTCCTGAACTTTTAGGGTCATTTTGAGGCCCTAAACAACATTTAAAGGGCTCACCATAGCCAAATTGTAGATGGAGTTAGATTTTGAAGGAAAAATGTGTATTCCTTGGATGGACCTTTCCAAGGGGCTATGATGCGCCTTAAACAAAGATCATATGCAAAAGATATGACCATAGGAAGTTGATGTCCCAACTTACCCCAACAGGGCCCACATCACTTTTGGTGCTTCAGCTCCTAGGGCTAGGTTTTTGGATGTCTAGGGATTTCTCATTCATGTTTATTGTAAAAAGGATTTCAGTGCCTCATTGTAATTATCTTCTTGCGAATGTGGATAGTTGTTGTTAGCACTGAAAGTCACACTTTGACTACTAAAGTGTAAGCTCAACACAGATTAGAATGTAAAAGATAACTTTGGTTTTGAATAGGTGGATCAACAAGATGGATAAAGAAAGAGAGAGGGAAACAAACTACAGATCAGTAGGCTACACCAATGGGCAATGGAGTCACAAACATCCCACTCATCGAAGGCACAAAAGTTGCTTAACAAAAAACAAGATTATATGTTGATAGGTGGAAGAAATGAAGAAGGAAAACATAAGATAAAATGTTCAGTAAATAGAGATCCTATCAATTCAATGAATCAACAAATACTTGAATATAAACAATGATTGATGGGCAAAATACAACAAATCCTTTGCTTCTTAGGGATCCATAAATCATTGATAGCCTTTGATCCTCAAATATGAAATATATTCAAATCAAAAGAAATATAAAAAAAAGAATTACAATCTCAAATCACAGCTCTTGTGAGTCTCCAATAGCAGTAATGCTTACAATCCTAAAATGCCCACAGGCTTACAAATGAAAACACATAGAAAACTGCTTATTCCTACTCTCTCTAACCTCTCTTAGCTCATCCCTCCTCTCTCCAAGAGATATCTCCTTCATTAAATAGAAAATAGCATCCAAATAACCTAAGGAGGTCGAATCCAATATCCTTCATTGGATTCTAAGCCTAGGAGACAGGTAGCAACAATCAAAGAGACAAAAATCGAACAAACTGCTGATTTTCATGAATTTGTTGGAAGCCATTAATAAATTGTTTCCACCTCATGCATGAGGCCTTTGATGGAGCTAAATCATAGGTGAAGGTGTCCATTGACATCTAACTAATCATTTAGAATTCATTCGAACTCTACTTGATAGGTGGAAACCTCCCAACAAGGCAAATATCAAAACCATGACTGCTATAGGAAATTAGTACGCAACACCATTGTGTAGAGTACGCAACGCCTACTTCTATATCCAATATCTCACAAACCAAAATAATTTTTGAAAAAAAGAGAGAGTTTTTTGTTATTTGAAATGTTATGAACAAAAATCTCCACCATTTTTCAAAAATACATCCTCAACTACTCATAACCAAAGTTTTAAATTAGTTACTCAAAACTGGCAGAATAACTCTGCACAATTTAGCCTCTATTAGAATATTACGCAGCCCCTGTAGGTAGCGCCCGACTGTGTTTCTGCATGCAATTCGGTAGAATAAATCCGTGGGTGCTTTGATGCTTGAACTTGGATATTGGGAATAACTCAATATAATTTCAATTTTCCCCAAAACAAATAAAAATCCCATAACAATTGTATTAATTTGCAAAATGAATAATGAAATGCAGATTTTGTTCTCTGTGAAATATTAGTAGCGCCTATAGGTAGCGCCACTTATGGAACGTTGAGGCATAAACCAATCTCGTGCTAACAGTTGTCACATCTCTTCTCAGAGATAAGTTGCCACCATTCTAGCAAGTTTGTTTGAGTCTAGGTAAAAAAATGAGAGATGCAATACTCCACAAAAGTAAGTGTTACTCTTATTACATCAAAGAATACACTAATATTTTCAAGATTGGATGTTATTGTTATATCAATAAGCATTCAATAAGATATGTTAGTATTACATTGAAAATTTTATAATTAATAATAATTCACTTACCAAATATCAATTTTAAGTTTATTTAAAGGGTAGATAATTGGAAATGTTAATTTTACGTTTATAATTTGTATTAATTGATTAAATCATAAATAATTCAAAATGTTTATATTCAGTTGAATTATATATATGAATTGGTTAAATTATAAATAATAAATAATGTTTATATTAACTTGAATATCATGAACAAACTGGATTTTTATAGGATTTTTTTTTTATCACAACAAAATAATCTTGACTTATACACATTTAATTTTGTATATTTATGTGAAAGGAAAAAATCATGCCTAGTTCTTAAAATTAGAAAAAGGCTTAGAGGAAGTTGTGGATAGTTCAACATTCTCATATAAACTCATTTCCACAAGGTATGTATCATCTAATAAGTAGGTTGATTAGTATAATGTGTGAAATCCAACCCATTTTACCATCTAAAAAGACAAAACAACACTTTTGAGGAATCTAATGCTTCACAATAGAATACTAATGATAATTTCAAAAGCTTAAATTTTTCATAAAAAAAAAAAATTATATTCAATTAACATGAACAAATTTATGTCCCATTAATCAATCTATGTGTAGTCAAAAAAATATACTAGATCTACCTACATGCATTCCTACTCTTGCCATGTTTGACCCCTTTTGTCTACTTATAACAAAAATTTTGAATAGAAATATGGGTGTGACCTTGGTTGTTGGAAGATTGGTTGTTGTCATGGATGTGAACCATAGTCATGGTTTTGGACCACAATATTGATGAAGGTATTTGGACATGAAGGACATTGCACATGTAGATACAACACCCATGGAAGAATAGTATACATCATGTTGTCTCTAGTGGTAGTTGGCACGTCACCTGGATCCTCGTGGCTGAGGAGAAATGATTTTTTGAAGATGACAAACTGAATTGAAGAAGGAAGTGCAGGTCGGCCTTGAAGATAATTAAGGAAAATAATTACAAAATAAGAAAGTGTCAGGTCGGCCCTAATGTTAAAAGGAAGTGACATAAAGGGTATAAATACACATAAGTATACATTCATTTTAAACACAGAAGTCTAATTATAGAGGAAATATGAAGTAAATAAGGCCGAATTTCAAGGGACGATTAAGTATTTTGGGGATGTGTTCCAAGGTATGTTATTTACAAGTCATCTTACCATTTTCTCTATAAAAAAAATTCTATAACGATTGAGATGGTTATATTGGTATGGTATTGAGAAGACATGTCTAGTCACTTGTGGTAAAAATTTCATCTCTCTATTCGCTATCATTTTGGAGATAAACTCCGTGGAAGATAGGGTTTTTGACTAGTCCTCAACCTAGTCATAAACAAGTGTTCTAGGTAAAACAATCATAACTTATTCATAGAGAATCCAAATGTAGTGAGACCAATTGCATTGGAAATAGTACAGGATTTAGTTTCTTGTGTGCGAATTTCATAATCTGATGTTAAATATTGAGCACGGGGCATTCTATACAAGTTCGCTCTCCTCAATAAACCAAAATTGAATAAGGTATACCATTTTCTCTAAAACTCCTTTTTGGGGAGGATTCAAGGAGTGAAAATTGGAGGCATTTCAAAGAATACATTGAGTTATATTATCTACAGGAACAAAGTATTCTAAGAAGTGAAATTGCAGAAGCTGAAGAAGTCTTCAAAAGCATTATTAGGTTCTATGTGATGGTTGGTTTAAGGTGATGATTTAATGTAAAGTTTTATTATCTCTCATATATTTTTGGGTGGAAGGAAGGGGCAAGGATGGAGAGGTCAATCCTCTCTTTATATTGGAGTATTTTATCTTCCTTTTGGAGGTTTATTCCTCCCTTTATATTTGGAAGTTGTAGCTACCTTTGGAAGTCATTACTTCCATTGAAAAATAACTATTGGTTATTTCTCATACATTGTGCATGGTGTATGGTGTATTGTGGTGTATTTTTGCAACTCTTCTACTATTGTTCATTGTTCATTGGATATAATTGAATATATAATCTGGTTGAAGTATAAGTTGAAAACCTTTTTAAAATTGTACTTGATACTGATTCACCCCCGTCTCAGTACCAACAATTGTTATTAGAACAGGTTGCCCTTAGAACAATTTAACCATTGGAAGGAAAATCCTGAGCAGAGATGGATGAGCATGAGAACATTTCAAATGGGATTCAAAGATTTTATGGAATAAATTATTCATACTAGAGTGATAGAGTGAAAACTTACCTAACAGCTTTGGGAGTAGACATTTGGTACTCAGTTGTAAATCTCTATGTAATCCCAAATAATGCTCAAACCGATCCAAATGAGAAGAATCTTATGAATTGTAATTCAAAAGCCATACATGTTATTCTAGGATCAATGGCACCAACCATTGCTAGCAAAGTGATGGGATACAACAATGCTAAAGAGGTATGGTACAAGCTTCAACGACATAGAGAAGAAATTGAAAACTTGAAGATGAATGAAAAGGAAGATATTGTAACCTATTTTCTTAGATTTGAGGAAATTTTTAATGATATCATAGGATTAGGTGAAGAGCTCGATGAATCCTTAGTTGTACAAAAAGTGTTGAGATCATTTCTCTTGAAGTATGATGCCAAGGTCTCCACCAATGAAGAAACTAGGGACTTGACCAAAATGGCAATGGATGAATTACATGGGTCTCGTATAGCATATGAAATGAGAATAGGTACAAAAAGTGACCAACCAAACAATGAAGCATCCTTTAAATCCATAAAGAAGACAAAAGACAAGGATAACGACCTTGATGATGAAATAGAAAATTTTGTAAGAAGGTTCTAGAAGGGAAGTGGAAGATACAAAGGTAAGTCTACTCTCAAATTCTTTAACTGTGGTACAATAAGACATATTGTTGAAAACTACTACTATAAAAAGAGAAGTCTTAAAAATAAAAATAGATTATACTCCAAGGATGATGACATCTCCTCAGATGAGAGTGATGAAGAAGATAATGATGGAGGAGAAGTCCTCTTCATAACCCAATAAACCCAGGATGATGATCACAAGAGTTCTAAAGAAGAATAAATCATTTCTGAAGAAGATTCAGATGAAGAAACCAACCTTGATTCCTTTTGGGGATACAAAGACAATGCAAAGAGTGAACAAGAAGATGAGAATATTGAAAACTTGAAGCATGTTGAAACTGAAAATAGCAAGCTTAGAAACACAAGCATAATACTAAAATGTGAATTGAGTAGTTTTGAAGACGAGAATTACAAGATTGAAAAGACCATTTATAGATTGAAAGAACAATTAGAAGATTATGAGAAATTGAAAGAAGAAATTGATCACACAAAAGAGGAGCTACTATTGACAATAGAAAAGTTGAAGAAGTTCTAAAAAAGCACTGACAAATTAGATGAGATCCTTAGCAGTCAAAGATATCCAAATGACAAGACAGGACTAGGATACAATGACATTTTGAAGACAACAAAACAAGAGAAGGAAGATGAAAATGATGAAACCAACACTCCATAACAAGTTGAACAACAAGATAGAAAACTAGAAATCAAAAGGAATGAGACATCAAGAATATCCTCTCCCATCAGGAATGGAAGCAATCATTATGAAGGAAACTATAGAAGAATAGATCATGAACCCAGATGGACCACACCATAAAGAACATCACTTACTCCGAGGTATCAAAATTTCTTTCTTGGACATTGTTATACTTGTGGAAATGTTTGACACAAGGCAATCAATTGTGGAATCAATGAAAGGAATAACTACGCAAGCTACATGAATGGTGAAATTTGTAGATATGAAAATGTTCATAGAACTGTCAACATAAATTATAATGCATTTCACCCATTAATGGATCAAAATATTGTATGTTACAAGTGAAATAATCTTGGTCACAAAGCACGAGATTGCAGAGAGATGAAGGAACATAATCGTATGTCAAATGTCTGTATACCAACTACAACATGGAAAAGGAAAGAAATTCCACACAATGAAAATTGTCGAATAGAATTGGTCGCTAAATAATGTTAAGAAGAATATGAATGGTTCATATACAGTGGGTGCTCGTCTCATATAACCGGAGATCAAAGAAAATTTGTCAAATTGAAGAAAAAGGGTGGAAATGTTGCATTTGGAGATGACTCATCTACCAAAATACTTGGAAAAGGAACTGTAAAGCTTGGACATGAAAATGTAAAAGCACAAAAATTCCTATTGGTTGAATATATGAAGCATAATCGCCTCAGTGTCAAAAAAATATGTGATCAAGGATACACTCTTATGTTTGACTCCCGAAAATGTAAATCAGAGAAAATAACTTAGGAAGGTTGGTTTCAACTGCAACAAGAAGACCGAACAACATATACATACTAGACATGAAGAAGAGAGAGAATACAAAAGCGACACAAAAGGATTCCAAGGAAGAAAAATTCCCAAAGACCAAAAATAAGGATGAAGTATTATTGAGTTCCACATGTTCAGGGGAAGAAACTCCAAAGAAGAAGGTCACCTTATGCCATTCAAATCAAGGGGAGAAACCCCACCCTTTTCCTTTGATGTCAAAGGAGGAGAGAAATTGGGATCATGATGACAAGGGGGAGAATGAGTGTTGCCATCAATCACAAATGGGGATATTGTTGAAAGATTGGTTGTTGTCATTGATATCAACCCTAGTCATTGGTTTTGGACCGCAATATTGATGAAGGTATTCGGACATGAAGGACATTCCACATGCAGATACTACACCCATGGATAGATAGTATACATCATGTTATTTTCGATGGCAGGTGGCACATCACGTGGATCCTCATGGTTCAAGAGAAATGAATTTTTGAGGATGACAAAGTGAATTGAAGAAGGAAGTGCAGGTCGACCCTGAACATAATTAAAGAAAAGAATTACAAAATAAGAAAGTGTCAGGTCAGCCCTAATGTTAAAAGGAGGCGACATAAAGGGTATAAATACACATCATTATACATTTTAAACACACAAGTCAAATTTCAAAGGAAATGTGAAGTAAAAAAGGCCGAATTTCAAGGGAGGATGAAGTGTTTTGGTGATGTGTTCTAAGGTATGTTATTTAAAGGTCATATTACCATTTTATCTATAATTTTTTTTCTAGAATGATTTAGATGGTGAAACTGTTATGTTATTTAAGAGACATGTCTAGGTACATGTGGTCACAATTTCATCTCTTTATTCTCAATAATTTTGGAGATACACTCTATGGAACATAGGGTTTTTTACTAGTCCTGAAGCTAGTCATAAACAATTGTTCCGGGTAGAACAATGATAACTACTTCATAGAGAATCCAAATGCAGTGAGACCAATTTCATTGGAAATAGTATGGGATTTATTTTCTTGTGTGAGAATTTTAGAATCTAATGTTAAATATTGAGCGTGGGGCATTCTTTACAAGTTCAATCTCCTCAATAAATCATAATTGAATAAGGTCTACCATTTTCTCTATAACTCCTTTTTGGGGAGGATTCAAGGAGTGAAAATTGGAGGAGTTTCAGAGAATAGATTTAGTTATATCATCTACAGGATCAGAGTATTCTAAGAAGTTAAGAATTGTAGAAGTTGAAGAACTCTCAGGAAGCATTATCAGGTTCTATGTGATGGTTGGTTGATGGTGATGATTTAATGTAAAGTTTTATTATCTCTCATATGTTTTTGGGTGGAAGTAAGGGGGAAGGATAGAGAGGTCAACCCTCTCTTGATATTGGAGGATTGTATCTTCCTTTTCGAGGTTTATCCCTCCCTTTACATTTGGAAGTTGTAGCTACCTTTGGAAGTCATTACTTCCATTGAACAATAACTATTGGTTATTTCTCATACATTTTGCATTGTGTATTGTGGTTTATTGGTGTAACTCTTCTACTATTGTTCATTGCCCATTGGATATAATTGAATATATAATCTTGTTGATATATAAGTTGAAAACTTTTTTAAAATTGTACCTGATACTGATTCACCCCCCTCTTAGTATCAACATTGGTTTCTATTAGTTCTTTGATTTTACTATAAAATTCTCTATAGTAGCCATTTAATTGCACTCGCCAAACTATTTGGAAAAAATGTAGAATTATATGGTGCAAACATATAGTAATGGAATGGAATGTGTTCACAATATAATGCATATTTCTCAATGTAAGGAAAGAAAGAAAACAAAAAAATTAGTGGAGAGACAAGAAAGGATGTTTGGATTATGTTGCTTACTATTATGGTGCCATGGGTTGTTTCTCTCTCAAAATAGTGATTGATTTGATGGAAGTTAGTAATGATTGTTACAAGTAATATAATCGAGTACTTGTCAATTGATGTTAACAATGCAATAATTTTTATATCTGGAGTAATCCTATGTACTCTACAAACCAAGGGTATAATCTTGATCATGATTCTTTGTTCAACGTAATACTTAAATTTTCATTGCATATTTCATATTTATTTTTAGATAGTAAATCCTATTATATAGACACTAATGTGATTCAGGTGGATATTGGTGGCCACCCACCTATTCCAACTCGATCGTCTTGGAAATTTCTCAATTTGGCATTTTTTTTCCTAGTTTTCGGGTCCTGAACTTCTGGGGCAATTTTGAGGCCCTAAACAACATTTTCAGGGCTCTCCATATCCAAATTGTGGATGGAGTTATATTTTGACATCCAAATGTGTATTCATTGGATAGACCTTTCCAACGAGCTATCATGCACCTAAAAAAAAGATCGTGTGCAAAAGTTACGACCCTAAGAAGTTGATGTACCAACTTAACCCAATGAGGCCCACATGACTTTTGGTGCTTCCTCTCCTAGGGTTAGGTTTTTGGATGTCTAGGGTTTTTTCATTCATTTTTATTGTAAAAATTCTTTCAGAGCCTAATTGTACTCATATTCTTGCGAATGAGTGTAGTCGTCACATCTCTTCTTAGAGATAAGTTGCCACCATTCTAGAAAGTTTGTTTCAGTCTACATTTTACAATTTCAACATATTTCTTATTTAATAGAAGTGAAGTTTTATTTTATCTCTGTTATTATTCACTATATCTCTGTGTTAATATTATAAATTTGTTTTTCATTCCATTCCTCTCATAAATCTGGATGAGTGGTATCAGAGTGGCTTTCTCCTTGTCGTTTTCAGTGAATGTCCCCGACAAGGTTAGAGTATAGAGGATTGGGTCTTGAGCTTGTTTCTCTTGAGGAAAACCGATCTCGCACACCCAAGAAACCTTCCATGGTGGGTGAAAATAAAGACGACGGGACAGGAGATTCTTTCAAAAATTTACTCGAGGAAGCACTTGAGCGACACATGAACGAGATGATGGACATATTTGCACAAATAATTTGATGGTTGTCGAAAAGTGACAAATATACTTCAAGAGGAGGCACTTCCCCCTTCAAGGTACAAATAAATTTTTATATTCCTATATTTGAAGGTCAAATAGATGCGAATGTCGTACAAATAAATGGTGAAACCTTCTAGAAAGGTTTTTTTGTCCAAAAATTTTTCGATCAGCGGTATAAGAGTCGTATTCTCCTTATCGTTTTTAGTTCATGTCCCCGACAAGGTTAGGGTATAGAGAGTTGGGTCTTGAGATTGCTTCTCTTGAGGAAAACTGATCTCGCACACCCAAGAAACCTTCCATGGCAGGAAAAAAGAAAGACGATGGGACAGGAGATCCTTTCAAAATTTTACTAGAGGAAACCCTTGAGAGACACATGAACGTGATGATGGACATATTTGCACAAATCCTTTGACGGTTGCCGACAAGTGACACGTATACCTCAAGCGAAGGTGCCTACCCCTTCAAGGTACAAATAATTTTTTATATTCCTATATTTGAAGGTCAAATAGATGTGGATGTCATACAAATAAATGGTTAAACCTTATAGAAATGTTTTTTTTTCCCACAACTTTTCTGATAGAGAAAAGATTACATTTGCGCTCCTTAAGGATGTTCCCTATGTCAAATATTGGTGTGAGAATTTATGTGAGAAAAAGGAAATAGAGGGATCCACATTATTTTCATTTTCACCCACTTGGGGTTCCTTTAGAGATGTTATTGAGGAACAATACTACCATGTTGGAAGTTATGATGACTTGCATACAATATGGACCACACTAAAGTAGGAAACAGACCAAAAAGTGCCATAGTTCACCTTATTTGGACTTGAAGGAATTTTTCCAATCATTTGTTTGCTCTATGGGGACCTAATGGTAGTATCTGCATACCCTCTCACTCATGTGTCCCAGCCTATGATGCCACAGTGTTGTATCCACTCCTATAGAAGCTAAAGAGATAGAAGAGTCAGTATTACCAGTACATAAATACAATGTACCTACCTTCTCTCCTTTTTATATCACCAATGATCCTTTGATGACATTCCACGTCTTATATGTAAATATGGATACACAACCCTCACTTGTCAACTGCCTTGTTGAAATTATATTTTTCCTTAAATATGGAACATGTCTTACCTCTTTCAACAACAATTGGTACACTCTTCCATGCGGGGGAGTGCAGAGGGGGGGTACCCCCTCTGCAGGGTCTGGGGGGCTATCCTCCCGGCTAGGGGGTTCGGGGGAACCGTTTTCCGATGGGGGTTTAGGGGAGAAGCACCCAAAGGAAAAATTTCCTTGTAAATGTATATTGTAATTTCATTGTAAATCTGGACCGTTCATTATAAGGTTGCAGATCTAACGATAGAAATTATGTTAGGTTTTTTTTCCCTAGAAGGAAACCCTCTGTTATGAGGGAAATGTATTGTGGCTATGCATCATGGAAAGTATTGTATTCTCAGGGAGGATACTGTGAGAGAAAGAAGAGGAAGTTACAACAAGTTTTGTTGTAGGTTGTATCCCTTCATTTGCTGGATAATAATAAAGGAAGGACCTGGCAATTTCTCTGGTGGACATAGCCCACACTGGGTGAACCACATAAATATGTGTCTCTATTGTATTTTTTATATTCTGTGTTGATCCAGGTGGATATCGGTGGCCACCCACCTTTTCCAAATGGCTCAAAACAGTTTTCTGGCCATTTTGGCAATTTACTATTTTTAGCAGGTTTTAACTTCCGGGGCCATTTTGAGGGCCTAGATGAATTTTTTTTGAGATCAAGGTTCTCAATGATAGCCAAAGGAATTATTGAGCCCCCAAAATGAATCTCCTCGATGATACCTTTCCAACAAGCTATCACACGCCTAAAACAGAGATCGTATGCAAAAGTTACGACCCCGGGAAGTTGATGCACCAACTTACCCAAACGGGGCCCACATGACTTTTG
>ML780115.1:707742-717796 GCA_009831015.1 Picea engelmannii
AGGCCTCCAGAGCCTCATTGTAACCATCTTCTTGCGAATGCGAGTAGCCGTCACATCTCTTCTCAGAGATAAGTTGCCACCATTCTAGCGAGTCTTTCACTCTGTATTTTTACAGTCTCTGTACATTTCTTCCATTAATAGAAATCATGTATTACTGTATCTTTGTGTTTATGGGTGCATCTCTGATACATTTCTGTTATATTATTGAATATATGCAATATCTTTGTGCATTTCTTTATTATATCTCCGCTCTCATTTCGTATCGAAAATAATCCGAATCATGTGTTTTTTTTTCACATTTGCTTTATTTTATTGCTCCACGGTCCTGTTTTTCTAACACTTTGGTTTGACGAATGCCCCAACAAATTTCATGTGGATGATGAACGATATATTGTGGAATTCCACCAATTCTTTTGCGGTGGTTTATCCAGGTGACATCCTCATCTACAAAAATACATGGGCATAACACTTGCAGCATATTCAGTAGGTTCAGCAGACTCTGTGACAACACAATGTATACACAGATTTGGAATAATTCTCCTCATCATGGATAGGGTCTTATACCTAGGTTACATTATTGTTGAGAGTGGGGTGCATGTTGAACCTGCCAAGATCCAGGTCATTCATGACTAGCCATCCCCAACCATGCTCACTAAGATTTGGATCCTTTTAGGAATTGAAAATTTCCATCGCAGGTTCATGCTGGGATTCTGCTATATTACATGGGCCCTCAGCTAGGTCACCAGGGGTGGTGGTAAGGAAAATTTAGTGTGTGGCCTATCATAATAGCAATCGTTCGATTATTTGAAGCAACACTTGTGCTCAACCGAAGTTCTCTCATTATTTGACCTAGAAAAAACCTTTGATGTTGAGACAAATGATTCACATTATGTTGAGGGTGCGATTATCACTCATCGTGGACACCCCGTAGCCTATCATAGTGACATGCTATCATATTTTGTCTATAAGTAACCTACTTACCACAAATAAATGTACTCCATTGTGAAATCTTGCTGCCAATGGAGGCATTACATTCTTGGGAAGGAGATAGTCATCCACATCGATCATAAATTGTTGTATTTCATGCAAACACAGATGAAATTGTAGAATGACCACCATTAGAAGTGGTCCACATACTTGAAATAGTTCCATCTCAACATCAAGTATAAGAAAGTAAGAACCAATCACGTCAATGATTACCTCAGTCACCCTCCAGTTTCAACACTCACCATAATGCCTAAATCCTATGGCCACAAGACCTATGGGTGGCCCCAAGTCTATGAGAGAGATATTGCTTCTCCGCCACCTACCATATGTTGGGAGAAAACATAGATGTCATTGATTTCCATCTTCGGGATGGGCTGTCGTACCATATGGGCCATCTATGAATTCCATTAAGTGAGCGAGCAAACATGATTTGGGAATCCCACTACAATCGGATGGTAGGAAACTTCGACATCAAAAATATAGTGGCAGTGCTACAACAACATTTCTATTGGTCAAAATCTCAAAAGGATGTCAGCACATATATCAGGTCCTACACTACATGCACCATTTCAAAACCAATCATTAAGAAAAGAGGAATGTACACCCCTCTTTCTACTCCTGAAAGGACTTGGGAATCCATCTTAATCTCCTACATGTCAGGCCTTCCATAAAAAAATCAAGGAAATGACTTTGTTTTTGTGGTGGTTGATTGTTTTTCTAAAATGGTGATTATGGACGCCTACAAGAAGAGAATCATAGTAGAGGGCACTTCCAATATCTTCTTCGAACAAGTATGGGTACATTTTGGGATACCACAAACCATCGTCTCAGATTGAGATAGTTGATTCTTCAACAAATTATGGTCAATCCTCTAGTCACGACTGGACACCAAGCTCACCAAATCCACTCCCTTCCACCCCTAGACATATGGTCAAACTGAGGTAGTCAACCATATGATAGTGCATATCATGCCCATGCACAATTCCAAGAATCCCTACACATTGAATGAGAGTCTTCCCTATGTTCAACACAACTACAATAGAGCACTACATAGCTCAATTGACCATATCCCCTTTCACACGGGGTTGAGATTTAAACCATTGGGTCGCATGGATGTTGCACCACCCAGGAAGACTCGTCCCATGCTGAAACTAAGGCTGACAAAGCTACCAGGTTCATTGAGTGGATCCAATACATTCACCAACAGGTTCAGGATATTTTACAGAAGTACAATGCCACGTACAAGTAGTGCCATGATCAACATCGGGTCCCACAAAATTTTCAAGTGGGATATAAAGTTTGGTTTCACTTGCAAAAGGAAATCCTTACAAGGCCCCCTCGGAAGCTTCACCCGTACCTCTGTGGACCTTACGCCATCACCAAGGTTATGGCTGATAAAAATTTTGAGCTCAACATTCCCCCCTTCCTCAGATTGCATCCAGTATTTAATGTGGACCTCCTTCGGCCATATTTTCCACCATTATTGGACACCTCTAAGATAGTAGAATAGTTGAAACCAAAAGAGATTAACCCTAAATGCATGGAACATGCATCAAATGATCTTATCATGGACACACAGGTCAAGGAAACTTGCCAAGAGAGGATACAACTTTATCGGGTTGTCAAAGCAGGGTATCTCTTGCACCAAGGCAACTAGCTCACCTGGGGCCATATTCAACAGAAATTTCCTCAATTGATGGGGGAACTCAATGCAATGGATACAATTGATTCCTAATGGGGGAGGATTTATCCAGGTGGATATTGATCGCCACCCACCTATTCCAACTAGCTCATCTTGGTAGTTTCTCAGTTTGGTATTTTTTTCCTAGTTTTCGAGTCTTGAACTTTCAGGTCCGTTTTGAGGCCCTAAACAACGTTTTTAGGGCTCTCCCCAATGTAACAAAAAACACAGTCATTTTTTATGACAAAATGTGTATTCCTCAGATAGAACTTTCCAATGGGATATCATACGCATAAAACATAGATCGTATGCAAAAGTTACGACCCTGGAAAGTTGATGTACCAACTCACCCTAACGAGACCCACATGACTTTTGGCACATCATCTCTTAGTGTTAGGTTTTTTTATTTCTATGGTTTTGGAATTTATTTTTATTTTAAAATTTCTTTCAAAGGCTCATTGTAATCATGTTCTTGTGAATGAGCATAATTTCCACATCTCTTCTCAAAGATAAGATGCCACCATTCTAGCAAGCTTGTTTCGGTATGCATTTTACAATTTCAACATATTTCTTATTTAATAGAAGTCAAGTTTTAATGTATATTTGTTATTATTCATTATGTCTCTATGTTAAAATTATAAATCTTTTTTTCATTTCGTTCCGCTCATAAATATGGATCATAATGCTAGGTGATAGATGTGGTAGAAAGTGTTGTATGGAATTGTTGTTGTTGTTCATAATTGTTTTCATTTGGCCATCTGCATAAAAAATTTATTAATGTGGATAGGTTGGGATTTTAGGGGTGAATTTAATCATGAAATAATCTCCATGTGAGGAAATAACATATCCTTCTATTGTTTCTACATCAAAACCTTCCCTTTTTCTAAGAACTTTATCTCAAAAGACATTATCTCAGTTTATTAAGAATAGGAAACCCTCCTTCTAATTTTCAAGATTCTTTTCAATTGGTTGAACTTGGAATTTTTCCTTTCTTTGCAATTTTAGCAGCTTCTCTCCTTTTTTATCCTTCCCCAATATATTTTCTTGAAGAAACTTAACCTTCCTTAGACCTTCGATACAACCTATATCAATGGAAGATATTTGTTTTCTTATTATACAATAGAGGTAAATAGATATTCTTCATCGATACATTTTGTATTGACATAATCCTTATACTTTCACTGATACGACTGAAGCACCCAACACTTAGAATATTTTGTGTTTGATTGTCTTCATTGGAAAAAAATGTATTTCTTCCTTTGGCATAGTGGATGAAAAAAATATTTGGGCTCCAATGCACTGAAACCTAGATCTTCGCATCCTGTTGATCCACAAAAATGAAAATATATTTTCTCCTCTGACATACAGGATTCAGATCTTCATTTTTCTTTCAATATGTCGAAGATCCATCCTTTTCTTTTCACAAATACACATGATCACATGTCAAGGGGAAAATGCACATTGAGGATCGATGTATTGGAGGCGAATTTTCTTTCTCCCTCCAACACACTTGTGTAAAAAATATTTTTTCTTTCGATGTGATAATAGGCCTTACTCTCTTTTCACATGTGACCCACCACCTCACATGTATTTTCACACTGTTAAGATCCTTTTAAAACAGTGTTTTCCCATTTGAGTTACCATTTTGACTACTCGAGCTCCCAAGAAAAGGAAAATACTTCTCATCAACATCATCGATCACTTGACCACCAATATTTCCATCCCGATGCTCTTCATCATCAATAAGCATGCCCAAAACCTAACCTCTCGTCGTGTTTTTCTTTTCTCATTTTAGGTTTTATGTATAGGGAGAATAATCTAGGGTTTGTTTCTTGGGATTTCTTATAATCTCTCTTCCTGTAATATCTCTTTAAAATACCTTTGACTATTTAAAGAATGAACAAATAGGGAAGGGGGGAAGGGGAGAGGAAACCATGATAACACATTTCCACCCCCCTCATCCACAATATCTCACTCTTCCCTACAAATTAACCTTGTATTTACACATCCATAGTGGAGGAAAACTCAACACTCATTTTCCCATCAAGACCCTTCCCTTTCCTCTCGACCCTCTCTCAATACCTTGTGAGATAACCGAAAACCTAGGCATTGAACACTTCAAAATTTTTAGTTGTGTTCCCCTCCCTAGCCCCTATTTTAACCTTGGAAGCATAAGTAAGGGTACCTATAAATTTAATAAGTAGAAGAAACTATTTTAACCAATGCTCGAAGAGTTGAACATTGAACATGCCGAGACAAAATTGGAGAAAGGGAAAATGGTTCTATCGGAAAGGAATATCATATTCCTATCGATACAACATTTTGTATCGATAACGGGTGAGGAATTGCATATCCCCCATAAAGTATGACATTTTCCTACCCATACATCCTTTTGTATGGGTGAGGAATTGCATCTCCCCTCCGATACATCGTATATTGTCCAGGAAATGACTTTTTCACTGATTTCCTCAAACATTTTAATAAGCACCTGGATTCTCAGCAAAATTCCTTCCATCTCTGAAATTTCTCCCCGTATGAAGTTAATAAGCACCAAAAATTTATTTCCATGCTCATTTTTTAAATGTCACTTAAACGTATGGAAAAAAAATGACTTTTGTGGAATTATCATGATTTTCTATCAAAGGTCTAATTATGTCTCCACCAAGAAGAGGATCCCAAAGTCTAGAGAAGGCCCCCATTGAAGAAGCTCCTGCACCCAAATATGAGGGAGAAGAAATTGAAACACCAGGTGCAGTGCAGTATATGATGACACCAAGTGTCTTATTGATAAGTAGACTACTTTCAAATGGGGATACATATATCAATTGTTCAACTATCAGACATTTCATCAATCATAGAAGAAAGATCAAGATCTTGAGGTGCTCAAAACCATCAAGAAGACTAATATGTAAAAATTGGTATCCCATGCAACAATATTTCTCCATGCATAAACTATCTCATGGATAGTGAAATGCACAAATATGGAAACTATACACATAATTAATGAAGAAGGCTGACTAGTGGGATCCTTTCATCCTTCTACTATCACATCTTTCTATCATATAGAAGAAGGGGGAAAAGTCTTGGATGATGATTTGGTGACTAAATTATGTTATAATCCAAAGAAACTCTTGAAGGATTGGTACATGTATGGAAAACACTTCAAAACCAAGACTTTGAATGAGTGTCCTACCAACACTCTCATGTTTCCATACCAATAGGTCACAGCGATGGTATGCAAACTCTATGGGGAACAAGATGCTCATAAATTAAAGATAACTTAGGTTCCCCCAATTCAATTTGTCACATTATCATGGTCTTCATTTAACTGGGCATACATCCTATCCTCGATGATGAAAGAAACAATCATTGATTCCCATCATATGGCTTCCATGAATTTTCCTAGTTTCGACATGTCTTCTTATCTTCTAGACATGATGTGTGTAATTCATGCTTATCAAGGGATAGGGTGGACTTGGAAACCAATTTATTCTCCCTTTCACATTTAGTGCAAATTGTTGTCATGGATCGAGTACATATTCAAATATCATAAGATCTGTGAGGAATTCCTAATTCCCCTATACGAGCTCCTTTTCTACTCAAACATGCCCTATATGATTGATAAGGCTCGAGTTTTTGTGGGACAAGTAGGTGATTGGAACCTAATAGAATATGACACGTACATAAAAGTTTATGGGACCATGAAGGACCCTCACATATTTCCTAAATCTGTCCCAGACAAGACGGTGTTTTAGGAAATCGCCTACCAAGTCATCATACATGAAGTAGGCGCATGTCCATGCAGGGATAAGAAATAAATATGGCCACATCTATCACTTTAGGGGGGTTTCATATTCCTTCAGGGAGATCAAGGAACCCTAAGAAGAGATAAACACCTTATCTTGTTTCCATTTCGGAGAGGAAATATTATGTAGGCATGATCCTTATAGAGTTGTCAGTCTACACTACTACAACTACAAATATCGGTGGAAATATGAGTTAGAAACTATAGAAGAGGAAGAAATAGATAGAATGGATAAGACTTATAATGAAGTGATATTCAGAAGAGGGATCAACTCTCAGCATAGAGATGTGATATAATATGAGAATAAAGATAGAGAAGCACAAGTGAAAAGGAAAGAAGAAAAATATTCATTGAAAGTTGAGCATGAGAAGAAAAATAAAGAGGAAGAGACAACAAAGGAAGTGGAAAAACAATAAAATAATAAAGAGAAACAAGATACAAAGAAGGGATACAAAGAGGAAAGGAAGAAAAAAGTAGGATAAGTTGTTGAAGCAACAAAAACAAAGGAATAAAAGAAAAGAAAAGAAGAAAATTATGAACACAGAAGACAAGAACAGGTAGTACATGCCAAATTATAAGTAGCAACGAAAGATAAAGTAGATTAAGAAGAAAAAATGGTAGCGGGAGAACAACAAAAGAAATAGGAAGAAGAAAGAGGCAGTAACATGGACCCCATGGATATGGATATTTCAGGATCGCCAAATAATTGTTGATACTGAGAGGGGGGTGAATCAGTATCAAGTACAATTTAAAACCTTTTTCAACTTATAATTAAACCATTCAATTATATCCAATGAGAAATGAAAAATAGTATAAGAGTTACACCAATACACCACAATACACCATGCACAATATATGAGAAATAATCAATAGTTTTTGTTCAAGGGAAGTAATGACTTCCAAAGGTAGCTACAACTTCCAAATGTAAAGGGAGGGATAAACCTCCAAGAGAAAGATACAATCCTCCAATATCAAGAGAGATTTGAACTCTCCATCCTTGCCCCTTCCTTCCACCCAAGAATATATGAGATATAATAAAACTTTACATTAAATCATCACCATCAACCAACCATCACATAGAACCTGATAATGCTTCCTGAGACTTCTTCAATTTCTGCAATTATTAAATTCTTAGAATGCTCTGATCCTATAGAGAATATTACTCAATGTATTCTCTGAAAATTTTCCAAGTTTCACTCCTTGAACCCTCCCCAAATAGAAGTTATAGAGAGAATGGTAGACCTTTTTCAATTATGGTTTATTCAAGAGACTGAACTTTTACATAATTCCCCACGCTCAATATTTAACATCAGATTTTGAAACATGCATAGAAGAAACTACATTTCGTACTATTTCCAATTCAATTTTTCCCACTTCATTTGGATTCTCTATGAATAAGTTATGATTGTTTTACCCAGAACACTTGTTTATTGACTAACTTCATGACTGGTCAAAAAGCCTAAATTCCACAGAGTGTATATCCATAATTGTAGCGAATAAAGAGATGCAACATTTACCACAAGTAACTTTATATGTCTTCTCAATACCATAGAAATTTCACCATCTAAATCGTTCTAAAAAAAAAATTATAGCGAAAATGGTAAGATGACCTGAAAAAAACATACCTTAGAACACATCACCAAAAGACATCATCCTCCCTTGAAATTTGGCCTTCTTTACTTCTGATTTCCTCTGAAATTCGACTTGTGTATCAAATTAATCTATAATGATATTTATTTATACTATTTATGTCACTTCCTTTTAACATTAGGGCTGACCTGACACTTTCTTATTTTTTAATTCATTTCTTTAATTATCTTCAAGGCCTACATGTACTTCCTTCTTCAATTCACTTTGTCATCTTCAAAAATTCATTTCTCCTCAACCATGAGGATCCACGTGATGTTCCACATACCACCGAAAAAAATATGATGTATACTATCCATCCATGGGTGTTGTATATGTATGTTTATTGTCCTTCATGTCCAAATACCTTCATTAGTCTTGCGGTCCAAAACCCATGACTAGGGTTGACATCAATGACAACAACCAATCTTCCAACAATCTCCCCCTTTGTCATTGATGGCAACACTCATGCTCCCCCTATCATCATGATCCCAATTTCTCTCACCCTTTGACATCAATGACAAAGGGTAGGGCTTTCTCCCCCTGAGTTTAATGGCAAAAGGTAACTCTCTTCTTTGGGGTTGCTCCCCCTGAACATGTAGCAATCAATAATACTTCATCCTTATTTTTGGTCTTTCATACTTTTTCTTTATGGGAATCCTTTTGTGTGGCTTTTGTATTCTCTATCTTCTTCATGTATAGGATGTATATGTTGTTCAGTCTTCTTGTTGCAGTTGCAACCAATCTTCCTGAGTTATTTTCTCTAATTTTAGATTTTTGGGAGTCAAACATAAGAGTGTATCCTTAATCACACATTTTACTAACACTGAGTAGATTATGCTTCAAGTATTCAACCAATAGGGAATTATTTACTTTAACATTTTTTCTTCCAATCTCTACTACACCTTCTCCAAGTATTTTGGTAGATGAGTCATATCCAAATGCAAAATTTCCACCCTTTCTCTTCAAGCTGATGAATTTGTCTTGATCCTCGGTCATGTGTGAAGAACATCCACTGTCTATGTACCATTCATATTCTTCTTTACATTTTTCATCGGTGAATGCTATTCGACAATCTTCATTTTTTGGAAACTCGTTCGTTCTCCATACTGTGGTTGGCATAGGGACATCTTCATTCATATATCTGCAATCTCATTCTTTGTGACCAAGATAATTACATTTGTAGCATACAATATTTTTGTCCATCAATGGGGAAAATGAATTATAACTTCTGTTGAAAAATCCACGATTGTTTCCATATCTTCTATTTACACCATTCATGTTTCTTGTGTATTTGTTCCTTTCATTGATTATGCAATTAATTTCCTTATGTCCAAAATTTTTTCAAGTATAACAATGACCAAGAAAGAAATTTTGATACCTTGGAGTAAGTGACCTTCTTTGTGATGTAGTCCATCTAGGTTCATGATATACTCTTATGTAGTTTCCTTCATACTGATTGAAGCTTCTTTGATTCCTAAAGGTAGGAGGTCTTCTTGGATATTCATCTCTTTTGTAATCATTCCTTCTTTCTAGTATCCTGGTCCACTTCTCATCCAATGTCTATGTAGATCTTTCTTCAATCTTCCAGTATTCAAAATTGCTTCCATCAAATGGTGGAATCCCATTTGTAATGTTGTCTTCCATTTCTTCATAGGATCTTCCTTCCAGTGGTTAAACTGTACTGAAGGTAACCTTCTCTGATACCAATTGTTGATACTGAGAGGGGGGTGAATTAGTATAAAGTATAATTTAAAACCTTTTTTAACTTATACTTAAACCACTCAATTATTGTTTGCACTCTTTTCGTCACTGTGTGAGCAAAAAGTGAGTGCTTACATGCCTAGTTGGGCTCTGCTAGTCATGACAGTTGTATGGTAAAAGGTTAGAAAGAAAACAACTAAGCTATTAACAAGAATTAAACAAAAACTAAATGAAACTATGAGCATAGAAAT
>ML780115.1:727428-756596 GCA_009831015.1 Picea engelmannii
TAGGATAAAATTATTTTACCTTAAAAATCGCCAAAATTTTATAAAAACTATATAAAATCCTTAGAAATTTGAATATTTTTACAAAAATATCGCCAATCATTTATAGTTGACATATGAAGGATTAGTAAGATTCACCAAGGTTTATACATTTTAAAATAAATTTCCATCCTTAAAATCATCCCTGTTGGAAAGTATTCAATGATGAACCTCATATAATCAGTGTTCTTTCCAATGTTGATATGTTCCAAGACTTTGTGATAGAGGATGAAGAACATCAGGAAGATCTTTAAAATCATTAGGAGGAAACAAGAAAGATAAAAAGTAATTGCATCTTGAGAAGTGTAATGACTCTGGAAATACTTTTTGACTTACAGTCTAGATTCAAAACATTAGTAAATCCCAAGACCAAGAAATCCACCATGATTCATTTCTTGGTGAATATGGGAACTTTGAAATAGTCAAATTTCATCAACTTAGGCACCTGTTGTTTAGAAGCTGAAAAAACATAATTTTACACAAATGTTCAAGAAGTACATGGATGTGTTTTCCTGGACTTATGAATACCTAAAAAAATGTCATACACGCATCATACAACATGTCATTCCCATAAAAGGTAGTGTCAAACCTTTTTAGCAAAAAATCAGGAAAGTACATCCCATTCTTGACCCTTTGATCCAAAAGGACTGATCAAAATCTGGACCAGGGGTCAAATTTTAGCTCAAAAATCAATGTTCTGGGAATTGCCTCAAAACGAACAAGAGCATAGTGCTCGTCATCACGAACCCAACGCAAATTGTTTGGGCTCAAACAGACATCAGGAGCAAGGGACATCGTGATTTGTTCGAATAGCCAAACAGGTAAAAAAAGGGACGTTGACTGTGCAATCCGTACAGTCCGTATGGATGCTAACATGGCAGAGGTCGTACGGTGACATGGCAGTTAGTGACATGGAATTCCATTATTGGCATATATGGTCGAATGACATTCTGACATGTGGCATTGTTTTGACAAGTGTTTTGGTGCCACGTGGCCCAGTCATGGGCTGCCACATGGCACCCCGTTATTGGTAATGGTTTATTGGTTCAAAATTAATGGAGTCTGTGGGGATCGAAACCCGAACCTCCCCCTTTGGCGGCACTTTGGTAGTGTATGGGCTACCACGGTAGCCCACACGGTGTTCCTTATTATACATGTGTGTTTAAATTTATTTAAATTAAACCTATTGTATGTTGGCGCGGGGGGTCGGGTCGGGGCTTAGCCCCGACCCACAGTTGTATTGCGTATGTCATATGACCTTAAATATATTGTGTGTGTGCATATTCATTGACATCCAGCCCTTGGTTTTTATACGACACCACATGCGACCACAACATAGAGTTTGGCGCGTGGGAGTTTGGTATGTTTAGCCCCCGGTTGCACACCCTGCCATATGACCCATTATACACGGAGCTATGGCACGTTCATTTTAAATGTAGTCCAGTCCCAGTCTTATGGATCGATGCATATGACCCTACACGGTGTGCGGGGATTGGAGTTAGGTTGGTTTCAATGGTTGAACCAAACAACCCACCACTTGTCATTGTTTCATTTGCCATTGCAAACTTGGCCCTTTTCGTATGAGCGCACGGTCGTATGGTGCCCATATGCCCAACGGTTTGCGGTTGGGGGCCAAAAATTCATTAACCGTTCGACAGTTTGACCGTTTTTGTGGTTGTGCATGTGTGCTAGGTTTTATCATGAATTTGAAGCATGTTCTTGGTTCAACTTATAGGAGGTGCATTTTGGCGAACCTGAGACAGCGAGCTTGAAGGAAGAGAATGGCAGGAGGCCTATCTTCTTCATTTTTTGACCGAATGAGGTGCCGTAAAAGCCCAGCTAGGGGTTTTTGGACGTTTTGAATCCATTGGAACTATTTCCACAGCCATTTAAAGACTTATTTTGCAGGTTTTTAACCATTGAAATTTCAGCAAGCTCCAGGGAGCTTGAAGCCCTCATTGATTGAGGTCATGTTTTGGTGAGTCCAAGTTTGTTTTATGTGACTGAATAGTCATTTTTGGCTAATTGTTATGCTCTGAACACATTGGGATACGTTTCAGAGGCTTTTGAGGACTTTTACACGTGTTTTTTCCAAAGAGAAGCTCAGTGAAGCTTATGGCCACATGTAGAAGAGGTCATGCCCAGATGAGCCATGATCCGTTTTCAGAGTTCTATTAATCATTTTGGGGGTTTTTATGTATTATAATCCCAATGGTACAGATTTTTTTCCATTGGAGTTGAGAAACAACTTGTAAAAGAATCTTTGACAAATTAATCCCAGAGAGCCAAGTCCATTGGTGGAGGCTCAAGGAGATGTAGCCCGGAGAGGGGTGAACTCCTTTATCATGTTGTTATTGTGTGAGTTTGATGGTTTATTTGCTTCAAGTTGTGTTTCTATGTATTTATTTAAAGTACATATTTAACCATCTAAAAGAATTTTTTCTCACACATAAACATTTAAAGGAAGAAGCATAAACTTGGCACATAATTCATCTTGCATATTTTAACACATGGAGCAAGGTCCTGTAAATTTTATTTTAATGAAGTAGAGGGTGCTTGCATAGCATAACAATTCAGCCTTCTATTTTCAGATCAAGGACTTAGAGAAGTTGTTAGATGCATGCATCATCTTTAAAGTCAGGAATTCAACATGGGTATCTAATATAGTACCATTCATGAATAAATATAGAGAAATCGAACTATGCATGGATTTTAGAAATCTAAATCAAGCCTTTGAAAAGGATAATTATCTCCTTCCCCTAATCGAACAAATATTCCATCGCGTCTCTGACTCACAATTGTTTTCTTTATTAGATGGTTTTTGTGGATACAGTTTGTTTCTTGTAGTAGAGCTTGATTGATTGAAAACCACTTTACAAATAAATTGGGGATCATTCACTTATCGTAGAATTCCCTTTGGGTTGATCAATGTTGGAGCAACTTTCCAAAGGGAAATGGGCATATCCTTCAAAGGTCTAATCAATCAAAGTGTAGTGTTCTATATTTATTATTTCATGGTGTATTCTAACAAAATAACTAACCATCCACACCATCTAAAATAGATTTTTGAAAGATGTAGAGAGTACGAAATAACTTTAATCCCAAAGAAGAGTGTCTTTTTTGTTTTAGAAGGTAAATTTCTTGGGAATATCATCTACAAAGATGGGATCTTTGTTGATCTAGGATGGACCAAATCTATTACACAAATCCCCTTTCTCGACAACAAGAAATCAATTTAGAAATTATTTAGAAAGATCAACTTCGTGAGGATATTTGTGTCAAATTTTGCGGAAATAGTCAAACCTCTCCACCAGATGTTATGATCCAACACCTTAAAAATGATAAGAAATCAATAAATTATAGTTCACTTCGAGGGGACAACCTCCTTTACAATATATCTACTTCATAACACGATATGATATTAGAAAAGATGCTTCAAAGACTAGATAACCTTGGTGTATATATAGGAGACAATGGGTACAATTATAATGAAAGGGTGCAATGAAGGGGTTCATAGACTACATACAATTATAATACAATAAATGTAATAATTCAATAAGGGGATTAATAAGGGGGTTTATACATAACATGAGGCTTTATCTAGGGCTTAACATGCCCCTCCCCTTGAAACAAGTGTTTTCCTCGACAGTTGACTAACCACAGATGCTTATGCATGAATAACTAATCTTCCCATATCGCCTCCTCCACTAATAGGTTCTTCCATTTGAAGAGGTACTCTTTAATTTCTTGATTCCCCAACTTATTAATTATTGTTTCAAGGTTTGTTTGTGGATCTAGTATGATTTTCCCTTCTTTATTGATGTTTGGTAAAATAGTTTGGACTGGAATCTTGTTTTCGATGATGTTATTTAAGAAAGAATCATGGAATATTGGATGTACACATGAATATGGAGGAAACTTTGATGATTCAGGTGGACATTGGTGGCCACCCACCTATTCCAATTAGCTCCTCTTGACGATTTTTAGTTCAACACGTTTCTCTGTAATGATGAAATTTCTTTGTAATTGTGGGTTCTACACTTCTGGGGATATCTAAATCCCTACACAACATCTAGGTGGATATTGGTGGATTCCCACCAATTCCAATTGGGTTATTTTGGAAGATTTCATGTCAGTACATCTTTTGCATTTCCAGGGACATTTTGTGGCCCTAAACAATGTTTTATTGCCTTTCCATGGTCAAACTGTATACAAATTCAAGGTTTCATAGAATAATGTATATTTATCGAAATGACCTTTCAAACGGGCTATCACACACATAAAATAGAGGTCATATGCAAAAGTTATGACCCTTGGAAGTTGAGGTACCAACTTAACCATCAGGGCCCACATAACTTTTGGCATTCCATTTCCTAGGGTTAGGTTTTTGAATGTCTAGGGTTTTGGAATTCATGAGAAATGTTAAAAATTCCTCTGGAGCCTCATTGTAATCATTCTTCTCAAACATATGCACGTAGAAGCCACATCTCTTCTCAGAGGTAGCTCCCACGATTCGAGTAAGTTGTTTTCAGTTCTGTAGTTTTACAGTTTCATCCTATTTTGTTTATTCAATATAAGTTATTGTTCACTGGATATATGTTGTTGTTTTATGTATCTATGTGTTATTTTATTCAGTGTGTTATTCATTTCAATCCTCTCATAAATTTGGATCAGTGGTATCAGAGTGGTATTCTCTTCATTTTTTTTCTTCTTGCATGTCCCCGACAAGATCTGGGTACAAGAAGTTGGGACTCGAACCAGTCAAGCCTTTGCAAGATCGGTCACAATTAGCCCAACAAAATATCTTGGTGGATGAGAAGAAAAATAATGGAGTAGGAGATCATTTTAAATTGTTTATCGAGGAATCCCTCACACAACAAAGGAATGAAATGATGGACAAATTTGCACAGATCCTTCGACAGTTGCCCAAAGGAGATGCATCATCATCAAGAAAGAGGCCATCAAAAACCCTTCAAGGTACAATTAAATTTTGATATTACATTATTTGAAGGACTGATAGATGCAAATATTGTAGATAAATGGTTGAATCTGCTCGAAGGTTATTTTGCGTTCCATAATTTTTCTGATAGGGAAATGATTACTTTTTCACTCCTCAAGGTTGTCGCCCATGTTAAGGACTGGTGGGATACTAACTCTTAGAAATATTTGCAGTCACCCCCACATTGGATTCCTTTAGGGATGAAATTAAAGAACAATACTACCTTTTTGGAAGATATATGGACCAGTACACAAGATGGACCATGTTGCATTAGGAAAGGGACCAGATAGTACCAAATTTCACCAATATTTTCCATACCCTGGGCACCAAATTGGGTATCAAAGACTCTGAACAACATCTGGTGCTCAAATACCATGGTTGTCTTCATAGATGCATTCAAATAGAAATGGATTTTCTGTACATCACATCATTAGGAGTGGCTTATAGATATGTTGTCAAGATCAAGCATAAATTTAAGTAAAAGAGGTGAGAATTTGGATATGAAAACTCCTCACAGTCGAAGCAGGGAAAAGGCAACCCCAACCCACAAAACATCGGACAAATAAAATACGACCACTCTCAAGAAAATCATTTTAATTCACAACCTAAGAAGGGTAATGAGAATTCAAAGAAGGACACGAGAAAGTGGTGTGAATACCATAAAATCCCTTCGCACAACACCGAATAATGTCACTCCAAGTAGTCATTGGTGGTCGAGATGAGAGCTTATGAGTTAGAGGTAGATTTTGACTTCGAATAAATTCCAGAAGGAGGGAAGTGGATTATCGATGTGAAACCCAACACCATTGTCTCTACCACAAAATTCCACCCCAGCGAACCAAAAAAAACAGAGGAATGGGAACACCTCTTTCAATCACAGATGTGGGTAAAGGGGCTTTGCTTCATTTCATTGTCAATAGAAAAATTCAGAAAAATATGATATTAGAAGAGGTCATCAAGTGGTTGGACCTTTCAATGACACCGTACCCACATCCCTACACCATTGGTTGGATTCTCCAAGGAATATATCTCCTCATCATCCAATAGTTTCGTCTTCCCTACGACATCAAGCCCTTCAAAGATGAGGTATTGTGTGATATTGATCCCCTTGAAGTTTGTGATGTTCTTTTAGGACACCCATATTTGTGGAAGAAACATATTTTGTATGAGTATAGAACCCACAGTGTTATTCTTACTTTCAGTAGACAATTGTACAAGATACTAGAGGTAGCGTCGCCTACCACTATTTCTTTAATCTATGATAAGTAATGCAATAAGGTCATTTCATAGGCCAGTAAGTTATTCTTCTTTGTGATCCGTGCTCACAGTAAGGAGAAGGTCACTGCCACATCTGTGACCTCTACACATAGCCTCTCCTTGTAGTAGAAGAAAGTGGATGAGATTATGAAAGAGTACAGAGACATCTTCTCCTCACCCACCGGGGTACCGAGGCACTACCAAGTCAAGCATCCAATTGATCGAATCCACGATGCACTTATTCCTAATGGACCAATAAATCATTTCTCATTGATGGAAAATGATGAAATGAAGTCTCAGATCCAAGAGCTACTTCAAAAGGGGCACACCAGACCCAAATCCTCCCCTTTCGATAACCCGATAGTACTCGTGTAGAAGAAATACAGGACCTGGCAGCTCTGCATTGATTACAGACCATTAAACAAAATCACATTCAAGAACAGGTACCCAATTCTTCGAATTGATGACCTTCTTGACCAACTCAACATGGGAACATTCTTCAATAATATTGACCTAAAGTCTAGCTACCACCAAGTTCCCATCGAACCGACTGATCTATGGAAGACAACTTTCAAATATAAACAAGGCTTCTTTGAATGGTTGGTCATGCCCTTTGTCTTAAAGAATGCACCAACAACTTTCATGAGGTTGATGTATGATGTATTGGGACCCTTCACCAACTCTTTTGTGGTGGTATATCTAGATGGCATCGTCATCTTCAAGAGAACTTGGGAAGAGAAAATGCATCATATTCAACAGGTTTTGATCACTCTTAGGCAGCACAAGCTTTATGCCAACTTGGAAAAATAATCCTTTGGCATCAACAAAATCAAATACTTGGGCTACATTGTTGATGAGCATGGGGTACATGTGGATCCATTTAAGATCCAAGTCATCTGTGACTGGCCAGCCTCGACCACACTAACCGAGTTTCATAGATTCTTGGGACTTTCTAACTTCTACTGATGGTTTGTGTTGGGATTCTCCCATATTGGATTGACCCTCATCAAAGTGACTAAGGGCGGTGGCAGGGAAAATTTTGCATGGGGAAAGGCACAAAAATGTGAACTTGATGATATGAAGCATTACTTGTGCTCAACTCCAGTACTCTCCTTAATTGCTCTGCAACAACCATTCAGTATTGAGACTAATGCATATGACTATACTGTAGGTCTAGTTCTCACTCAACATGGTCAACCAGTATCATACCATAGTGAGACACTCTTAGATACCATCCAGAAATACCCCACATATGACAAGAAAATATATTCCATTGTGCAAGCCTGTCGACAATGGAAACATTACATTCTGGGAAAGGAGAAAATCATCCTCATGGATCAAAATCCTATGCAGATCATACAGACATAGGGGAATTTGCAAAATGACCTCCATCAAAATTCGTTCACATACCTACAATAGTTCCATCTCAACATCAAGTATAATATAGGAAGCACAAATTGTGTCATCGACTGCCTCATTTGACCTCTCGTGGATGGAATTACCACCATGCTCCATTCCTATGGTGTTGAGGCATCTTAGTGGCCCCAACATTATCAACGAGATCCTAACGTTATTATCACTACCACCTATCACCTCTTGGGTACAGGAGCGAATGTCATAGATTTTTACATTTAGTATGGATTGTTATTCCATCTAAGCCACCTTTGTGTTCCTGCAAGTGAGCATGCAAAGATTATTTGGGAGGCTTACTATAGTTAGATGGAAGGACATTTTGGCCTGGAGAAAACTGTGGTCATTCTATAGAAACATTTTTATTTCCCAAAACTTCAATAGGACGTCAACAAGTATATCAGATCTTGCACTGCTTGTACCATTTCCAAGCCAACCATCAAGAAGCAAGGCTTATACACCCCTCTTCCTACTCGTGATATTCCTTTGGAATCCATCTTGATATATTACATGTCTATCCTTCCATCCACCAATCAAGCCAATGATTGTGTATTTGTGGTGGTTGATCGGTTTTTGAAAATGGCCATTCTCACAACCTGTAAGAAGAGAATCACAGTGGAAGATATGGCCAATCTATTCCTTGAATGAGTGTGGGTCCATTCTAGGATACCACATACCATCATCTTCGATCGAGACAACAGGTTCCTCAACATATTTTTTTCAAGTCTCTGGTCACTGTTGGACACCAAGCTCACTAAATCCACTACCTTCCACCCTCACATTTATGGCCAAAACAGAGGTCGTCAATCAGATGATTTTTCACATCCTACGCATGTATAATTCTAAGAATATGCATACATGGGATGAGAGTATTACCTATGTTCAACATAGCTACAATAGGGGTATCCATAGCTCCATCGACCATATCCCATTTCAGGTGGGGCCAGGATTCTGAACCTTGGGTCCCATTGATGTTGCATTACCTATTGCAACCACACAGATAAAATCTTCACATGTTTAGTCTGAGGTTTCCAAATCCACCATATTCATTGAGAGGATTCAACACATCCACGAATAGGTCCATGATATTTTGTAGAAATCCAATGTTAAGTACAAGAAGTTCCATAATCAACACTAGGTATCGCACAAGTTTTAGGTGGGAGAAAAGGTCTAGTTACATTTCAAGAAAGAACTCCTTATAGGGACCCATAGGAATCTCCATCCACTTCTCTATGGGCCTTACACTATCACCAAGGTTGTGGGTGACAATGATTTTGAGCTCAACACTCCCCCCTTCCTTGGCTTGCACCCAATATTCAATGTGGACCTCCTCCAACCATATTTTCCACCATTATTGGACTCTTCAGAGATCACAGAACAGTTGACACCAACAGATATCAACCATGCCTACATGGAACAGGAATCAATTGATCAGATAGTGGACACATAGGTCAAGGGTACTTTCCAGAAGAGGATCCAACTTTATCGGGTTGTCAAGGTTGGGCAGCTCCTACACCAAGGAAAGTGGCTCACCCGGGGCCAGATTCAACAGAAAATTCCTTACCTAATGGGGGAATTTAATGCCATGGAGACCATTTATTCCTAAGGGGGGAGGAATGATCCATGTGGATATTGGTGGCCACCCAACTATTCCAATTGGCTCCTCTTGGCAGTTTTACTTCAACATGTTTCTCTGTAATGATAACATTTCTTTGTAATTATGATTTATGCACTTATGGTGCTATCGTAAATCCCTACACAACATCAAGGTAGATATTGGTGGATTCCCCCCAATTCCAACTAGCTTAGTTTGGATGTTTTCATGTCAGCACATCTTTTTGTACTTCTAGGGTCACATTGGGGCCCTAAAGAGTGTTTTTTTTTTTGGCTTTCCACAGTCAAACTATAGTCATAGTTAGATTTTTTGGCTATCACACACCTAAAATAGTGGTCATATGCAAAATTTACAACCTCAGGCAGTTGAGGTACCAACTTACCCATCGAGGCCTACATAATGTTAGGTGTTTCATCTCCTAGGGTTAGGTTTTTGGATGTAAATGGATTTAGCATTGATGAGTAATGTTAAAAAGGCCTCTTGAGCCTCATTGTAATCATTCTTCTCAAATGGATGCACGTGGAATCCACATCTCTTCTCAAAGATAGCTACCACCATTCGAGCAAGTTGTTTTTAGTCCTGCAATTTTATAGTTTCAACCTATTTTATTTATTCAATAGAAGTTATTGTTCACTGGATATGTGTTTTTGTTCTTCGTACCTCTATGTTATTGTATTCAATCTGTTATTCATTTTTTTTTTCTCATAAATCTGAATCATCCAATTTGTAAGCCATACCTCCAATCCTTTGTGAAGCCTTATAGGGGCCATAATATTTTGGTGATAATTTTTTGTCCTTCGTTTTTTTCTTGAGCGACATTTGTTTGTATGGTTGTATCCTTAAAAATACCCAATCCCCCACTTCAAATTCCCTTTCATTGTGATGTTGATCTCCTTGTTTTTTCATCCTATTTTGTGACATAACCAAGTTGTCCTTCAATAGTTTGAGGACCTCTTGTTAGTTCCCTATTTGGTCTTCCACTTATTCGACCTTTGTATTCCCTTTCAAGGGTGATGTGATGGATGGAAGATCATATCCATAAATTTCCAGAAATGGGGACCTTTTTATGAAGTATGGAAGGATGTGTTGTACCACCATTCAAGCAAGGGAAACCACTTGAACCATTTTGTTTTTTCATCGAATGCAAATAAACAAAGATATCCTTCTAGACATTTATTCACAATATAAATTTTCCCATCAAATTGAGGGTGGTAAGATTAGCTATGAGCCAGTTGTGTACCCAAACAAGAAAATAATCCAGTCTAGAAATTTTCATTTAAAATTGGGTCTCTATCACTTACCATAATCTTGGGAACTCTGTGTATTTTTTGAATTGTTTACATGAATGTTGTTGTTATTGTAATTTTTTTAAAAGGATGAGAAAGAGAGAAAAAATGAGCATACTTTGCTAGTCGATCCACTACTACCATGATGACAGTCTTTCCTTCGTATTTGTGTAAACCTATAATAAAATCCATTGAAACGTCTTCCCAGTGTTGGCTTGGTATATCTAATGGTTGTAGGATACCTCGATTCTTAATTGTCTCTCCCTAATTCTGTTGGCAGACCAAAAATTTAGACACAAACTTTTGAACATCGTTTTTAAAACCTTCGCAAAAAATATTCTTCTTGATCCTGTGGTATGTTTTCAAGAATATTGAATGTCCCCCTATAGGAGAAGTGTGCAATTATAAAAGGATATTCTATTTAAGTTCATAATTCTTACATAAGTATAGGTGATGTTGATAGCATAGAAAATCATTCTTCCATACAAAATTATATACTGAAATGGGGTCTTCATGTATTTGTTGAATGATCTTGCATACCTCTTGATATTGATTCCATTCTACCCTTACTTCTTCCACCCAATTAGATTATGGGATAGAAATAACACATATTCAACCTTATGTTTCTTCTTCTTACCTGGAAAGAAAATCTATCGCAACATTATGTTTTCCTTTTTTGTAGATAATTTCAAAGGCATAACCCGACATATTTGTAACCCATTTTTGTTTCTCTTCTGAAGATAATCGTTTCTCCAAGAAGTACTTCAAATTGTCATGATCGTTTTTTACCTTGAAGTGTATTCCTATCAGGTAGCTGGGGCACCATTTCTGAATTGCATGCAGTAAGGCCAACATTTATTTTTCATAAATGGGTTTGACTAAGTTTTTTCCTTTAAGTTGGATTCTTTCAAAGGAAAGGGGCCTTCCTTCCTACATTAAAAATGCACCAATTCCATCGTCTGAGGTATCACACTCCATAATATTTTTTTATGTCAATTCAAGTATGGCCAAGAAGGGATTTGTACACATAGCCTCCTTAAGTTTTTCAAAATATTTGGTTGCTTCTTCGGTCCAGGAAAATGCTCCTTTATTTAATAATTCCATTAGAGGTGCTTCTATTTTACCATAGTTCTTGACAAACTTACGGTAATATCCTTTCAATCCTAAGAATCCTCTAAGTTTTTTCAAGGTGTTGGGAATTGGCCATTCCCTCATAGATTTAATTTTTCTAGGACCCACTTTTACAACTTCATGAGATACAATATGACCTAAATATTCCACTTCTTGAACCCCAAAGGAACACTTGGAAGGCTTTGCATAAAGTCGTTGCTCTTCCAATAGTTGTAATAATCTATCATCATGTTATACATGCTCTTCCCAAGATTTCTTGTAGATTATTAAGTCATCAAGAAATACTAACACATAATTTCTAAGGAAGGGATTGAAAATTAATTCATCTAGATTTGAAATGTGGAAGGTACATTAGTAATTCCAAATGGCATAACCAAAAACTCATAATGACCTTCATGTGTTCTAAAAGTTGTTTTAGGAATGTCTTCTTGCCTCATTGTTATTCGATGATATCCCGAACGAAGATCCAACTTAGTAAAGTATTTTGATCCATGCAATTCATCTAATAACTCATCAGTGATAGGGATAGGAAACTTATATTTGATGGTCAATTTCTTGATTTGTATATAATTTGGACACATACGCCATGAACCATGCTTTTTTGTAACCAACAGTATTGGTGAAGAGAAATAAATTTGTCTATGTTGAATGAAGCCAACCTCTAACATTTTTTGGATCATGCACTCATTCTCATTCTTATGTGCATATGGATACCTGTGAGGCCTAATAGTAGCTAGTAAACTTCCTAGTTACAAGTAAATAGCATGCTCATGATCTCGAGCAAGTGGAATACCCTTAGGAATTTCACCAAATACCTTTGAATTATTGTTGATAATTATTTGGAGATCCGATGGAGCAGGGGATATAGATGCTTGAACATCAAGTGAGAACAATTGTGTAATTACACCCTGGTGTGCCATTTTGATTAATTTTTCCATGATATTAGATCTTATCACTTTATAGGGTTTCCCTTAGATAAATCTAAGATGAATTTCCTTTCCATTTGAGGAAAATATCATGAAAATATTTTGAAAATCAAATCCCATTATTCCTAATGATTGCAACCAATGGACCCATAATATAACATCAGTACGTCCCATTTGAATAAAAATCATGGGGCTATCCAAAAAATACTCCCCCGTGTTGAGCTTAATACTATAGAATTTCGATGAACAATTTATGGTACCACCATTTGCAATCATTACTTGAAATTCTAATGCAGGATATACAAAGCAATTGAGATATTTAATTTTCTAATTTGTAATTGATGAAATTATGGGTGCTACCAGAATCAATCAATATTGTTACCTTTTTCTTTTTGATGTATTCACGTATCTTGAGGGTTTGTGGAGTAACAATTCTACCCAATTCATGACAAGGTATTGTTGGAGTAGTCTCTTCTAGATCTGGGTCTTGTGATGGTTCCAATTCTTGATCTTCTTCCTCTTCACAATATACATAGAATAATTTATTCTCGCCGCATTTATGCCTCTTACTGTACTTGTTGTCACAATTGAAACATATTCCTTTTTCTCTTCTTTCATCCATTTGTTGAGGTGTCAACCTTCTTGGTTTAGGTACTCTATATTCTTATTCTTCATAGTGTATGTGGAATAATTTATTCTCATCGCATTTATGCCCTTTAACGTACTTGTTATCACAATTGAAACATAGTCCTTTTTCTCTTCTTTCATCCATTTGTTGAGGTGTCAAATTTGTTGGTTGAGGTATGGTTTCATTATCACCCCCAAAACGATCTCTAATTCTAAATCTATACGTGTGTTTAGACTTATTTTTGTCATGAATATGACAAGCATTTTTCATAGCTTCCACAATACTTGTATTTTTTCTTAATAAAATATCATGTTTAATGTCTTCTTTTAATACAACCATGTAGGATTCCAATAAGTGTTTGTAACTTATGTTATCCACCCTTGTGGCCAATACCTAAAATTCTGAATTATAATCTTCAATATCACCTAACTACTTGATTCTTTTCAATTGACTCAAGTAGTCTTGTTCCCAAACATTCCCATATCGTGTTTCTAAGTCTCCTGTAAATAAACCCCAAGTGTAGTGATATAAAGGAGGCTTCATTTTCACTATCCATTGATACCATTGATATGGTTTTATCTCAAAGATCAAGGATGCTATGTGAATCCTTTTCCTATGATCCATAATATTATGTAGTTCAAAATATTTTTCTATTTGGCTCACCCAAGTAAAAACCTTTGTACCATCAAACTTCCTTAATTCAATTTTTGGAAAGTTGAATTTAGGAACTCCACCATAATTAAATCCACTATTGGAGTTATATTCACTAGTTTAAAATGGATTATTATTGGCAGTTTTTTCATCATGAATATTATATTTGTTTTCATGAGTCCCTTGCATTTTCATATCTCCTTTAGGAAATCTCTCATCTAGAGATTGAAATATCATGGACGGCATGGAATTTTGCATTTACTTCATGGAATTTTGTATTTATTATTTATTTTCATTCATCTTCCATTATTTGTCTTCAATTTTTTATTTTATTTTACCTAATTATCAAACTTGTCACTCAATTCAGTAAGTCGTTCCTCCAATTTGGACAACCTATTATGTATGTGCTACATTTCTTCTTGAGTCATTGATGAGACTTCAGGATTTTTAATAGGTTTTGTCACCCATATGGAGTAATAATAATAATATTCCTCTATTCTGTATTTATCAGAAATTTCAAATCACCTGAAACAAATATTTCAAAAAACAATTATACCAATTGTAAGTTGCATACCTTTAAAAACCTTAATTTGGAGTTTGTCCTCTGAACTGAACTTCCTTATGGTGTATCTATAAAATTTCATCCCTGTATGGAATTTATTTTTGTAGTTATTTGATATGTCATATCTGTAATGCCATTGATATGATCAAAATTGGATGTGCCAAGTGGAAGTTATGGTAACTTCCCCTCACCTTGCTGATTTTTGGCCTTTCCAGGAGAGCATATTTGTAAAGCGTGTCAAGAGCACAATGTGTGATATCAGATTATGAAATTTTCACCAAATTTACTACATAATATCCACTATCCAATGCAACTATTCGCACTCAATTTGGATATTCACAGAATAAGATATCAATGTTTTACCTGGAACACTTTTTTGAGACTAGTTAATATGACTAGTCAAATACCCTATCTTCCACAGGGCGTATCTCCGAAAGTATGATGACACAGAAGATGATTTTTTTATCACATATAAATTTTTAATTCATGTGAATAGCCTTTGTATTTCACAATCTGAATCATTATAGAAAAAAATGTTATCAAGAAAATTCGAGGATGAATTTTTGTAGAAGAAAAACCCTAAGATCAATGGGCTCTAATACAAAAAAAAAATATCCAATGCCTTAAAAATGATAATAAAACAATAAATTATAGTCCGCTTCGAGGGGAAACCTCATTTACAATATATCCACTTCATATTACAATATGATTTTAGATAAGATGCTCCTAATACTATCTCTCCTTGGTGTATATATAGGAGACAAAGGGTACAATTAAATTGAAAGGGTGCGATGGAGGGGTTTAGAGACTAAATAAAATTATAATATAAGAAATGTAGTAATTCAATAAGGGGTTTTATACATAACATGGATCTTTATATAGGGATTAAAAATAGATGATTAAAAAATATGTGAAATTCAAGTGGACATCTGTAGAGAAGGAATCTTTTGAAAAAGTTCAAAGCTACCATAGCAACAACTCCCACACTGCAAAGTACAAACTTCTCTAGAAATTTATTTATACATAAATTTGCTTCTAACCATTATCTTGCAACAATGCTAGTCCGGGAAGATCGGAAAGGGAATGAATTCCCTATTTTGTTTATGAGCACACATATACAAGGTGTTGAATTGAACTACCTAGCTGTGGGAAAATAAGCATTTGTTGTTCATAAAGATATAAAATAGTTTAAACCTTATATCTTAAAGAACCACACCAAATTTATTGTTCCTCACCCAGCTGTGATGTTATTGTTCATTCAAAAAGAATTAGGAGATAGTTGAAAAAATTTTATCAATTGGAAGAGGGTTGGTAAAAATAAATAGTACTATGTGCATAGAAAACCCTTATACACCAACACATGAAGAGTCATGGTATTATAATATCAAGTAGTACCTACAACATGGAACCACCCCAAAACATATTAACTCTAGAAATGAAATGGCCCTGAGATTAATATCTGCACATTATCAACTAGTCAGTGGCATACTTTTCATAAGAAACTACGATGGTGTTCTCCTCAGATGTTTGGAGTAACAAGATATTGATAAAGTCCTCAAAGAGATTCCTGACAAACTAGTTGGAGGACAATTTGCGAGGGATACTACAGTGCATAAAATATAGAGGGTAAGATACTAGTGGCCACAGATATTCAAGGATGCAGATGCTTATGCAAGGATTTTTTATATCTGTCGAAAATCTACAAGAATAGAGAATAGGTCGGTTGTCGTTCTCCAACATGTAGTTGTTGAAGAACCATTTGAACAAGTAGGCTTAGAAATTATTGGATAAATAAACCCTCATTCATCAAGACAACACAGGTACATCCTCACAACTACTGATTACTTCACACGATGGAAAAAATCCATACCACTAACAAAGGTAAATGAACAAGTGGTAATTAATTTTTTGGAACAACAGATCATAACCAGGTTTGGGGTAACAATCACTCTCATTTTTTACAATTCTACATATTTTTCATCTTTGAAATTGATTGAATGTGCTTTGGAAAAGGGAATTATTTTGAAATATGCAACTAGATATTAGCCTGAGGGGAACAACCTATTTGATTCTACTAACAAAAACGTAATTTGAATCTTAAAGAAAACTCTAGTTGACCAACATAGAAAATGGAATAATGCTTTATCAATCACTCTATGGGTACACGAGGTTACTCCAAAATCCTCAATAGGAACAACCATGTTCTTCCTTGCCTATGGGAAGGAATCCATCCTTCCCTTAAACATTTTATTTCCATTCCTTCAACTCACTCTAATGTCACATGGGATAGTTTTCCCATCCATTCTATTATCACTCCAAGAAACTCTTTGAGGTTGTAAGACAAAGATGCTTGGTAACTTAAAGTAAAGTTGTTTTTTGTGTTTTTTGTATGTGTGGATCAATGGGATAACTCAACTACAGTATGGTATTCAAACAGTTAAAATGAGAATCAAATGAACCATTGCTCTCAAGGATCAATAATCAGATGATAGCTTTAAAGTGGGTGAGAAAGCAATGTTTATAAACCAGATACAAAATGTATGGTTTAATAAAAAATGATAAGCAAGTATTAAGCAAGCTATGACCTGATTGATGAGATGACAGTCATTCTGCAGTTAAAAAAACTTGAATAAGAGTACAGAAGGAAAGATGAGAATTTGATATCAATAGAGAGAGAAAACTATGATTTGTATTATCATATCAAAAAGCCTATTTACAATATAGTATATTTTTGTATCCAGAATCGAACCCCTTGGTTCATCAACAGTTTGTGGATTTATAGCCTTTACATCAAGATTTCAGATCTTATTTTAATGGATCTGAAATACATAAAAAACAACATAATCAAAATGAATCTTTATCATATATGATCTAATCTTATCATCATAAGTCGAAATTTACAACTGAAGCATTATTTGGCAATTTGCTTATGAAAATCACAGATTCAAAAAATTTTCTTTGATGTCTGGGCGATTTCTGTCAACATTAATCATGCCATTTGGTGTTATTTCCTTACCATATGTCTTTAAAAATTAATGAGAAAGATATTATAGCTTCTCCTAATTATTACCCATCATTTAACACCTTTCCCATGTGTTCAGGAATCCAAAAATCATGATCTGGGCAGAAAGAAAATGCTTCTGGACTCTTTGGCGCTTTCACTGGCTCTTTTTTCCTGAATCTACCCATTTATCTGGTGAAAAGGAAAAATGGTTCACTACACTGTGATAAAAACCAATGATCCGATGAAAGTGTGGATTTTTTTAATGAAAACTGCCTTGGGAAAAAACAAATTTATGAGCCGTGGAAAGTTTGTTTTACACGCTTGAATAGTCGATTGACAACTAGAAATCCTAATCTTTCCAATGGTACTTTCATATATACATTTAGATCTTGGGAAGGCAGCCAAAAGTCCCCCAAAAAATTAGGCATCATTTTTCAAACAAATTTCAGAATGAATTATTTGATCGTTAACATCTGGATCCAAATGGGATGGAGACCTTCTTGGGAGGTTTCCAAGAACCTGGTAGACCTTGTGCCTTTAGTATTGGGCATGGATTCATTTAGCCTTTACGATTTATCATCTGAAAACCTATAACAAACATGTAACCTGCTTGTTTATTCATTAAATCAATCAACTGAAAATAATCAAGTTGCTCGTTTCCCTTCGAGATCTCAATGCTAAATACAGACTACTTAATCTTTGTATGAGAAGAAAGCATTATGAACTGTTGATCTAGACTTTTCATCTCATCATGTTTCTCTCTGTATCTGCTGCAATCTTCCTATGTCTACAAATCAGAAAACTAAGGGTTGATCTCACTTATTTCAACGAACATTGGATCAACAGAAAGTTGATCATCTCCATGTGTAGCTAACGAAAGCAGTTCTTCAGATTCATTAAAATCAGAAACAGAGGTAATAAGAAATATTTCAGCTCTTCATTACTCTTTTCTAATTCATGTTTATGAGGAAGCACATCACAGCGAAGATCATTTGAAAAATGATGTAGATTGTGAGGAAAAGATTCTTCTCTATTTAGATCTACAACTTTAGAATGCAATTCATATTTCTCACAACAATTATCAAAAAATAACTCCTCTGAAAAATACTTGCATTCTAATTCCTTTCACAGAGGTGATCTTCCTCGCTTTCTTCCCACCATGCAATAATCATAGGTTGATCTATACATGGTTAACACAAAGAACTTTCTAAATGGGGAAGGTGTTGGCACTGGTGAAAATGATCCTGTGCTATCAAAAGATAATAAGAAAACCTAAATATAGGATTTGAAAGTCGTGAAATTTGAAAAAAAGGAATGATGGCCATGATTTGATGTAGACATAGATCTGGTACTTGATGTCTGGATGTAATAATGATCAAATCATTCACCACTCTTAAAACTGTCCTCTGTCTGCCACACAGAATATATGACCAAAACCATCATCATATTCCACTAAGACATGGTGAAAGCGTGCAACCATTCCTTTGCCTCCATTGAATTTCCATCATGATTACATGACATGTGTACAATATATCTTTTTGGGTTTTTAAGACGCTGGAGAAAAAATCCCAAATCTGCACTTTCACTGGCTCACTTGTTTTCGGAAATTCCATTTAGTCGTTGAAACCTTGAACTTTCACCAGCTAACTTTAGCTTCAAAATAGATATTAATCGTTGAAAAGATTTTCTTCGATTTTTTGAAAATATCTTTTGATAATCGATTTACTATAAGAAATAACAGATTATATCCTATACTTTGATACTTGAATTTCTAAAAAAAAATTGTATGGAATTCTATTTATGACCATGCCATCACTAAAAAATGAAACAAACTGACTAGTTCATTTTTGGAGATAACATCTGGCTTTTTTCACCTAATCCTCTGCTAAACTGAAAACTACCTATAGCCTACTCTGCTTATTCAACAACCAATAACTAAAAGAGTCTATTTGCTCAGAGAATGAGCTTATTTTATTTTACTCCTACTCTAACCATTGTATTGATGCTCAATCAAGTAAACTCATGCTTCCAATGAAGCCATATTAAAAACTAATTTATTGAACTTGTTCTTGATCTTGACCCGAAAAATAATGGAATGCATAGCCAATAGAAAAGTAGTTTGAACAGATGATAAAGCCAACTTTCATCTGAAAAAAATACTTTAACACATATGTTGCTCATAGATTGCAAATAATCAGTAATAGGGTCATCAAATCCACAAAGAAATACCTCTTTATGTTGTTGTTCCAACTGAAAACTGAAATTTTGTTGGTTGTTTCCTTCACTAATGTCAATGCTAAATGTGTATTGTTCTTCCTCTTTCCAATGAAAATACAAGCTCAACAACTGATCTGAATTTTTTTTATCCTCACCTTCCTTCTCATATTTGTTGAAATCTGCCTTGGTCTGCAAATCAGAAAACTGAGGGATGCCCTTAGAATCTGTTGTAGATCTGAAACTGCCACCTGCCAATGTGTCAATCTAATAATCATCTTTGGGGTTTTCAAAGGGGACAATCTCATCTTCATGACAACCCAATTCAGTAAATGCATTTGATACAATGACAAAAGCATCACTATGGTTATCATAATGTGGATCACCAATCTCTTGATCCTGATGAGAAATATCTTCTGTTGCAGAAAAGTCTTCATAATTATATGAATCTTTATTCAACACACTAAATTCATGACAACATTTTGGATAAAGAAGATCATCTGAAAACTTTGCTTTGAAAAACAAATGGAAGGCAACATGAAAATTTTCCAAAGAACTGATACTTGCATTTGGAAGAGACTGGCACCAGTTAAGAGAAAATCCCTTTAATGATTGCCTGAAAAGCTTAATTTGAACATCTTCATGTATAATTTCAAGTCGATCAATAAAGTCATGAAAATCCATCAGGTGTTCTGCTGGTACTTCCCATTCTTCTCCTTGAAATCTAGGAATACTTCTTTCCCATTCATCTTTACTAGGAACTGGATGAGGGTAACCATAAATACTTGAAAATTTGAAAAAAGCATACCTCTTGTTCATTTCATACCAGTGGAGTCACCATCATATTTATGACCAATAGAGTCACCATTGAATTTTCCTTCATGGAGTCGCCAGATAGATGATTACAATCGATTCTAATGTTTGATCATTGTTTATCATCAATGGATCAGCTCTGTGTTGTTTCCCAGGGAATTTATCTTCAACTTCAGTCTTGTGTCCTCAGCAATGGCGCCAATTTGTTATCACTCCAAGAAACTCTTTGAAGTTGTAAGACAAATATGCTTGGTAACTTAAAGTAAACTTGCTTTTTGTTTTTTTTGTATGTGTGGATCAATGGGATAACTCAACTACAGTATGGTATTTAGACAGTCAAAATGAGAATCGAATGAACCAGTGCTCTCAAGGATCAATAATCAGATGATAGATTTAAAGTGGGTGAGAAAGCAGTGTTTATAAACGAGATACAAAATGTAGGGTTTAATAAACAATGATAAGCAACTATTAAGAAAGTTATGAAGTGACTAATGAGATGATAGTCATTCTGCAGTTAAAACAACTTGAATAAGAGTACATAAGGAAAGATGAGAATCTGATATCAATAGAGAGAGAAAACTGTGATTTGTATTATCATATCAAAAATCCAGTTTACAATATAGTATATTTTTGTATCTAGAGTCGAACCCCTTGGTTCATCAATAGTTTGTGGCTTTATAGCCTTTACATCAAGATTTCAGATCCTATTTTAATGGATCTCAAATACCTAAAAATCAACATAATCAAAATGAATCTTTAGTATATATGATCTAATCTTATAATCATAAGTCGAAATTGACAGTTGGAGCATTATTTGACAATTTTCTTATGAAAATCATAGATTCAGAAATTTGTCTTTGACGACTGGGCGATTTATATCAAGATTAATCATGTCATTTGGGGTTATTTCCTTACCATATCTCTTTAAAACTTAATGAGAAAGATATTCTAGCTTCTCCTAATTATTATCCATCATTTAACACCTTTCCCACGTGTTCAGGAATCCAAAAATCGTGATCTGGGCAGAAAGAAAATGTTTCAAGACTCTTCTGCACTTTCACCATCTCTTTTGTCCTAAATATGCCTCTTTAGCCGGTGAAAAGGAAAACTTTCACTGGCTCACTACACTGTGAGAAAAAACAATGAGCCGATGAAAGCGCGGATTTTTTTAATGAAAACTGCCTTGGGAAAAAATAAATTTCTGAGTTGTGGAGAGTTTTTTTTACACACTTGAATAATCGATTAACAACTAGAAATCCTAAGCTTTCCAATTGTACTTTCAGATATGCATTTAGAGCTTGGGAAGGAAGTCAAAATTCCCCCACAAGATGAGGCATCATTTTTCAAACAAATTTCAGAATGAATTATTTGATCGCTAACACATTCAAATAAGAATATGAACCCTGATTAAACTAGAGGACGATAGAACTAAGTCCAAGAAAAAGTTTGATGCTCATGAGAAAACTAAAAACCGATGGTTTGATAATAAATTTGTTGGCGAAAATGATATTATTTTGGTGATTTTGTTCTAAAATGGGACAATCCAAATGAAGACAGGGAAACACTCCAAATTTCAACAATTTTTGTTAAGTCCTTTCATGGTTAAAGAAAATATTGGCTTGGGCATTTATAGATTGCAAAACCTATAAGGATATGTAGACCTACTTCCTATCAATGGCCATGTTTTTAAACAATACTTCATCCATCCTCCCCAAGCATATATCTTGTACATAAATAAAAGGAGTCAATGCTTCCTTCCTTTTTGACCTTTTAGTTTTATTTTCTGCCTTGTTTTTGAGTGTTTTGTTCCCTCTTTTTGCTTCCTTTTGCACTTTTCATTTTGGTTAAATTTCTCTCTATCAAGGCCTTTGCTTACTTAGATTTTCTCATAAACTATGGTTTTTCTAATTTTGTTCTTCATCATAAGTGTGGCATACAATAACTTGGAAGTATGAAGATTTCAAGATAAGACACATTTATTTTATATTAAAGATTGTAATTATGAACAACTCAAGGTTGGAACTTGTAGAGGAACATGACTTAAGTAATGGATGAATATTCGTATATTTTACTCTTGGTAGAAAATAGGCAACTTGTCATACTCAGTAGCATAGTTTATACTTCATGTAAAAACAATAGTTGAAGATAACAACTAGAATAAATTGTTGTACTCAAGGCATGCTATTTAGGAAGACAATTCATCTATAAATAGGCTAGTAGATCTTACAATCATAGGTGTCATTCCACATGCCTCCAAGGAAACAATAAAATCCCCCCATCCACCTCTCTATGAAAATCAAGAGGAAAATGTGCATAGAGTTAAAGGATTGGGAAAAGGAATTTCAAGTTGTACAGGACATGCAAGTATTTATGTCGGGGCTATGGACGCGCATTGGCAGTGGAGAAAGAATTGTGATACTGGGATGACTTTTTCAGGGCTATGGATGCACACTGGAAGTGGATCAACACCAAAGTAATATATAATCAACGTGTATTCTCAACATTCATGATGAATAATTTCCTTGAGGTACTTCCTATCCCTCCCAAAATGGTCAAGTTTAAAAGAATCAATCTACAGTTAACCAATTCTAATATGACCAAGAACTTATTTAAGCTAGGTATAAATATTTACTCATCTCATCACACGCTTCAATTTTAGTGGGACCTACTAACTCTTCCCTTGAGGTTATATGTATTGATCTTACAATTTATCAAAGTTGTTTTGTCAACATGTTTAATGCAGATACTCACAGCATCACCCAGGGTGTCGCCAATTGTTGTGTCGACATCGACACCTTCTCTTTTTTAAGAACTTCATATATATATTATTATCTTAGTTCTCTAGAATAGAGAACCCTCATTCTAATTTTCAAGCTTCTTGTCATTTGGTTGAACTTAGATTTTTCTTTTTTCTTTTCTTTGCAAGTTCAAAACACTCTTTTTTTTTACCCTCACCAAGATCGTTTCTTGGAGAAACTTGGCCTTCCCTGGACCGTAGATTCAACCTATCCTTATTTTTTTTATACAACAGAGGTAAATTTATATTCATCCCTAATACATTTTGTATTGCCAGAATCCTGGCATCTCTGGCGATACCAATGAAGCATCCAACACTTCGAATATTTTTTGTTTGATTCTCTTCATCAGTGGAAAATTCATTTCTTCCTCCAACATAGCAGAGGAAAAAAAAAAATTGGTCTCCGACACACTAAATCCATATCTTCTTAGCCTTCTAATACACTGGAATGAAAATATATTTTCTCCTCCGATATACAAGAGCCAGATCTTCATTTATCCTTCGATATGTCGTACCTCCATCCCTATCTTCTCGAAGATAGACATGAGTCCGTGACAGAGGAAAAAATCATGTCGATCACCGGTGTATTAAAGGAGAAATAGTTTTCACCCTCCGACACACTGGTGTAAAAAATATTTTTTTTTATGATTTTCCAACAGGCCTTGCGCCCTTTTCACGTGCGAACGACCACCTCACATCATGTTTTGCACCTTTAAAATCATTTTAAAATGTCATTTTCCCATTTGCATTGCCATTTTGACCACTCGAGCTCCAATTGTCATTTTGACCATTTTGCCATTTTCATTTTGACCATTGCAAATGAAAATCATCCTCATCAATGACATCAATCCCCCTACCACCAATCTTTCCATATCGACACTCTTCATCATCGGTAAGCATGCCCAAAACATAACCTCACATTATGTTTTTCTTTTCTCATTCTAGGTTTCAATTATAGGGAGAATAATCTATGGTTTCTTTTCTTGTGCTTGGTTGTAATATCTCCCCCCTCAAATATCTCTTTAAAAGACCTTTGAGCATTTAGAGAACGAAAAAAGTAGGGAAGGGGGGTCGGAGCGAGGAAACCATGTTAGAACATTTTTGTCCCCCTGTGCCACAATCTCTCTCACACACCTCCAAAATAACCACGGATGCCTTCATCCATGGTCGAGGCGAACCCAACACTGTTTTTCCCATCGATTCCCTTCCCTTTCCTATTGACCCTCTCTCAATACCCTGTGACAAAACCCAAAACATGGGCATTGAAAAAGAGAGGATTTTTATTTTTGTTCCCCTTCCTAGCCCCTATTTTAACCTTGGAAACATAAGTAAGGGGATCTATCTATTGAAAAAGTAGATATAGAAACTATTTTAACTAGTGCTTGAAGTGTCGAACATTGAACGTTGAGCCAAACCTAGAGAAAGGGAAAACAATTGTATTTAAGAGGAATGGCATCATCGTATCGATACAATCTTTTATATGGATGATGAATGACATTTTCCTGCCAATAGAACTTTTTGTATCAGCGAGGAATGACACATCCCCTCCAATACATCTTGTATCAGTGAGGAAACAACTTTCTTTCTGATTTCCTCAAAATTCATAATAAGAACCCATATTCTTAGTAAAATTCCTTCCATTTCCCAAATATCTCCCCAGATGAATTTAATAAGCACTAAACATTTATTTTCATGCTCATTTTCTCAATGTCACTTGAACTAATGGAATAAGAAGAAACTGAAACAAAAAGGATAGGAAATGATGACACCAAGAGTCTTATTCAAATGGGGAGAGATATTCTTGTTCAACAATTATACATTTCCTCAATCATCGGAGAAATATCACGATCTTGAGTTGTTCAAAGCCATCAAGAGCTCTAAGTTGTACAAAATCATGACCCAAGAAGCACTATTTCCCTATGTAGAAACTATCGCATTGATAGTGAAATGCACAAATCTAGAAAATAGACGCATAATTAATGAAGAAGGCCAATTAGTGGGCTCCTTCCATCCTTCTACTATCACATCCTTCTATCATCTAGAAGAAGGGGAAAAGGTATTGGATGATGAGTTGGTGAATAGATTCCCTTATAATCCTAAGGACCTCTTGAAGGATTAGTACAAGCCTCAAAAACACTTCAAAACCAGGACATTCAATGATCATCCTACCAATGCTCTCATGTTGCCATACCAATATGTCATGACAATGGTGTGTAAACTCTACGACGAACAAGATGCTTAGAAATTCAAGATAACTTGGGTTCCCCTAATTCACTATGTCACTTTCTCAAGGTATTCATTCAATTAGGTAGACATCATGTCCTCGGCGATGAAACAGGAAATCATTGCTTGCTAGCATATGGCTCCCTAGAATTTTCCCAGTCTCGATATGTCTTCCTACCTTCTAGACATGATCTCTGTAATTCATTCCTATAAAAGGATGGGGTCGACTTCGTAGTTGATTTATCCTCCCATGCACATTTACTACAAAGTATCATGGTATAACAAGTACATATTTGAGTATCAAAAGATCTATGAAGAATTACTAATGTTTCTGTATGAGCACCTATTCTACTCATCAACGACATGCATGACTGATAAGGATTAGGTCGTTGTAAGACAAGTAGGTTATTGCTACCTAATGGAATATTAAAGATATATAAAATATTATGGGACCATGAAGGCCTCTCAAACAGTGCCTAAATTCATCCCAGGCAGGATGGTGTTGCAGGAAATATCCTACCAAATCATCATACATGGAGTAGGTGCATTTCTATATAGGGATAATAAAGCAATCTAGCCACCTTTTCCACTTTGGGTGGGTTCATATTACTTCAAGGAGATCAAGGAATCATAAGTAGAGGTAGACACCTTAGCCACTTTCAATTTCAAAAAGGAAATATTCCATAGGTATGAGCCTTCAAGAGTCGTCAGTTTAAACTGCTACAACTGCAAATATAGATGGACTTAAAAGTTAGAGACCTGGGAAGAGGAAGAAATGCATAGAAGGTCTAGTACTTATCATAAAGTGATCTTTAGAATAAGGATCATCTCTCAAGATAGAGGTAGGATAGAATATGTGATGCAGGAGCATCCTACTTCCACAAATTCACTATTTGGAGAAACCTAGGGGGGTATTCATTTTATGTTAGGGATTGGTTCCCTACTATTTATTTTATTGGAAATTCCTATGTTTTATTGATTTCTAGGAATTAGAGATATAGAATAAGGTTTTTAATTAAAATGAGTATTGAATTGTGGATGTTATCAAATGTGTGAGAACATGAAGAGGTCTTAGGTTGTTGGAGATGCAATGAATATTTCATGGAGCTAAAATCTCTTAGAGGTTCAATGAGGGATGTTAGGAATTTGGTGAGAATTATTAATAGGATCTAAACTAGTTCTAGTTTAGAATCCTTTATTGTAAATACTTTAAGCCTTGAAGGCATTTAGGTTGGGTAGAATAGAGGATAGAGCATGATACCTATTGGAGTGTGAAAAGTACAGTCAAGGCCTGAAGATTGAGAAGGACCAAAGGAAGAAAATCAAGTCCAAACAGGCTATGTGGAAGCCTTATATAACTGATGTAAGTTTGTGCGTGATTAATGAAGAATTTTTTGTTTGTGTGTGTTTCATGTAGGGATGACCCGGGCTCTACCTTAGTTCTCCAACAAAACCCTAGAAACCATCATCTCTTCTTGTAAACCATAAGGAAACACTCTGCACAGAGTGCACATCACAGTCTCACCCAAGATGGCTTATGGGTGACTAGAGGACCCAAATGTTTGCATTCATGGAAGGGATTTTTCTTATGGGGATGTTAGAGATATTACTCTTATTCGACTTCGAGATTCATCATTCATTAGATCTACCATTTATTTAACCCTTAGCATTCATTCTACATAATTAGCATGTCTAATCCAGTGTGCACTACAAATTTACCTTAACAAATTCTTCGATTCATTCATTCATCTAACATAAAAGAATATCAAAGTAGAAAGGAAAACATTCCACACAATAACACAGGTTTTATCGTGGTTCACCCCCCCTTGGGATACATTCACAAAGATATGTCTTCTTTATTCATATTTACCATAATAGTGCACTACACACATTACATGAAAAGTTTGTAATACTCTGTGAGGCTGACCAACAATGCAGCAAGCTTAAAATATTGCAAACTGGCCCTTGGTTACACTCCATAAGTCTTCAAAATTGACATAATCTGAGCTCCACAACTCTCAACCAAAAACTAGTGACTGCAACTTAAACTAAAAAAGGCTCTCAAGGTACTTCTCAACATGTGATATCCGATAATCTAGCTACCTCTATTTATACTACACAGGGTGGGTAAAAACCCATTAAATTATAACCAAAACCATAACCCTACTGGATTAGGTTTGTCCACATAGTAACTTCCTTCGCACGGTTGGTATTCGATCCAATTGTTCCTTTCTTTGACTATGCACTTATTCTCCTTAATTCTCAGCACTTTACTTTCCTTACCTTTTGTCATGTTGCTTTCCCTTATTTCCTAGTGCGCATTGCTTCCTTTGGTCCATTCCTTAGTTTCCTTCCTTGTTTATTTCATTGTACCCCAAAATATCCTACTCTAACAGGCCCCCAACACTTATCTATGTCTCGTCCCAAGCCACTCAGGAAATGTTTTCTTCCTTGACAAATTTGTCCAATACCTGGAATCGTCCTAAGATCTCTTCAACACAAGTCTTCACCTATGCGCTCTTGTTTGCAACAAAATCCATAGTCTGTGCAGTGAGATGTTCCTTCGGCATCTCTTCAAACTCCAACTTAAACTTTTCCATTTGTCCCTTTGTTGTATCCATATCTGTCAACATCTTCCTTTCATATTCTTGTAAATGCTCCAACTGAGCCTGTCTCAACTGCTTCTCTACCTGGATTGACTTCACTTCTTCCTACCTATTCTTGCATGCTCCTCAACCACTCCTGAATGTTCATGGCCCCTTCTACTTCTGCTTCAACTCTTCCATGGTTGTGTTGACACTTTCTTCCTTTTGTTCCAATTCTTGCAACTTTTCATCCTCTTACAGACTTGTACATAGTTGCACACTTTTATCATATAACTTTGCAATCTCCTTAATACTTTGCACCATGTTCTCCATGTGCGATGCAAACTTCGTCTCTCTTTGTGATATCACTTCTAGCGGCATGCTTGGGATCACCTTCTCTACAATGTCTGAGATTTCATGTTTCTACCCTTCCATAGCATGCACTATCTTTTGAATCTTTTCTTCTCTGCTTAACTCATATGCTAGTGCGCTATCTGGGATGGCTTGAAAGACTTCCTCAAGTCTTTGTTCTAGTTTCCCCGCATGTTTTTTTTCTTCATCCCTCTAATGCTTCACTTGGTTTAGGGATATCTACAATATCTCTCTCACCTCCTGTTATCCTCATTTTTGGTTATCAAGATGATGACATGATAATGACATGGTGATAGAAGATCTAGCTCTTCTTTAAGATCATTTTCATGAAGAAAGTTACACTTGTCAGTTTCTCAAAATCACTCTTTTGAAGACAGTACGCAGGCTGCATATATATTGTCATGCGGAAATGCCTTGTTTCCGCAGGCTGCATTCAGTCAAACTGCGGACCTTCCGCACTGTATCAACAGTCAGGGTGCGGAAATGATTCTTAATGGAGAAAACGAATAAGTTCTTGATCCTTCTAGAAGGAATCTTCTAGAAGGATGAGTTGGAGTTCGAATGGTTGGCAAGTTCATGAATCTCCAGATATCTTGGGATTACATTCTATCCAAGTAACTACACAATCCTTTCCTATATATTGAAGGGATGATTCATGG
>ML780115.1:771532-859366 GCA_009831015.1 Picea engelmannii
AAGTACATCATCCTTCTTCTCTTGTCCGTTCAATACTTTAGAACTAGGGAAAGAGTAGTATTCTGTCTCAGTTTGTTCCAGATCCAGGTGGATCTGTGGAGATTGGTCTGTGTCCGCACTCACGAATTTATCCTAGAACACCTCCCTAGTTATCTCTAAGATTGTTGCATCTATCATATCCCTTGATTCCAATCCATGCTCCACACTCACCTATACTTTGTGTAATTCCTTGGTTGGAATCTTGGACAACGTCAAGTCAAATTTCTCTATATCCCTCAAAGGTTTATGTGCTATGTCTTCATCTACTTGTAGTGCCTTGGCTAATCTGGAAAGTTTCACTTCCTATTATTACTCTCTACACTGTCTCTTTGTCTTCATGTATTTTCTACTACTGCACTACGCCTTTCTATTGTGCGACGTAGATTTGTAGGCTCTCCAACACTTCTTTAACTTCCATCGGCATTTTCATCAATTCTTCTTTTTCTGACTCCATGACATATACGTCTTCTTCTCCTCGATATTGTACTTTTTCTGCCACCAATTTTCCATCATCCTCGGTTATTGCAACCTGAGGGACCTTCTTTCATGCCTTCATAATCTTCCTTTATTCTCCTATATGCATTGTTGATTTTTTTTTGGGTGGTGTCTTTGTTTGTGCTGGTTTCTTCGCCTCTAGTAGGTCTCCACTACCTATTGTAGGCACATTATCCTTCTTATACACTTCCCCATTTGTTCCTTTTGCATGCTTAGTTCCTAGTAATACGGCCCTAGGCATTATTTCCTTCTTCCTCTGCTTCTTTATTTTCGTTGTACTTTCTGTTGGATCAGTGCACTATGATGCTTTGTTGGTATTTTTTGTTGGAATAATTGGTTGTTTTCCTTACCATTTTCTCCTTTCTTGTCAGCCACTGGTACCTTACATTGATCTAGGCATTCCCCTATCACCCATTGTACCTCTCCTGTTGTGATACAATATTCCATTTTCAACCATTTCTTCTTGGGGTCTCTCCTTTATTGTATCCACTTATTGTGTCTAGATGCTTTGAAATTAGCTATCCCCTCATGTTCCTCCACCACTTCAGGTGATATCCTACATGTGTATGTTATTTTCTCCTGCATATATTAAATATACATGCCAAAAATGTTTGCATTATCTTTTCTTTGCTTTGGATATGTATTATGTAGCAGGGTTATATACCTTGTTGCGCCACATTTTCCTCTCATATTGCAGAAGATTGAGTATTTTTGTTTTTCCCATGCCACTAAGGATATAAAAATTAACAACCAAGAATAGTGGAATTATGTCCCAGAGTCATGCGCATCTCTGCAATCCTCCAAAAATAGGTTGAGAAAATAAGGTGCCCAACTAAGAACTGTCCCCTTCGCACACTGCACGACTACTGCTACAACTCTTGTTGGTGCCTCTTCTTTACGACATTTTCTAAGTAGCTTACATTCCATAAAATTTGTCATGAATCCGGTGGCTAGGTGATTGTTGTTCTTGATGATCATGCCTCTATATTCCCTATCAATGTCAAATTGAGCCTTTACTTCTTCTGCAATGTCATTTTCCTTCATCTTATCGTCTAAATATTGCTCAGGTTTCACTCCATCTATTAGAATCCCTGTAATTTGTAAAATTATATCTACATCAATGGGGACATCTTTGTCCATCCACAAAAAACCTCCACTTGCTCTTTCCAATAGTTGTTTGATGCAGGAATTGGCATCCTTCCCCCTACCAAAGCATGGGATTTCCAGCAAATTAATGATGTCATTGTTATAAATCCTGGTCATCCATTGTTTAGGTTCTAATACCATAATTCCTAATGAATTTTCCCCTTTTTTTCCATGTAAATTGTTTGTGCAAGCTCCATAAACTTAGTGACCTCTGTGACATCATGGTCTACATATTTTAGTTTTGGAACAAACCCCAACATGTCCTCTACAACTATTACCGACTCTGGTATTTGGGGAAATAAAAACTTAACCTTCTTTTGTGTGCATGTTGTTATTATTGTTGGCTTTGTTCTCTTCTTCAAGCGACCTGTTGTCTTAATCTATAATTCCTCCTATGTTTCCTGATCTACATAGTTGTCATCCTCCGAGGGTTCTTATATCCTATGGTTCTTGGTGCTTTGGGTTCTTCTGATTCTGTCTTATCACTATATTCTTCATCTCATTCTTCCTGTGTGTGCATTGCTCCTAGTTTTTCTATGATAGGGTTTGATTTTTCACTAAAGTTTTGTCCTTCTTCTGCCTTGTTTACCTCCATTTCTTATTCCTATGGGGTTTGATCCTCAAAAAATGACGGAATTATAGACTCACTTTCTTTCATTAGTATCTCATCCACATATACAACTCTGGGCACATCCTCCATTGCTTTTTTGGAGTTTCTCGTCCTTCTTATGAATTAGATGGGTGCTCCTAACTTTGGTGGTGTCATTGTTCTAGTTTTGGTAAAATTTGTTGTAAATATCGGCTGAAATCTTCACAATATTCAGACAATTGCACCCAATTCGCTCCTTCACTTTTGTTTGTTCAAAAATCACACTAAGTGTTTGTTTCTTTGTAAATTTCACCTTTTATAAATGATGTCATAAATGCGCCTCCCTTCGATGGTCACCTGTTTCCTTTTTCCGACCATTTTATGTCCCAACGCAAGGTGTTCACTTTCTTTTTGCGTAGTATCTTGAATTATGTCACACCAATTTATTTTTTGTTGCATGTTGTATCTTGAAACTATCTTTCTACCACTTATCCATCTACCTACTTGTTTTTGTCTTTTTCTCATTTTTCTACTTTTTTTTTCTTCCTTTTCCTTCTTTTAACTCCTACTATATCAAATATGTACAAGTCTACTTCGTACGTGGAAACTATTGAGGGTTGGTAGGTCGATTGTCCCTATACAATTTTAGTCAACTACCATTCACCATTCCTTGTATATCTTTTCCTGCTAGATCATGCAACGACACGACACCTCCATATGTGACATAATTTATCTCATATTTCCCTACCGAATGCATCATAAGATTCCTTGGGTGCTCCAAGTACTTATTGTCATAAAGGAGAACCATATCTCCTTCCTTAAATTTCTTAATCTTTATATGTTTTTCATGCGAAGCTTCATCCTTTTCTTTATGTACTTCTTGATGGAAACCATTTATGATCCTCTCTTCTTGTAATTACGTAATTTGAACCAATATTTCCTATGTTGGACCTATTTTTGTCATGTTTGTAATGGTTGCAAGGCACAGACTAGGTATCAAATACTCCAAGGGAACTACTTGTTTTTCTACATACACCAATTTGAAAGATGTATGCACTGTAATATTATTGCATGTAGTTCTATAAGGCCGTAACATTGTTGGTACCTTCATATCCCAATCATACTTGTTTACATTGAAAATATTTTTTAAGGCATTCTCCAAAATATTGTTAAATGCTTCCACTGTTCCATTAGCTTGAGAATGGTAAGGGGTTCTCTTTTTATGATGTATCTCAAATTCTTCAAGCATTGCATGGATAGCATTGTTAAAAAAAATGAGTCCCTTTATCAGTCATCAAAATTATAGGGCATCCAAATCTTGTAACTACCAACTCAAACAAAAAGCATGTTGCATTCTCTATGTTGCAATCCTTCACTCCTCTTTCTTTAGCCCATCTAGTTAAATATTTTGTAATTGTAATTATATATCTTGTTCTTTATCATCTAACTGGTGGATTAATTGGTCCTGCAAAGTCTACTTCCCTCTTATCAAACACTTGCAAAGTTACCTCAAGTCTCAATAACATCACATCCCTCTTGGATGGCTTTCCAACTCTCTGGCATACATCACAATTCTTACAATACTCATCCTTGTGAATTGTTGGCCACCATAATCATGTATGCAATATCGTCTTCACAATAGCCTTTCCTACATAATGTCCTCCAACTATTCCTTCATGTGATTCTACCAAAAGGATAGGACATTCATGCTTCATCACACATCTTCTAAAAATGTTGTCTACACCAAGTTTGTACAACTAGATTGCAAGCATTTGGTATTCTGTAGCTCTAACCACCAATTTTTTCTTCTGCACAATATTAAATTCCTTTGGGGAAAATCATGTTCTCAAAAATTCAATAATGTCGGAAAAATATTTATCAACAATCTGCAATAAAAAGAGTTGAGCATTAGGAATTTTTTCCTCCAATATGTTAGGTTCTTCTCTATTGGTTATCCTGGACAAATGATCTAGCCTTGCATTCAATCTTATAGGATTCACAACTAATTCAAAACCAAACTATTGGAATAACAACAACCATATACATATTCTTCCCCCAAGAACTGTCTTATTGACTACATATCTAAGAGCAGAGTGATTCGTAAACATATTGAAATGTTGGCCCAACAAATAATGTTTGAACTTCTGCAATGAATATACCATGTCCAAACCTTCTCTTCCAGTTGTATTGTAATTTTTCTCTAAATCTTGCAACTTTCTTATTGAAAATGATATTGGGTGATCTATATCACCTTCTCCTTGCTATGGAAATACTACTCCAAGTGTTATTGAAGATGCATCCACATGCACATGAAATTCTTTTGACCAATAGGGAAACACCAAAATTGGTTCAGTCACCATCTTCTCCTTCAAGATATCTAAACTTTGTATGAATTCCTCATTCCACTGATGTTTGATGTCCTTATTGAGTAATTTTTCCATTGGCGTAGTAATATGTGCTTAGCCCCTTATAAATTTCCTGTAATAACCTGTATGACCGAGTGTATTTTTTAACTAGCACACTGACTTAGGTGGTGGTAAATTAACTATGACAACAATTTTGGAAGGATCAACCAGTAGACCTTGTTTATACACCACATTCCCTAAAAAAATTCCAAAAGGTGTGTTGAAAATGCATTTCTTAATATTCAATGAAATATGACACTTTCTACATCTATCCAACATCAATATTAATACTTGAAAATGATCCTTTAATAAACTAAACACTATCCTATCATCCAAGTAAACTTCCAAAAAATTATGTATGAAATCCTTAAAAGTTGCTACTACTACCCTTGAAAAAATGGGAGGTGCATTCTTCAATCCAAAACGAATCACTTTGTAATTATATGAACCCCATTTTGTAGAAAATGTAGTCTTATGTCGATCTTATGTTGTTATCCTAATCTGATGATATCCTGAAAACCTATTTGTAAATGAATAGGCTTCTTTCCCTCCTATATTCTTCAATACTTCATCTTTAAATGGGGTAGGAAAAGGATCATGCATAAAATCATGATTCAACTTCCTCAAGTCTACATAGATCCTGAATCCCCCTTGCTTGTTTTCGTGTACTACCATAGGACTGGTCCATTTTGATTCTTGAACAGGTTCTATGACACGGGCCTCTAACATCTTGTCAATATTTTCCTTTACTTTATTCTTATACACCGGATTCAACCTGTAGGATCTTTGCCATATTGGTATAGCATATGGTTTCAAAGGGATCTTCATATGTCCAAGTTCTTATTCTAATCCCTTCATATCTGAAAACATCGTTGGAAACAAATCATTGTAATCGCGTAGTAATTATGTTATTCTTTTTACTATCTAATTGTCCCAATAATCTCCAATACTTGCAATCTTTGGGTTTTTTGTTGTTCCAATATTTACCTTCTTTATATTCAAAGGTGCAGCATAATCTTCTAAATCTAACTGTGGACCTTCTATTTCTCTTTCCCCTTCAACTTATGTGATCTATATATTGCACAGTTTTTCTTTTGTTGGGTCTTCTTCTGTGACCTGATAACAGTGTAGAAATTGTCAGACTATCTCTCTCCTCTATTTCTGATGAGTTGTCACAATTTCCACTTAAGGTTCTTAAAAACTCGTGCCTCTTACCACCTACAGTGTTATATCTATCTTTGGACTCTCATGCTCAAAGGAAAATGTAATAAAAAAAAATTGTTGCATTGCTTCCCAATTTGTAGTTTCCCTTTGTTGTTCTAGATCTATGTACCAGTTCTTTGGAATGCCTTATAATGTGTGAATAAAGTGATGTGGCCATTATTATGGTGGTATTAATATCCACTGAATTATACATATATCTATGTGTTCTTTGGGTTGTTAAATTCCATCATACATCTCCAAAAATTTGTTCTACTCTACACCAAATCTAATGTGCAATAACCTCTTGCATTGATACTAGTTATTAATATTCTCTTTATGAGTACCCCGCCAATGGGAAAGTGTTGGTTTTAGGGAAATGTCTAATGCCAGAAATATCTGATTCTCCAAAACTTCTACCTCAAACTTTCTTAATAATTCTTCTAAATTATTTTGACCATAAAAAGTAGGAGGTTCTCTTACCTTTGTACCAACCATCTTAGCGTGCGCGTCATTCTAGAACATCTTTTGGTAGATAACTCATGTAATTGTTTCTCCTAGTTCTCTAGTCCTGTGTTAGAGTCTGAAGCACAATAAATAATGCTCCTCCATCTCAGCATTCCATCTGCAGTTGGATTGATGTAATCCTCTTCACGTGCGGTAGTTTTGTACAATTGATTTAAGTCTTCTGTAATAAAATTTTATGTCGTGGGTTCAACATACCTTCCTCCTTATGAAGAATCTAGTGGTGCAATAAATCTGTATTCTTATGATTCAAATATCATCTTCCTAGTCCTTAAATTGATAATGTTTTGGTTAAGAAATGCCCAATCCAGTCCCAACAATGCTAGATAGCATGAAGTGTTATCCACTATGCCAATCACTTCAAAGTCGTCCATGGTGCACACATCATCTAGATTTATTAGTATCCTCTTCAATCTACCAATTGGAACCACCCTATGATGATTTTCTAGCTTCAATTTAATAGGTGAATACCCCAATGTAGGTTCCCCCATCGCTTTGCATGTCTTCTTAGGTAAAATATTTACTTCACACCCTAATTATAATATAATATCCCCCATATTGAAATATCCATTGTTTGCATTCAAACTTAATTCCCCTACCTGTTCTTCTCTTCTGATGGACTTGATTAACTCTTTTATGTTCTAATTTAATCTCTTCTCTAGAATTGCACTTTTCTAACAGACTTTGTAATACTTGTAAAGATATTTACCATTCAACAACTTCACACAAGACCCCAAAAAGTTCCTCAGATTACTTGTTCTAAGTGTTGATCCCTGTTGGTATGGTCAAATAAGTGAGACATGTCATAGACTGGTACATCATTTACTAGCTTTGTTCCTTAAGTAGACACAATATTCTCCTTCAAAATATCATGTCTCTTTTTCTTTCTACGCATCAAATTTATGCTCAGGTGTTGTATTCTTTCTGACCCACTGGTGTTGATCCTGATTATGCTTTGTTTCATCTGCTCCAGTCTTTGTATGCTTATCTGTAATCTTACTAGATGCCCAAATATTTTCATAGATAAAAAATGATTCTCTGGGTCCTTTGGCCCTTCTCCACGGAACTATGGTAATCGAATAGTTGGATCCATTCCTGCCAATGTGAGTTTGTTGTACTACCACCTCCAGCCAATGTAGATACCTGACTACTACTAGTTGAACTTATACTCCTACTTGAAATTACACTAGACCCTTGTCCTGTAAAAATCCTTCTACCACTAATTACTTGTTGGTTAACAAGTATTTCTTCTTCAGATGTCTTAGTCTCATATGGGGTTGTGGATTCCACACTAATTCTGATCTGGAATGGAGAGCCTTCTTCTGCACCAGACCCTTGACCTCTAGTTTTTCTCTCATATGTGGCACACATGAATTCCTCAATATTCCACATTGCATGGAGATCCTCTACCTCTTGTTCATCATTGTCCAAGCCCTCTCGCACGACTACTTCCCTCTTCTTACTATTCATCTTATACTGGTAAGGTCTTTCGTTTCACATCACTCCTTCTCTCTTTAATACTTCCCTGGTATTTTCCTCATCCATCATAATGGGTTCCACTGCTTCCTTCTTATGGACTCTCTCCATATCATTCTCCATATCCCAAAATTTCCTTATCACTTTCCCTAGTTCCCCCATGCGCACAAAGTGATTTAGTTTTCTGACTCCATTGTCATCACACCTTGATCATCTAATAAGATATGTATTGATGTATAAAGAGACATATGTACATTCGTCTGGGTCCCTTCAAGATCTCCTACTCTGTAATAGTATATGACTTATGTATATCGACTATAAATTTAGTAATAAACCATGCAATAATATTGTCTAACCAGAAATCCCTTACTCGTGTGAATTTATTATTAACTCTTTCCAACTGTGCAATGTTCTAAGCAGTCCACTCTACTGGACTTTTCTGATTAGTGGGATGAGTATCCTTCAACCTCCATATCCACTTTTGCAATAGCTATGGAAAATAACAAAAAAATGCCTCATGCAAATTAGTAAACACATACTTATCCAAATATCAGCATAGTGTGTACCTAGAACTTCTGTTGCATTTTTTCTCAAAATCAAGCTCTTTAGTCCTCAACCATATTTCAATGTCCTCTTTATTAGGATTCCATGGTCTAAATATCCATTTCTACCATTGTATTTTCTTCACTGTTCTTCAACAGATCCCCTCCATGGTGTTCTTTTGAGTTCCAACTGGAAGCAAAACCATTTTTTCGATGTATGGGTTGACCCGACTTCTACCTCAGTTCTCCACCAAAACCCTATAAATTATTGGCCCTTCTGGTAAAACAAAAGGAAGCAATGCGCACAGAGTGCACAGTGTAGTCTCACTCGAGATGTCTTATGGGTGACTACAGGACCCAAATATCTGCAGTCATGGAAGGGATGTTGCTCATGGGGATGTTAGACCTATTACTCGTTTTCTACTTCAACATTCATCATTCATTAGATATACCATTCATTTAAACCTTAACATTCATTATGCATAATTAACATGTCTAATCTAGTGTGTGTTGCAAATAAACCTTAAAAAATTCATCTATTCATTTATTCACTAAACATAGAATCATATAAAAGCATAAAGGACAACATTCCACACAATATCATAGGTTTTACCGTGGTTCAATCCCCTGGACTACGCCCACAAAGACATGTCTTATTTATTCATCTTTATCAGAATAGTGTGGTGTGCGCATTACATCAAAACTTTGTAATACTCTATGAGGCTGACCAATGTCGCACTAAGATCCACAACTTGTGAACTGAACCTTAGTTATACTCCATAAGTCTCCAAAAATTGACATAATTCGAGCTCCACATATCTCAACCAAAAACTAGTGACTATGACTTAAACTCAAAAAGGAAGTCAATGTACTTCTCAACATGTGATATCTGATGATCTATATACATCTATTTATACTACAAAAGTGGGTAAAATCCCATTAGATTATAACCAAATCCTTAACCCTAGTGGATTAGGTGTGTCCACATAGTAAATTCCTTCACATAGTTGGTCTTCGATCCAATTGTTCCTTTCTTTGACTCTGCGCTTATTCTACTTAATTCCTGATGCGCTGCTTTCCTTACCTTATGTCGTGTTGCTTTCCCTTTTTTCTTGATGCGCGCTTAGTCCTTTGGTTCATTCCTTAGTTTCCTGCCTTGTTTTTTGTGATGTACCCGAAAATAGCCTACTCCAATAGTGTGTGGAACTAATACTCTGCACAATTGTCCCCATATGTGATATGAACTCTGTTATAATTTGTGGGTGATCGAGTTCTGGAAATGAGTATTTTTTAGAGGATTGTAAGGTTATTGCAGTTAGAATCCTCCGATTAGGAACAAGTTCAATCGAGGATCATTGATATATTCTAGGATCAATGATCTACACATCAAATTAATATTAGATTTTGAACAATAAAAGGAGCTACATGAGTCATCAAATCTAATCCTAAAGAGGATATCAATGGTGAATGTGAATTTCACATGGTGAACATGTTCAGAAGTAAACTTGACTCTGGGGGGGCCAAAATAATGGTCACCATAGATTTATAATGCACGTGTCACTAAGTTGTGTATTTCGGGGGGGTATTGTCTCGGTATTTGGAGCTAGGTCCAAGCCCCTGAAATATTTTCAATCATATATCATAACTTCATATTAAAACATATTTGTTGATCCAACCAAAGGTAAATTTATAGATTATCTCCTTTTCAAGTAGGTTACGGTCGCAAATTCTAGGTTCTATGGTAAAGGTGATAAAGAGTAAGCGCTAAGGGTTGAGAAGTTACAGATAATCCTTTGGTTACAACATCGGGGTCCTATGAAGAAAGGGTCTATGACTATAATATGAGTCGGGTGACCATGTGTATGAGGAAACAAACCAGAGAGCTATGTTAAGCTTGAATTTGATCGTCAAGACACCAACAGACGCATTGAAAGAGAGATGGAGAAGTAAATAATACATCCGTAAATGTGATCAAGTACATAATGCCAATATTTTATACAGAGAATGGAAAAATTGGAGAGGCCTTAAATCTGTGAACCAAATATGTGTGCTCTGATAGGAAAGGGATCCTTAGACAACCTTATTAGCATCTATAGAGCAACTTGTTGATTCAAGGTTTCTCCACTGTGCGTATTGACGATTAAGGACAATGAGGAAAGGGAGAGGAAAGTAATATAAGCTATTGAAGCAACAACATCAAAGGAAAAAAATAAAATAAAATAAGAAGAAGTTGAGTGCAGAAGACAAGAAGAGGCAGTGCAGGTTGAAGTAGAAGAAGAAGTGATAGAAAAAGTAGAGAAATAAGCATGAGAAATAGTGGGAGAACAAAAAAATAAATGGGTGGAAGAAAGAGGCACTGACATGGATCGGATATGGATATTTTGGGATCGTCAAAAAATATCCCTCTCACTGGATGACATTTTATATTAGGAAAGTTGGGATTGGGGGAACATACACCATCAACGGCCCGAAAGGTGGTCACTTTAAGTTGTTTCAAATTCGACAAAGACTCTAGAAAAATAATTTTACAGAGAACTAAGAACTTAGAAATGTCTATTTCAGCCATTTTATCGGTGATGATTGAAGAATAGGTAATAAAAAATATTGGCAATGATCCTCTCTTGATCGCTTCAGACAATATAGCCTTCACGAAGGCATTGGAGCAAAATCTAGAAAACATTGTGTGTGAGATATAAGAGAAGAACGAAAGGATAAGGTCACTAGAATTGGAAGTACAACGTTTAAAAAGTGACCATGAAAACATCAAGGAGTTAGAGGCATGTGGAGAAAGAGTCAAAAAGGAAATCCACAATAGAGCAATAGATATGTATGTTGGTTTTCAGGTCTTCCAATAGAAAGTTGTCCAAATCATGGATCAACTCAACAAAGTCCAAACCAAGAATGCAAAGTTTGTTGCAATCATGGAAGGTTTAAATGAGATGAAGTTGTGGATAAAGAACAATCCAGATGCCTCGCTTGAGCTGCTACGAATGACAGAATGAGAAAGAAATCTCAATTACACTAGACTAGAAAACTACCAACAAGCTAAGGAGAATCTTGAAAATGAGTTAAAGAATTCACTTGCTATATGTACTAGACTCCACAAAACAACTTTTATTATGAATCACAAAGTTCAGCTACCCCAAATTGAAGAAATAGGGAAACCAAAGTCAGGCGAGTAGGTATTTTCAAAGTTAGAGAAAAACATGAGTGAGATGCAGGTGAAGGCCAAAACTACATCCAAAGTGACGATTGATTTAATGAACGACCATCTTGTAACACCACCAAGAGCCCAAAACATGATCCAAACCTTCATGGTAAATCTAACTACGGATACAAAAACTCTTTTGTAGAACTCAACATCCCACTAGGTCACCCTAAAATCCTTACTCTACTGCAGGATCATATCGATCTTAGTACATCATGATTTATGGTCATATTACATCAAATACAAAAGTAAATAACAGACCATGTGGGGAAATTCAAAATTATTCTCCCTATTTTTTGAAGGGCATTTTTCCCATTTCAACACCTTCAAAGACACATTTATTGATTTTTCCATATACAATTAAAATAAGAAAGAATATAGTTGTTTATATTTGTCTTCATTCCATAAGGAACCATAATGTTTTTCATAATTTGAATCCACAAACCAAATAAAAATATATATTTTTTAATGAAAATAAATTTAAAAATTTCAGTAGGAAAAGAGGAATAATGGACACATTTGGAGGTTGTCTTTCATCAACTTCCAATCCCTAGTCATTTATTTTGCAAGATGAAATTTTTCAGGAAGGATCATTTCACATAGAATCTAACAGTTGTTTTTGGGCAGATGTATGTCCGTTGCTGTTAGTGAATAATTAAAGATGATGAAATAGAATAATGGATTGTGTTAGTGTCTATACATACAATGATGAAATAGAATAATGGATTGTGTTAGTGTCTATACATACAAAATAGGATAAAAATAATTTCCAATAGCAACAAGATTTGAATTAGATGCAATAATTTCATAGAATCGCTCAAAGAAGGGAACAATAACATGAGTTTATACGAGTCTATGCAAAAAAAAAATTAAAGAAGATGAAGAAATCTATTTTTGAAATGAAATCATTTTGGGAATACAGAAACAAGTCTTTCCAATGCATCTCCAGACCTCGAGGAGCACATAAACTATTAAAATTCGTCACCTAAAACATTATAAGTTAATTGCTTTGAAAGTAATTTTCCAATTAATGTATTTGCAAAGTGAAAACGAGGGAATTTGAACCTAGGAGTGAAAATTATTATCAAAGGGAAAAGCAGGTGTGAACTCCCATTTTCAATGTTATAAAGGTTTTTATTAAGTCATCCCAAGAAACTATAGTAATGAGTTTATCTTTAACTTTATTTAGTTTGTTGTTGATTTTAAAATTATATAAAAAAATTCAAAATTTAACCGAAAAAATAAATATATATTTTTTATTATAATAAAAAAAAATTATTTTCTATTTTTTTTATTGACTAATATATTTAAAATCTTCTTAGAAACTTCAATCTTTCAATGTTCAAAATTAATTAAATAATTAATGAAATCTGTCATGACTTCACATCATGTGTACACCAATTCTTTATTTAATTCAAAACTATACCAATTCGTTTAAACTACAATCGTGTTTAGACCGCAATCATGTTTGTACAGATTTTGTTTGGAGATACCAACATGTTTGTCCTTTTTTAATTAATACTTGGCTTGGGGTATGAGAAAATACAAATTAATACCATGATGTGTGTTATCAGAATTTTCGTCGGCCACCATTGGACAGAATAGAAAACACATCAACCAACTTTCCTTTTACACAAATAAATCAATAGTTAAAGACTTACGCAATGGGAATGAGTTAATAACTGGTAAAAAATTATGTTTTAATAATTAAAATGTTCTTAAAAAAAATTAAAGAATGAAAATATATTTTATTTAATTTTTAAAATTTTATGAATGATTATTTTTATTTTTTTTATTTTATATAATTATTTAATTTAATTTAAAAAATAAAAAAATCCATGATATAATATTCTAATTAAAGAATGAAAATGCATTTTAATTAAGTTTTCAAATTTTTAATAATTATTTAATTTAAAAAGAATGAAAATGCATTTTAATTAATTTTTTATTTTTTTAATAATTATTTAATTTAAAATAAAAAAATAATAATTCCATGACATAATATTCTAACCGTTAATAATAATGATTGAAAAATATTTTTTTCATTTAAAAAGATTTATGTGTATGCTTGTTTGAGTTGATGCCATAAATACTATAAACATGTTGTGCTCTTCTCATAGGTTGTAGAGCACATTTTTTAAAAAGTTGAAAACATATATTCAAAGGCCTATAAGATAATAATTAAATACTTCTAATAATTAATTATTTTTATTGAGGAAAAACCTTATGCTCCAATCAGAACTCACATGATTTTTTTTCTTTGAAAGTGACAATAGGTAAAACCATTTACATTAGCTAGATAAACCATTTATATTGGCATGATTTTCTATAGTAAACATGTGATATGACCTACAAGATTTATTCAATTATTTGACCTACATTTTATTGGGTGGTTTTGCACAATGATAGATATGGTCTCTCATGTGTTAATTTTATTGGATGTTTGTTCACAAATGGACAAGGATGTGGACAAGGATAAATATAATATAATTTGTAGGTGAAGTCACCAAGGATTTATGGATAGGAGGTATATCTAGACTAATAGTAAGCATAGGGAATTTATGGATAGACAAGATGTATATATGAGACTCAACAATAAAGGACTTAATGTTTGTTTGGATCTACCATTGAATCCGTCCAAAGATGTACAACCAGGTGCTTATTGCCAACCAAGTTCAAATTAATGGATCTAATTATGATTTAAAACTACTTATTGATTTAATATCATTGAACATTTGGACTCTCCAAGGATTTGATAGATGGTAAGAGGTTCTTAAAGCAAATTTCTTCCCCATTGTGGCTTGTGTGGTTTATGATCCATGATCTTTTTTTCAGTAGTATTTGTTAAACAATAGAATCTATTATCTAGATTCCACAACCACATCAAAAATTGTGTAATACCAATTATGAATAGAAATATAAAACCGAAACATAAACACAATGTTACATGGCATGTTGTAATTATTATAAGTAATTCTTTCATATTTATGGAAAACATAGACATCTTTGCTAGCTTAATTTTTGTTGTGGTTTAATATTTATTTTAATGGCATTTATTAGAAATATGTGTAGCATTTAAACATTACAAGATTGATCATCTCTTTTTTTAATCATGTTATTTCTTTTTATTATAGTTTAAGAATTTGAAATAATGGGTTTTTCAATGTTGTTTGAACTAAGTGAGGGCATGACCATAAAAGGATAGAAGAAAATTTAAAAAAACATGAAGTAAGTGGAATTTTAGCATAATCATTTCTAAGATTGTGAATCTTAGAAAATAATATATCAAATTTTGTAATGGCTTCGTGAAGTTTAAATCATTTACAGTTATATGATCTCATTTCTAAAATAAAACTAATTTGTTAATGAGAAAAAATTTAAAGAAACGTAGAGTAAGTGGAATTTTAGTACAACCATTTCTAAGATTGTGAATCCTTGAAAATCATATATCAAATTTGATAATGGTTTCGTGAAGTTTAAATCATTTTCAATTATATGATCTCATTTCTAAAATAAAACTAATTTTTCTAATTTGTTAATATGAAAAAATAAAAAATAAAAACATAAAGTAAGTGGAATTTTAGCACAATTATTTATAATATTGTGAATCTTAAAACATCATATATCGAATTAAATCATTTTCAATTATATGATATCATTTTTAAAATAAAGCTAATTTGTTAAGGAGAAAAAAAAGGCATAGGATCACTCTACAAGCGTGGATGTGGAAATTCTGCCATTTGGTTAATTGTTAGTGCACTTAAGAGACAACGCAATGCATGCAAAACAAATTAAAAGGGTTTAGATGCTACATGATCATGTATGGGAAGGGAATCTAATAAATATTGCAGGGTGGCATGACCAATTGGCATCGACATTGATTATTTTTTTTATAAAGTATTGGTATTTTTCTAAAAATGATCTATCAAGATATTTTTATTTGTCAATGATTTATTTGTTACCAAGGACAAGTTCTTATGTTCTATTAATTCAAAATTTTGGTTTTGTTCTTCCAATTTGTAACATATCAATGTTGAAGTCCCTACAATAACGAACATATAAGTTGAATTATATCGACAATCTCAAATATGTTAGCAAGTGCAACAAATAGTTGAATGTGCATAATTGTTACTTTTATAAGCATTCTACCACATATAACATCAAGTGTGAGGTTTACAAATGTTTTTTTTTTCTATATTATTTTTATATTTGATAAAATATTATTTTCTTCCATCATTTTGTAATCATTTTGTAATATTATGCATGCAAAGTGGGGAATCAGTGAAATGTTTTAGTAAATATGTTTTTTTTCTAGTTAATTTCTTTTGTGTTTTTTGGATGGATAAGGCATTTTCTATCATTATATGAAAGTTAGGAGTGATGTTGTCAAAAATGAAAATGGAATTTGCATGTTCTTAAAAAACATGTTATAATTTGTTTGACAAGATAAATTTATGCTTCACCAATTCTTTTATAAACTACAATGCTTCTATAATTTTTACAGGAGAATATGTTTTGATATGATATCATGGTTCCTAACCCCAATAGAATTCAAAGTCAATACATTCTTTTTAAATCCATGTGATATATGCATAGTTGTAGCATAAGCTAAATATACTAGGAACTATTCCCATTTTGTGATAGTTATTTTTTGTGCAACAATTTTTTTTCACTTATACTTAGCATTGTGTCTAATGATAATACACCTAATAAATGTATAGTTTTTTCAATCAATATTATTGATAAATTTTAATAGTAGGATCTTCAAACTCTATCCAAACGATGGCATGTTCACTTAGTGTGTAAATCCTAAAACATCTACATAAGTATTCAAGAAAACATGTATTTAATAGTTTTTAGCATCCAATTTAACTAGCACATTTCATTCCAATATTATTCATTTAGGTAGATATGTTTCTTTTCTATCATATCCTCTTTGTTCATTATAAGAAAATGTGTATGCCTCTTTTACACTAAATGAATCATTTTCATATTTTTTTTATGCACATCTTCATTTCTAAAAATAAAATGAAAACCTAAAACCAAAAGGTGGTTCTCTATACCAATGAATATTCAAATAATCAATAAATGAATGTCCTTTTCAATAAGTGAATTTCCTTTTATCTCATGAATTGCTTTAGAGACACTAAATGAATCATTTTCATATTTTTTTTATGCACATCTTCATTTCTAAAAATAAAATGAAAACCTAAAACCAAAAGGTGGTTCTCTATACCAATGAATATTCAAATAATCAATAAATGAATGTCCTTTTCAATAAGTGAATTTCCTTTTATCTCATGAATTGCTTTAGATTGAAGCATTTGACATTATCATTCCATAATGTTTCCATAATGTGTAGGTATTGTTTCATGTTATAATCTAGGTATTCTAAAATACAAACTATCTCACATTGGTTGTGCTGGGTGAAAATCACCAAAAAGAAATAATATGTTTATTCCCAAATGGTTTTGTGCATGCTTGAAAACTTTCATAAAAAAGTTTGTCTATGGTGTATAGAATCTGACTTCCTATCAATGATACCTCATTAATAAGAACTAGCCATAGTTTTTAATAATTCTTATTTAATATGTATGAAGTGTTTCAATCTAGTAAGAGAATATTTGAGACATTGCAAATAAATTGGAAGTCTAAGAGCGTAGTTATTGTATTAGTATTGAAGACATATTTTTCAATGTATGAACAATTCTTATCCCTTTTTAAGATTTCATTTTAAATTTATTTGTTGTAGAAGAAGATGAGTGATTGGTATATTTCCATTGCTATAGAATAATTTTTTTTAATTCTCTCCCCTCTTATCATGAACAAATATATTATATTGTTTGGAGTTTATTTTTTACTCATTATAATGTCTTTTGTTGTAAATTTTTGTTATGTATTTATCTTTTTTATAATGTTAATGTATTATTAATTGATTATTATGAAAGTTTCTTTCATTGTCTAGGATTTAGATTTTGTCGTGTCCTATTTGACCATGTGTAGTCAATGCTAAAGATATTTTTTTAATTGAGGGAATAAATCTCTTATTTACATATCTAGATCAAGGTTGAAGAATATGGATACCCTATTTTAATGTTGCTTGAAGAATTTTTTATGCCGCACCATCAACCTTTTGGCCTAGTGCTAACAATAGGCTTCAACATGGATATTGTTTCTCTATGAATAATATGTGTTGCAAAACGTCTTCATAAATATTTATTCAATGTCTCTTCATATTTCTTAAAGGACATGTATAGCATCATTTTATATCAATATGTTTATTATACCTAACATATTGAAGTATTTGGTTTTTTTCTTCTCTCTCTTTTTAGGTTCTTGCATGCTCATATTTAGTATTTTTTTAGAGTTTTCAAAGGTATTTGCTAGAGTTTTCAACATTCATGATTACATAGTGGTATTTTCTAGAGTTTTTAGCATCTATATTTGGTGTTTTTTTTAGGAATTTCTTAATTGAGGCTCATTTTAGGAGTTTCAACATGAAGACTTGGAGATGGTACCAATTTATCCACCTTCCTTGCTAGTATTTTATTCGAAATTATGATTGAGGGGGGAATATTTATCCTATGACTCCTATAAAATCATCAATTCCTACACCACCTTTATATATTTCACATTGTCATATACATTTTTTATCCTCGGTGTGTTCTACATCCTACTTTGTCGTCTCCTACCTTATCTTCTGATGAGGTGTCGATGTGAGAGAATTGAGGTGGTCTCACTTATGTATAATATATTTGTATCATTTGGATGAATACAATACATTAGATGACTTTCATCCTTTTTCTCCAATTTCTTGTCTCTTTCCCTATCTTGTTGTTCTATTTCTTATCAAATTTATGGGTGCACTTGAAATTAATTTCATTAGTATTAGTTTAATTTAATTTTATGCATACTCTTTAACTATATGTTTCCTTCTTAGTATTTATATTTTTATTAGGCTTTCATCATATTATGAATAATGATTATCTATGTACATTTATTTAAAGTTAATATTTTTATTACTCTTTTATAATATAAAGTATACTAGAAGATTATTTTCTCCTAAGATGAAATGCATATTTCATAATTCTCTTTAGGCACTTTTCATTTTAACTTTCCAATTCACTATCAATTTACAATTTTTAATGATACCAATGGTGCAATGTATCTCATCCCTTTCAATATCTTCCTTACTATATTTTCAAGGATTTCATGATTTCATGCCCCTTAAGTACCTAACTTTTCTTGATGGGGAAATGCTGCAACATTGGAGACATTGTTAACTCATATTTATTTTCTTTTGTTGAGAGAACAGTAGTCATTGAGGAACAAATTATTCATCTTATTGCATGCCACACAACTAAACCCTTTGAGTCACTCAATATGTGGCCTATCCTCATGGAAATGTGCAATCTCAGAGTACAAGTGTTTTTCATCTTTTCAATTGAATCCATTAAAGGAGTGGTTGTATGTGAAAATAAGGACATTTCTCCACCTCCTATACTAGTACTTGATATTCCTCCATAAAAATTCATTACCCATGTGTGGATGGATCATCAAGCATGTTTCCTATGCCTACACACTACAATCAATTCACTAGTAATTTTCATATTCCAAGTTAAATATAACGTATTCAAATAAAATTTACTATTTCTTGACTCAATCCAAATTCCAATAACAAATTAGTGCAAACCTAAGTCAATTAACCATTATGGATTCATGTCACACTAGACAACCCATAAATAACATATGCAATCAATGTACCCATATTTTCATTTAGCATTATCCAAATCATAAAGATCAATATCATCAATTATGCCACATTAATGCATATTTACTTTGTCTATGATATCATATAATATTTTTAATAATAGTTGAATCATCATCATTTAAACTCAATCAGATAACAAAAATTCCATGTTTCATCATCACATATCAGTCAAATAACTGGGTCATTTGTAAACAAATTCCCTCAAATAACAAATTCTAATATGTGTCATTACTCTAACAAAGTGGAGCATTACAAACAATGTGTAAGTGTTGTGGTGAAACAAGGATGTTCCATATGCAGATAGAAAGGGCCAAAGTTGTGTACAAATATATGAACTACAATACATCTAGGAAGTGAAAACTTCAGAGAAATTGAACTAGAGATGTGTATAGTAGATAGTATAATGGTGTTAGTTGTAGCCTGAGTAATTGAGAAACATTGGAGAATATAAGAGCCACATCATTGTTTTATCTGGTTTAGGATGTGATGCAAGAATAACTATGAGGTCTTGTGGTGCCCTAGTGCCATAATGGCAAAGAAAAGGTGTTAATGGAGGAGTGTGAAGCTAATATAAGAGTGTTTTGCTACTATAACATAGGTTGGAAGCAACATCCCTCAATGATGAATTTTGGGCTACAAATAGATATGGTGTAGTAGTGAGATCAAGACTAATCTTGGAAATTGATTATTGAATATTTAGAGGCTCTATGTATTTATCATTGTCTATCTCTATTGATACTATAAAGATGATGAATGAAATGGAAATATTTTTTCTTCGAACCCATATCATGTGTTTGTAGGGAGAGATACCTAATATTGTAGCTACCCATGTGGAATTCCATAGTGGATAAATGAAATGGAAACATGATACAATATCATCCATCAAGGGTCATGCTAAAAGTGCACTAGTTAAATGTGTAGATGCAGGTGATCATTAAAATTGAATATACCTACATATTATGTTTTTTTCCAAGGGATATAAAAAGGATTCAATCATTATACTATAGTATATGTCACCAAAGGGTGTTAGCCTAGGCTTACCTACATACAGTTTGAGAAAATATAGAATATATGTAGTGAGAGACAAAGGGTGGAGACCTTGAATAGGGACCCATATGTGATCTGTAACCTATTGTGGTGAAGCTTTCATCAAGTGCCAAGATGAAATGGAGTGTGTTGGTTGTATAGATGCAATGGAAGTACTACACTCAATTTTAGTAAGATATGTTAAGGTGCCATATAAACTATGCAACTACTCAAGGGTTGGAGATAATCATCCAACTCATAGTCTAATGTAAAATCAATCTAGGATGTGTTGTAGAATCATTTGCAAGCTTAGATTTCTCATAATTATGTAAAGTTCTTGGGGTCGATTGGAATTATAAGGCACAAGAATCGGAAGCACTATAAAAGTGGGGTTTGTGTTAATGAGATCAATGAGGAGGTCTCCAAGATGCATTAGGACCATTTTTAGGGTTAGGGTTAGAATGGGTGGAGGATGCTTCCAGTGTGTTATTGAAAAAAGGATAGGAAGAAGGAGACCAAACAATAAGAATATGAGGGTATTTATGAAGTGTATGTTCCATAATGAGGGAATGGAGGAATGCTTGATATAAATTGTTTCTCTCAAACAAATATACTTCATGCTAAAAAATCACTACAAAACAAAAATTAAGTTTAAGAATAAGTGTTTTTTTTAGAATCAGTGATATGGAGTCAGATTCAAAGCTTGGTAAAAATCTCAATATATTATTGGATTATTTGGCCCAGCGATTGGCATATTTGCAACCATCTACACATTAAGTTATGTGGGTATCCAATATGTAAAACCCACTTTCTTAGAGAAAAGAAAATTGTAGCCCATGTGGTGATACACCTAGAATGAGAATTCATTTTTATGTCTTCATTAGGTTCAATTTTAAGCACTATAAATTTTGTATGAAATTTTCACCATGCTTGTGGTACATGTAACCTACCCTAGTTACACTGAGGAATATTACGTGTGGAAACTCATTAAATCATCAAACTTTACTCCTAATTAATTTCTTGTAGCTTACCAGCTACAAATCACACACAAATTTAACAATTCTTTTGATACCACAGTTCTAAATTCATCTAAAATCATATTGAAACTTGAATGCATTTTTTCAATAAAACATCAAACACACAACATTCATATAAGCCATGTGCATAGATAAATAAACATAATAACACAACATAACAGTTATCTATTAAAAATTAACCAATTCGCTATGTATAAAGAATGAACCTCCTAGCCATAGGATTTGTTGCTCATTTTATCTCAAAAACAAGCCACCCCAAAGCTAAGGCTATGAGTCCACAAGGAGATCCATCCCTCTAGATATCCACTCTCCATGCACAAAAACCCTAAAACCCAGTTTCTACTCCCACAATAGTTCCAATACTCCATCTCTCGCTTCCCCACAACCTACATGACCCAAAGAATGTACTCCCTTCACTGTTCATAGTCCCTTAGACTATATCAATTGTTTATCAAGTTTTCCAATTAATTTGGTTGAGTAGGAAATCACAGTTGGTGACTTCCATAAACTATCAATTTCCCAAGGAGTGCTCACATTAGCCTTCACAAGGCTCTTGAGACATTTCCTCAACATGAAACACACTACAGGATTGCAACCTATTTTACAGGCACACAGGCCTCTTCCTCAACATAAAAAACATACAAAAAATGGCTTCCTTAAATCACAACATGGTTGGAGCTCTTCCCAACACTCAAATCTTCTCTTTTTGTCCCAAAATATGCATGTAAAACTTGTCTCTATTTTTTTGGGTATGTGTTATATTATTTGCATGTGTGCATGTGGGCACGTCATATTTGAAAATTGCGTCTGACGATCCCAACTTCTGTCATCCTTTGTCTTGTGTGTGCCAGGCACTTTTCTAGGGGGGTCCCAGGGCGGGCTAGGATTTCCCCCCTCTGCTTACGCGCATCGTTTGGCTCAGAGCCATTGGGGTTTGAGGCAGATGTAGTATTCCAGATATAAAATAGTATGCAGAACATAAATATTTTAGCTAGAAATGGCAGAGAAACAATGATATAACCAGAACAATACTAGAATAATACCAAAATAACACTAAAAAGAGCACTTTGATTACTGATAGAAATGTTCACTTGCCTTTTCGAGGGGGAAGCCTCCAGCAAAGAAGAGATTTATTACAGTAATATTCAAGAAAATATTTCTCATACCCTCTACTCCTATTTATACGAAATCTATCTATCCAAAAGAACAATCTAGAGGAAGATCCTTCTAGAAGCGGAAGCTTCTATTATGTCTTCTTACATTTGACTTATTCTTCCTTTTTTCTAGGACTTATTAATATTGGTATTTATTAAATGGAATTATATTATTCTACCTACATGAGGGGTTAGAGAGGTTAGGTCCCTAACATGCCTTCCCCCTTGAAGAACAACCTTGTCCTCAAGACTTCAGATGAGGGAATTTTTGTAGAATGGTGTTCGGATCCCAGGTGGAATCTTCTGGAGTTGTATCCTTCCATTGTACTAACACTTTCTGGATGGTGTGCTGATAGAGATGATTCTCTTTTTGGGCCAAGACTGGTTGTGGCTGCAAACATATGGAACCTTCTTCATCCAACTTAGGGAGACTAGTTTGAGTTTGACACTTCATTCCAATCACCTTCTTTAAGAAGAAAACATGGAAAACAAGATGGAGCATTGGTTGGTTGGGTAGAGATAACTGATAGGCCATCAATTCCACACGCTTAAGCACTGTATAAGGACCATAAAATTTGGGCACAAGTTTCTAAAACTATTGATCTTTGAGTGAAGTCTTCTTATAAGGTTGTAACGGAAGAAATACCCGGTCCCCTTCAAAAAAATGGTGTTCAGAACGACCTTGATATTCTTGTTTCTTCATGCGATTCTGATCCATGACCAAATTGTCTTTCAGGGAATGAAGAATAGACTTACAGACTATTATATTTTTTTCAACCTGCTCAACCTTCGAGATCCGTGGCATATAGGAGTGAAATGATGGGGGCTTTGGTCCATAGACTGCTTCAAAAGGAGTCATGCGAGTAGTTGTATGGTAATATGTGTTGTACCACCATTCAAATAGGGGTAACCATTGAGCCCACCAATTTTTCCGCTCAGATGCAAAACACCTCAAATATGTTTCCAAACACTTGTTGACAACTTCAGTTTGGCCATCTATCTGGGGGTGATAGGAAGTGCTGAGATGCAATTGGGTGCCCTGTAGATTGAATATTCTTGCCAAAAAAATTTGGTGAAAGTGGGGTATCTGTCAGAGACAATATAATTAGGCATGACATGAGGCTTGAATATATTATCCCTGAAGATTTTAGCCATTATGGATGCTGTGAATGGGTGTTGAAGAGCACAAAAATGAAAATATTTGGAGAGGCGATCTACGACCACCATGATGACTGACTTATTTCTCTATTTAGATAATCCTACAATGAAATCCATAGAAATATATTGCCAAATAGTAAGGAGAATTAGAAGTGGTTGGAGTGTTCTTAGATATTTGAAAGTTTCTCCCTTGTTGCATTGACATACCTCACATTCATCCACAAAGGTGCGGACATCCTGTTTCATACCCTCCCATAAAAAGGAATATTTGACCCGTTCATAGGTTTTGTTAAAGCCTGAATGCTCGACTGTGGGTGAGGCATGAAGTTCATAAAGTACTATGGATTTAAGTTGGGATTGCTTACACAAATACAAACTAACTTTGTAGAGAAGATCTTCATTATGCCACGAGACCCTGGAGAAGATGAATAATTGTGTTGCAATCAATGGAGCGAGATAGAAATTTTTAGGTCTTGCAGCCATTCCTGACAAACATCTTGGACCCAATCTGGTAAAATGAAGAAGAGGTTCAAAAAAGGGACCCATCTTCTTCATATTTCCAGGAAAGAGCATCGACCACTAGATTTTCCTTTCATTTCTTATAAATGATCTCATAATCATAGTCAAATAGCTTGGTCACCCATTTTTGTTGTGTCGGGGATGAAATTTGATGTTCCAAGAAATACTTGAGACTCTGATGATCAGTTTTGATTTGGAATCATTGACACAATAAATAAGGATGCCATAGATCCACATCATGCAGAATAGCTAACATTTCCTTTTCATAAATGGATTGGCCCAAATGTCGCTCTGAAATTTGTTTGCTAGTGAAGGCCAAGGTTTTGTCATCTTGCATGAGGATGGCTCCACTTCCTTTCTCAGAAGAATCACATTCCAATAAGAATGTCTTTTTGAATTCTATGAGGGTTAGGATAGGGATCAAACAAATAACGTCTTTTAAGGCTTGGAAGGCATGATTCGTAGCTGAAGTCTAAGTGAAAGAATTATTTTTAGGGAGAGAAGTGAGAGGAACTTCAATATTTCCATAATTCTGAACAAACTTCCTATAATAGCCCGTTAAACCCATAAAAATACGCAAGCTATTAAGAGTTTTAGGGGAAGGCCAATCTGGCATAGATTCAATTTTCTTAGAATCCACTCAGACACCATCCTAGTTGACAATATGACCTAGGTATTCCACTTTTAAGGAATCAAAGACACATTTAGATTGTTTGAGGAAAATTCAGTGCTTAGAGAGTATATGGAGAACTTAATTCACATGGGAGAGATGGGATAGCCAAGTTTTACTATAGATGAGCATATCATCAAAGAAAACTAAGACAAAATGATGGGGGAAAGGATGGAAGACATGATTCATAATACTTTGGAAAGTGGAAGGAGCATTACACAATCCAAATGGAATTACTAAGAATTCATAATGACCCTCATGAGTGCGAAATGCAGTCTTGGGAATGTCTTCTTCTTTCATATGGACCTGGTGGTATCTAGAACGTAGATCCAATTTGGTGAAGTAATGAGCACCACTCAATTCATCCAAGAGGTCATCAATGACATGAATGGGAAATTTTTCTTTGATTGTGAGTTTGTTTAGGGCACGAAAATCAGGACACATGCACCAAGTACCTTCTTTATTGAGTACCATGACCACAAGGGAAGTATAAGGGATATTAATGGGACAAATAACACTAGCTTCTAGTATTTCATGAACAAGTTTCTCAATTTCATTCTTCTGGGAAAAGGGATGACAATAATGCCGAACATTGGGACAAAGATTGCCCACAATGAGAGGGGTGGAATGATCATGTACTCCATGGGAATGGGGAAGTTCTTTGGGGGTGGTAAGAACAACTTGGTGGAAGGAGAGGATAGATTGGAGATCGATATGCATAGAAGGTGTCTCAATAGCATGAATGGAGTGGAGTTGGGATATAATTCCCAAATGACCTTTGTTGAGGATCCTTTCCATGAGATGGGAACTGATGATCTCAAGGGAGCTTGTAGTGATTCCTTGTCACTTATATTTTTGTACCTCATGTTGGAATTTCATGGTTAAGTCCTTAAAATCCATGCGAATGGAGCCTAGAGTGCGTAACCATTCAGTATTAACAACAATGTCACAACCACCCATGTTTATAGAAAACATATGGGATTTCAGGTGTTACTGACCAATCTAGAGTTGCCCATTTTCACATCGTCCCCTACATTTCATGGAACCACCATTGGCAATAATTATTTGAAAATTATTGACGGCATGGATGTAACAATTGACTTCTTGGGAAATGTGGCAATGAATAAATTTATGGGTGCTACCACTGTCCACAAGGATGATTACTTTCCTATTTTTGATGTAACCAATTAATTTGAGAGTCTCGGTAGTAGAGAAGCCAGTGAGCGAATTAAGTGAAATAACCAGGTCAACGTCTGGTGGATCAGAGTCTAGGGTGAGGTTAGATGGCAGTGGTAGTTTCTCCACAGGAAGAACAATAACATATTCTTCAGAAAGATCTTCAGTCATAGCCATAAAAATATTTTTTTCCTTACACTTGTTCTCGGGAAAATATTTGTCATCACAAGTATCTTATAGACCTTTGAGTTGACGGTCAGCCATTTAATCCTTGGTTAATTTATGGATCTTGAGGGGAGTTGCAGGAGGGGAAAATTGGTGGGTTTAGGGCGAGGAGGAAAGGAGGGTTTGTGGGTCTTCTAGGACACAATCTATTGTGCTTCCTTGGCTCATTGAGTATCTTCCAACCAATTATGGGGGTGTTCCATGAGAACATGTGCACGAATTTCATCTTTGAGGCCATTAATAAAGCATTCCCTAAAGAAATCATCTGGCATGCCCTCCGTTCTTAAAGCCAAGTGCTCAAATAGGGAAATAAATTCTTCCACTATCCCAGACTGCTTTAACTTGGTAAAAAGGCCTAAATGGTGGGTGTTAGAGTCAAATTGGTCATAAAGTTTGGCCAAAAAATGAGTCCAAGCAACATACCCTTGGTGTGCCTTTTTTCTCCATTTCCACCATTTCCATCATTCTAGATCTAGATGTAGGACACAATAACAAATATTGAATAAATCATCAGTAATGCCATGCATGTTGGATTACTGAGAGTGGGGGTGAGTGAGTAATAGATAAATCTAATCCTTTTTGACGCAACCTGCCCTCGGCGGCAAGTCGCTCTCACCAGGACCTTCTGTACTTTGGCCCGAAGAGTTATAATACCCTTCAAATCCCGTATCAGGACTCTTCGTCACCCACAGGATACTCCTTCGGCGATCTCCTCTTCGCGTCTCGGGAAATCAGGTTTCTCTATATCGTGAAACACTCGCTCACAATTCTTGTGTAATTCAAAACCTCGAACTACGACAGCATGCCACCTGTCCTCCAGTGAACCTCGTGGTCCCACACTACCACGTCACTGTCAGGATTTCATGGATCATGAATCCACGCTGCAAGTTTTCCTTGTTGTCGGAAACCCCGAATGTCGAACCCCGATTCTCCGACTCCTCAGGATCTTGCGCCACGTGTCCCTGCTCTGATCGACGGCTCCCGTTGATTCGGGAAATCGCGACTCGCGACTTCAACGAGTCTGCGCCTCACCTCGACAACCGTCGAATGCCGAACCCCGATAGGCTTTGATCCTTCATGCTCCTATGGGTTAACTTCCTCGCAGCTCCTCTCAGATCTAACGGTCAGTGGGATTTCGCGATTCTATCTTGTGAATCCGGCCCATTGATTTTCCTCCTTGAGGATTTCTCTTTCTTCAAAGCTCCGTTCTGTGCGGACTTTCTCCTCGGTCTGTTCCCACCGTAGTTGCAAAGAACTATCCCTCCTGAGCTTTATCAACTTTGACTCCTTCAGAGACCTTTTACGCACGCTTCCTGTGCTCTACCTCCAACAACTCTCAAATTGTTGAAGTCACCCGGACTCTGTGCACTTGCAACCACAGTAATTCCGGTCTTCCTTTGCTCAGACTAACTACTGAGACTTCTATTCCAGCCTGCACTTCTCCTGCACGGCTCTGGTAACACAATTCAACTCCTGGGCAGATGAGAACAAGATTTCAACTGACTGGCCTCATCAACGCACTCTATGCGGATGAATTCGACTGCACTCTATGCAGGAATCTCCTGGCTCAAACAGAGAAACAATTGAAACTCATTCTCTTCTATCATAGACTTCAGTTAAACCTCTAAAATCAGATACACAACATATTCAAAAGAAAATGCTCACAAATAAAGAAAACATTCATAAGCACATAAGCACATACACAGAGAAAACAGCACCAGTCATGAAATTGAATCAAAAGCTCTTTCTATTAATTCAATCTGTACATGAGGGCTCTCCACAAGTTCTCTACTTGCTCTTCTCCTCTTTCTCCTGGATGAATGATTCCTTATACAATGTACAAAGGAGGGTGCCTATATTCCGTTTTCCCTCTCGAATTCTACAACTATCAAATCTACAATTAATTCCTATCTAACAGCATTAAAACTAATAAATGCCTTCCTATCTATAATACAATACAAGTGCGCTTCTTTATGAATGGCTTCATGAAAGAGCGGTGCAACAATTTCCAAGGTATTTCAAAACATATGTGCTAGCACTGTCCAACTATCTTTTCTTTCTCCATGCGCTGGCTCGCTTGATGAGGTGTGGATGCTCCTGCATCATACTCCTCGGCTCAAAAGATTTCATGGGATCTTGTCCATGAGCTCCTTCACAGTCTACCCATGCTTTTGTATCATTGCTTCTGTCTCCCAGCTGGCATCCTCCACTGGGTGATTCTTCCATTTCACCAGGTATTCAAAATACTGCTTCCGCCTGGTCTTCCTGCCTACTCTTTTATCCAGTATGCACTCCATCTGCGGTTTCTATGCAACTGGTAATTGCTTCTGCCACTGGATCTCTAGTTTCTCATCAGCTCCAGCTTCATCTTCTCCAGCCCTGTATGGGTATAAATCCAAAATATTAAAAATCAGAGATATCCCGATGCCCTCCGGCAACTCAATCTCATATGCGTTCTCCCCGAATTTCTTCAGGACTCTGCATGGTCCAATTTTTTTCATCTTGAGCTTGTTATATGTTCCCCTTGGGAACCTTTCCTTTCTTAAGTTCGCCAGAACCATGTCCCCAACTTCAAACTGAAGTTGTCTCTTCCTCTGGTCGGTTCTGCGCTTATACTCTTGATTTGACTTCTGCAGTCGTTGCTTCACCTCCACGTGAAGTTCTTCCATTGCCTCAGCAAATTCTTCAGCACTCGCACTGCTAGTTTCAGCCTATCCTGACTCCCTGAGCTCAGACACTCCCCTCGGTTGTGTCCCATACAAAATTTGGAATGGGCTCTTCCCTGTACTCCGATTCATTGAATCGTTGTACGTGAACTCTGCCTATGGCAATATATGGTCCCAACTGCTGTGGTGCTCTGTCACCAAGCTTCTCAATAGATCCCCCAGACTTCTATTCACCACCTCTGTTTTCCCATCCGTCTGCGGATGATAAGATGAACTAAATTCCATATTAGTTCCTAGATTTTTCCATAGCGTCCTCCAAAAATGACCTATGAACTTTGTATCCCGATCCGAGACTATGCTTCTCGGCAGTCCATGCAGTCTAACGATTTATTTGAAAAACAAATTTGTGATGTGTGTCGCATCGTTGGTCTTATGAAACGGAATAAAATGTGCCATTTTTGAGAACGTTTCCACCACCACAAAGATGGAATTGACTCCCCTCTATGTTCTCGGCAATCCCAGAACAAAATCCATGCTAATGGCCTCCCATGGCCTTTCAGGTATGGGAAACGGTTGATATAACCCTGTGTTCTTCTTTCGGCCCTTCGCATGTTGACATATCCTGCACCTGTCAACAAACCGTTTGACATCAGTGTCCATCCCTAGCCAATAATATTATTTTCTCAGCTTGGTGAATGTTTTGTCGTGTCCAAAATGACCTGCTAAGCCTCCGCTGTGATTTTCCTTTACCAAATTCTCCCTCATGGAGCAATCTGGAATGCACAATTGATTGCCTCGAAACAACAATCCCTCCTATATCAGGTAGTCTATCCAAGGACTCCTATCTCTGAGAACCAGATTCTCGGCTGCTTCATAAGCTTCCCTGAAATATGCATCACTTGCATACATATCTTTCAGGTTTTCAAAACCCAATGTCTTGACCCTGAACTCCTGCAGCAGCAAACATTTCCTGCTCAAGGCATCAACTACTTTGTTAGCAGTCCTTGAAATGTGCTTAATGACGAATGTAAAATTTTTCATGTACTCAACCCATTTCGCATGCTTCTGGTTCAGCTTCTCCTGTTGGCTTACAAACTGCAAAGCATGGTTATCGCTGTACAAAACGAATTCTTTGGGGATAAAGTAATGCCTCCACTTCTTCAATTCCTGTATGATGGCATAAAATTCCTTATCGTAGGTGGAGTATTTAAACTTGGCATCATCCAGCTTCTCACTGAAGTATGCGACAGGTCTATCATCCTGACTCAAGACTCCTCCAACAACATACCCACTTGCATCACATTTCACCTGAAATGTTTTCTGAAAATCAGGCAACACCAGAATCGGTTTCTCTGTGATCTTCCACTTCAAGAGATTGAAGCTCCTTTCAGCCTCGACTGTCCAATGAAAAACTTTGTGCCGCTTCCTCACGGTGTCCATCATCGCGGCGCTAATTCCACTAAAATTTCGAATGATTTTTCTGTAGAAACTAGCTAATCCATGGAAGCTCCTTACCTCAAAAACTTTCCTCAGTGATGGCCAATTCCTGATTACTTCCACCTTCTCGGGATCCATATTCAATTCATTTTCCGAGATAACAAAACCCTAGTAAATGAGTTATGTCTTCATGAAGGAACACTTCTTCAAATTGATTAGCAGCTTCTCCTGCTGTAGCCTTCTCATCACAATGGCCAAATGTCTCAAGTGTTCATCCTTGGTCTTGCTAAAAATTAGTATATCATCCAGATACACGACAACGAACTTGCCAATGAATTCCCTCAGGACTTCATTCATCAGCCTCATGAAAGTGCTCGACGCGTTTTTCAAACCAAACGACATGACCAGCCATTCGTACAAACCTTCGTTTGTTTTGAATGTTGTCTTCCATTCATCTCCTTCCCTCATTCGGATCTGATGATATCCGCTCTTGAGATCAATCTTCGAAAAATGATTTGCCCCACTCAGGCAATCCATCAGATCATCCATTCTCGGTAGTGGAAATCCGTATCTCATGGTGATCTTATTTATCGCCTTGGAGTCTGTACACATCCTCCAGCCTCCATCCTTCTTTGGACTCAGTACTGTCGGAACAGCACACGGAATCAGACTCTCCCTCACCAGTCCTTTTTCCAGCAGATCCTGTACCTTCCTTTTGACCTCCTCGTTCTCCTGAGGTGTCAACCTGTATGCTGCCTTATTTGGCAAACTTTCTCCTGGTATGAGGTCAATGTGATGACTCACACTCCGCATCGGTGGTAACGAACGGGGTAGTTCATCCACGGTGATGTCAGCGAACTATCCCAACAGTTCCTGAATCTCTTCTGGCAAGTCGTCCACTCTTGTGCTTGTCAGGACAATTCTCGGTTTCCTGACCACAAAGAATTGTGGATCTTCATTCTTCTCCATCTCCGTGAGAAGCTCCTTCCCACTCATGAGAAGTATCGTGTTGGTTACTTCTGGCTTCACTTCTTTATCCTTTATCGGAAGCAATCTGTGTGTTCTTCCATCATTTTCCAAAGTATATGTGTTCATCCTTCCATCATGAACAACATTTCTATCATACTGCCATGGTCTACCCAGCAATATATGACATATGTCCATGGGAATAACATCACACAGAATTTCATCATGATAATTCCCAATTTTAAATTTAACTAAGCATTGTTTAGTGACACTTACTCGGTGTCCTTTCTGTAGCCACGAGACTTTGTATGGACTCGGGTGCTTAGTCGTTTCCAACTCCAACTTTTCCACCATCTCGAATGAAACGATATTATCGGTGCTCCCACTGTCAACTATGACTTTGCACTTCCTGTCCTTGGCTGTGCAAGCGGTTCTAAACAGTCTGCTCCTCTGTACTGAGCTTTCCACCTCTTTCTCCGGTGTCAAAAGGATCTTATGCATTCCTAGCGATCTTCCGCTTTCTGCATCTTTGTTCTCAGCATCACGCCTCTGCGCCTCAGTGATGTGAGCTTCACTTCTGTCTGGATTCCTGTCTGGACAGTCAACGGCTTTATGTCCGTCTTTTCCACACATAAAACATGTGATGACTCCTCCTCGGCCTCTTCCTCTACCTCGAGTACGAGGAAAAGTGTTCACGTTGGCATATCCGCCACCCTGCTCTGTATGCTGCCTCCTTGGCTCAGCATATTGCTGCCTCTGTTCGATTTGTGGCTGCCTCTGCTGTGAGGTTCCGCCTCTCTCCATATTACCCTGAGGTTTCTTCCACTCCTCCTTGGGCTTCTGAATTCTTTCTTGGGCAACTGTCTTGCCTCTGGGCTGACTTCTGCCTCGCCCTCGCTGTCCTTGCTTGCGGCTCAGCTTCTCCTCGGCTTTCAGAGCCATCTGGTACGCATCCTCAACTGTTCATATGGTAACCATACTCAATTCATCCTGAATTTCATACCTCAACCCATTCAGGTACCTCGCCACCTTTTTGTCATCACTCTCCCAATGACTTGCTCGGATGTTGAGCCTGTAAAACTCGTTGGTGTACTCCTTCACCGTCATCAACTTCTGTCTCAGGTTCTGCATTCGCCTGAACAGAGTGATCTGGTAATCTCTGGGGATGAACTTCGCTTTCATCTTAGCGATCATCCTATCCCAGCTCTTGATCTTTTGTTTCCCTTTGCAGCGCCTATCAACCTGCAACTCATCCCACCATAAGGCCGCATGTCCTTTCAACTTTGTAATGGCATGTCTTACCTTCTTGTCCTATTCGATATCTTCATAATCGAAGTAGGTGTCGAGTGCTCGGATCCAGTCCAACAACTCTTCAGTATTTAGACTCCCCTCATAGACGGGAATGTCCATCTTTGTCTTTGAGCTCATTCTCGAAATGGCTCTGATCAACCGCTCGGTTGAAGCATCTTCTGCTAAGACCTCTTCTACATCGTGTCCAGCTTCTTCTTCCACCTCAGAATCACTGAACTCTCCAGCGTTGACTCCACGCCTTTGGGTGGTCTCCATCTCTTCGAGTCTCACCCTGAGATCTCGTATTTGATGCTCCATTTCTGGATTCCCTGCTGGTCTACCCCTTCTTCGGGTATCCCTGTCTTCTCGATCAGGTGACTGCCTTTCTCTTCTCAGCGACATGGTGTCTTCTCCTGTTCCTCTTCTGCTACAGAAAGCAAAATATGTCTGGCTTTGATACCACTCTGACGCAACCTGCCCTCGGTGACAAGCCGCTCTCACCAGGACCTTCTGTACTTTGGCCCGAAGAGTTGTAATACCCTTCAAATCCCGTATCGGGACTCTTCGTCACCCATAGGATACTCCTTCGGCGATCTCCTCTTCACGTCTCGGGAAATCGGGTTTCGCGATATCGCAAAACACTCGCTCACAATTCTTGTGTAATTCAAAACCCCGAACTCTGACAGCACGCCACCTATCCTCCGATGAACCTCGTGGTCCCACACTGCCACGTCACCGTCGGGATTTCATGGATTGCGAATCCACGCTGCAAGTTTTCCTTGTTTTCGGAAACCCCGAACGCCGACCCCCGATTCTCCGACTCCTCAGGATCTTGTGCCACGTGTCCCTGCTCTGATCGACGGCTCCCGTTGATTCGGGAAATCGCGACTCGTGACTTCAACGAGTCTGCGCCTCACCTCGACAACCGTCGAATGCCGAATCCCTATAGGCTTTGATCCTTCATGCTCCTATGGGTTAACTTCCTCGCAGCTCCTCTTAGATCTAACGGTCAGCGGGATTTCACGATTCTATCTTGCGAATCCAGCCCATTGATTTTCCTCCTTGAGGATTTCTCTTGCTTCCAAGCTCCGTTCTGTGCGAACTTTCTCCTGGGTCTATTCCCACCGTAGTTTCAAGGAACTATCCCTCCTGAGCTTTATAAACTCTGACTCCTTCAGAGACCTTTTACGCACACTTCCTGTGCTCGACCTCCAACAACTCTCAAATTGTTGAAGTCACCTGGACTCTGTGCACTCGTACCCACAGTAATTCTGGTCTTCCTTTGCTCAGACTAACTGTTGAGACTTCTATTCCAGCCTGCACTTCTCCTGCATGGCTCTGGTAACCCAATTCAACTCCTGGGAAGATGAGAACAAGAGTTCAACTGACTGGTCTCATCAACGCACTCTATGCGGATGAATTCGACTGCACTCTATGCAGGAATATCCCGGCTCAAACAGAGAAACAATTGAAACTCATTCTCTTCTATCATAGACTTCAGTTAAACCTCTGAAATCACATACACAACATATTCAAAAGCAAATGCTCACAAAGAAAGCAAACGTTCATAAGCACATAAGCACATACACAGAGAAAACAACACCAGTCATGAAATTGAATCAAAAGCTCTTTCTATTAATTCAATATGTACATGAGGGCTCTTCACAAGTTCTTTTCTTTCTCTTCTCCTCTTGCTCCTGTATGAATGATTCCTTATACAATGTACAAAGGAGGGTGCCTATATTCTGTTTTCCCTCTCGAATTCTACAACTATCAAATCTACAATTAATTCCTATCTAACAACATTAAAACTAATAAATTCCTTCCTATCTATAATACAATACAAGTGCGCTTCTTTATGAATGGCTTCATGAAAGAGCAGCACAACAATTTCCAAGGTATTTCAAAACATATGTGTTGGCACTGTCCAGCTGTATTTTCTTTCTCCACGCGCTGGCTCGCTTGATGAGGTGTGGATGCTCCTGCATCACTTTTTAACCATAATATGCAAGTGTTATATTTCTTTATGATCAATGTAGCATCATCATCCAATAGTTTTAGAGTAAATAAACAATGAACAAATGAGCAATCATACACATACATAGTACACCAATTTTTTTACATGGAAACCCAAAGAGGGAGAAAACCACAAAATTATTTTTCTTATATGTCTTTAAGAATTACATTCATTGGAAGAAAAAAATTCCTTTGTTTTCCAGTTGTAACTGGAACGAGGCTCCAGCCCCCTAGATTCTCAAGCTACAACCTAAGGGAAGCTCCAACTCCCCAATTCTATGGCTACAACCAAAAGGATGATACAACCCCCTATGTTCTCCGGCTACAACTGGAAGGTGGATACAACCAAATGTCCTTGCCCCATACAACCTCCCTGACATAGAAGTAGAATGATGGAACCACTGTCACACTATCACTGTGAGATATACCACTGTAAAACTATACCAACCTATACCACTGACCTGCAACCAACCTGTACTAATTCCCTGCAATCAACCTATACCTGAACTAGGCATGTATAAAAAAAATACAATATGTACGCGACCTGTAGTTCTGCAGCACGCATATGTATGCGCCCTATCTATACAACAACCTGTGTATGTACGCAACCTTTCTGTTATGTAGCCTGCGTATGCCTTCTGAAAACTAGGGTTTTCATTCTTCTAAAAATGTCTAACCCTCTGCAACCTATTTCACATAGATTTTCAACTTGTCACTGTATCCAGACTGTAGTTTTACCCTGTGTATGCATCCTCATACATAACCTTTACCCAAAGCATTTATATCTCTCTCTAGCCATGTGCCATATAAGTGTGTGTAATCATGAACAAGTATAATAACCCTCACATGAACTAGACATTAAATCCTTTCTAATATTCATCCTCTCAATACTTCAATCACTTCTCAAATACAAGTTCTCATCCATGTATCACAAGAACCCTTAACCATATGCCAAGAAATACAAGATGTTCCTCAATACTAACAAATGATAATATTGATTATATTGCTACTATATTTCTGTATATCTAACTTATGCAGAAGGTCCCATGCAACCACTATTATCTCTAGGGAAAATCCTCAAATATCCATAACCATTTCTCATGTATACAAAAAAATCCAACTGCTCATAGAAATGAGACATACCTTTTGAACCAGTGGATAGATCTGAAGTACCTGATCACTCTAGACCTTCCTGGGAACTTTCTCTCATAATATAAAGACTTGGCATCTTCATATTCTCAAGTTTCTATGGATTTACCCTCATGTATGCACCCTAATATAATTCCTTCTCGCATACATATGCACCCTATTAAACTGTTAGCACATGTATGCCTCAGAACTTAGGGTTTTTTCATATTTTCTGTAATTCTAAAACATTCGTCGTCATCCCTTCGTGCTACCTCAAACTTTCACAACTTCAGATATATCAATGAGTACCAGCAATAAGTCTTACATAATAATAGATATTCAATATTCTCAATGGTAATCAAATGAGACCCTTGCCTCTTATTTATACTTTCATGTAGCTTCCTCAAGGGGTTACCTTCTAACCATCTTAACCCACTTTCCTTATTTTAGGGATAACCCACTTCTAACCACTTTTCCACTTAACTTGACCACTTTCCACAAATAGTAAGTTCTCCACCAACTTTATTATTTAAATAATTTCTTTTGCAACCACTTTGAGTTATCCATAATTAGTAAATTCTCCACTAACTTTATTATTTAAATAATTTCTTCTTTGCACCCACTTTGACTACTTTGACCTTTTAGAGGCTTCTAGAAAATTCATGAGGGTTCTCCAACTTCACATGGCCACAACTATCTAACCATGAAGAGTTATGTGATGTTCCACATACCATTGGAAATGGGATGACATGTACTATCCATATAGAATAGTTGTTATCACTGAAATTTCGTCGGCAAATGGTTACAAGAATTCAGCATTGCCAAATAGTTATGAGGTCACCCATGGAACAAAATTTCCACAAAATCATTTCCAAAGGGTCAAAAACTATACAACCAGTGACAAAATTAAAGTGCGCTATGACTACACAGGGCGCGCGTGCACATGCGCAAAATAGAAACGCAGGAAAAGCGCACATGCACCCGATGCGCGACTGTGGTCGCTAAAAGCCACGCACATCTGAGAATGACGCATTTATGAGATTGGTCGACCTCCCACCCATTTCTGGTTCAGCTTCCAAGTTGATTTGACACTCAAATCTAGACTGGATCCGACTGGGTGGCTGGTCAAAGACCTAAAAATGCCCTAATTAGCCTCTTTACACACTACAAGTTGGTTGCACAATACCTCAAAGAGGTGTTATAAAAAGAGCATGGGTGCACTTTATTTTTTAAGGAATTCAATAGCAAAGTTATGCTGCTACTATTCTCTTGAGGAATACTCTATTCTCATCAAGAGTATACTAGCACCATTGCATTGGGCAATCCATCTCACCCCTTGAGTGGATTAGCAAAGAATTCTTTCACCATTTTCATTCAAAGTTGTAAGAAGAGATTATTTGTGGGGGTCCAAGAGCCCTCCCTTGGAGGTAGAAGGGACTCGTAGTCCTCTTTCTTCTTGGTGTTTTCTTTCACTGATATCAACCTTACCATTGGTGACATGGGTCTTATTGTTTCTTTTGTCGTTATGTCCCTATGCTCATTAGTTTAGTTGTTATTTTATTTCCTAGTTGTTCTTTTATATTTATTTCTCTAACCCTTTTCCTTACAGCTGTCCCTCTTAGAAAACCCAACTAAACTTGCAAGCACCTCTATTTTTCTCACTAAGCTGACGAAAGAGGTGTAACATATTTTCGACTCCACTGGGGAAAGGTATCAATTTCCTACCCCATTTGGGTTTTTCTATATCTTCTTTTGGTTTATTTAACTTGCAGGTGCATTAACCGGCCCAAGCCGACCTGCAAAAGATCCAATTCCAAGTTGAATTGAGAGAATTCCATCTGAAATTTTCTTCACGACCGTGTGTCTGTTGTGCGCGGGTTTTTTGGCCCGCAGACGTGCATCGTGCGCACATGCGCCAAAGTCATGGTATTGTTCTGTGCACCTATGCCCAAGAGCTCATTTTGGTCTGTGCACAGGTGCTCAGTGCACCTCTGTCTACACTGAGACCCACGCACTTGTGCATAAAACTACACATTGTAAGGTTTTTTGTGATTTGGGGAAGGCCCCTAGCCTTCTTAAAGGTGATTTCATGCATGTTTTTAAGCTGCACCACACTTATTTCCCTCTTCATATAAAGGGATTAGTCAAAACACATAGGCACTTAGGGGGTTTAAAATCATTTTTTCCTCTTTTTTCTTTCATTTTGCCACATGGATGGCTTGCTTTGACTAAAAGTATAAATTGGAATCATTTTCAAACACATCCAACTTGCATTGGGACTAGAAGTTGGATAGCAATCGCTTAGTATTCTCTTCTCTCGCGCTTCCAAGCGACCTTGAGAATCAGTAAAAGAACGTGGGACAATTTCATCTCCCTTAAGAAGATTAAAACCTTTAGGAGAGGACAACAGCCCCTCTTGGGACTCCTCTTAGTTTATTTTTTCAAACACATCTTAAGATTGTAACGGGCCCATACATGCCCACATGCTACAAAGATAGGATAGTGTTGAAATTTACTTTCTTAGATTAAATCACTAGGGAAGTTTAAAGGTTTTGTAACGGGCCCATACATGCCCACATGATCACAATATATGATAGTTTCAAATCTTTTCTTAGATTAAATCACAATAGAGAGTTACAGGAATAGTAAAGGACCCACATGTCCACATGCTAGTTTCCTAGGCACTTCTGAATTACGCAAGGCTGTACCAAAGGCATTTAGTTAATTAGGTAATCAACACTTGTAAGGACCAAGCGATGTCCACATGCAGAAAGGTGACACCTAATTCATTAAAACATTGGCACACTTTCACTCATTCACACACAAAATTCACTTATCACTCACATAGTTTCTTCTCGAAACGTGGAGGTCAAACTAAGTTTCCCCCAAAGGGATTTTGAAACACCCCACCCTTTTCTTGACAAAACTATCCACTCCCATTTAATTTCAACAAGGTTGGTTCACACCCCCAACCTCTCAAAACAACTACATCTAAAATTTTTCTAAAAACTCACTAAGTTTTCCTCCACGGGAGGTGCCAAAAGAAATTTTTTAGTCTAGGTAGGATTTCAAGGATAGGCATCGAAAAAACTCCCCGTTATCTGGTTCTCACGTTGTCAAAACAATAGACGTTGTCAAATAGGGAACTGGAAATCCTCCAAGTCAAGTGTTCCTAACACCATAAGGTAGGGAGATACCCTTGAATGGTTGAAGGCCGAGGTCCGATTGTTCTGTGCATCCCCCCTTGAGGCACCCACCTCTTGGACGGGATCCAGCCCGTGACTCATTTCTTAGGTCAAAAATATAAATGTCGCACTTTGACCAAGGTACCTAGTGACCAAATTTTAGGACATCTACCCAGGTGGCAATTGTGGGATGCAATTGCACCTTGATTAGATTTTGTGTGGCTATTGGGAAATATCGTCAGCTCTTTCGAGATATGCCCCCTTTACCCCTCATTATAACTGATTATTTCATCCTTCACTAGTTTCTCTTCCGGTGACTTTAGACCCCACTATTGAGTACTATTGGAAGGTCTAGTGCTATTTGAGAGGAAGAGCGTTATGTCTTTTAGGACACGAGCATTTGTTTTCTTTGATTCCCCACGCGGACAAAACCCACTTATCCACATATATGCTTCTTTTTCAAAACACTTTATGTATGATGCACTTCTGATTACATTTTGATTTAGATATATATGTTGTGTAAAGTTCAAAATTTGCAACAAAGGCTCTTTTTTATTTTCTCTCATCACATTTTGCACACATCCACTCAACTAGTCGGACATCATAGGGAACCTATAGAACCCCTGTTATTCCGGACATTTACTAAACCTCCCTCCTATTTTAGGGGGAGTTCCTAGTCTTGCCAACTCATCGGCACCACCTTCACACTCTCCTGTGAGTGCCATTGTCTTAGGATCATATTTGCTTGGTTCCACATTACTTGGGTCCACTTCCCAAGTCCCTCTGTCCACTCACTCTCCTCTACATGGAAGCGGAGGACCAACTTCCTCTCAAGGGGGAAGTACCAACCCACCTAGTCCCCCTCAAGGGTCAGGATCACAAAAAACTCACACCATGGTTGGAACTATTCCTCCACCCCCACTACAGATGCCATATTTGGCCTCTCTTAACATACCAGATCTAAGAAAACTCACCAATGATCCCATATTGCATGACCCCACATGGCCTGCAATGCCTACCAAACTACCTTCAGACATCCCCAAATTTGAAGGAAAGGCAGGAGATGACCCTGCCAACCATGTCATGACTTTCAACCTATGTTTCTCTTCCAATAGAATAATGGGTGATTCCATCAGACTACGATTATTTCAACGCACACTCACTGGCCCATCAGCCAAATGGTATGTAGATGAAAAATCGGGGTCCCATGCGACTTTCGAGTCCTTGGCCAAAGCATTTTTTACCTTCTTCCAATTACCAATCTGCCATGACAATGGTCTTGAACTACTCTCTTATTTCAAACAAACCTCATCCACACATATTGCTGATCACATTCACAAGTGGTGTAGACGACATAGTTTGTGCAAAGAAGAAACCACCAAACAACAGTGTCTTGACTGGTTTCTCAGATCACTTGTCTCTCTCCTCAGTAAAGATGTAGCTTCCACCTTCCCTTAATCTGAAGAAGAAGCCATCAGTAAGGCTCAATATTACGACCTCATATATTCATAATAAGGGTACTTATACATGGTACTTCCTTATCTCCCCAAACCCATGCCATTCGGTCAAGACAAACTCGGGATGTCCTACACAGACGGATTGATTGGTAATACTACACACCATAGTCCTCAACCCCAACCACCACCAATGAATGGCACACCTCAATATCCAACATCGTATGGGGGAACCTCTTATTAATCCCCACCCCAAGTTTATCAACAACCATACCCTGTTGCTATTCCTCCACCCATCAGTGGACCACTATCGACACCCCCAATACACACAGCTATCCAAACAAGTTCTGGTACCCCCTCTACCTCAGCTTATACTTTAAGTACTAGCGAAAGCACCACGCCTTCCTATGTACCTTACAGATCATGAATCCCATAGAATCCATACTTTCCATTCCCTGGTCCTCCACAGTCCATGGCACCCCCACACCCTCACGCTAGGGTGAATTTTGTTCAACCTTTTCCCGTTCAGCAATATCAAAATTTTGAACAGATGAATACGGAAAATCCGACCCATTCGTCGAATAATGCCAAGTAGAAAGGAAGAAACGGGAACAATAACAACGCAGGCCAAGGTGGGAATCAACCCCAACAAAACCAACCTACTGGGGGCAACCAAAACTAAGGGAATCAGAATCCCCAGGGGGGAAATAACAACAGGCGTCAAGGGAGAAATAACAATACTATAAAAACCTCTTTCCCTTGTGTATTTTGCGGTGAGTTCAGTCATTATACTAATCATTTCCCCTAAATCGCTAATTTTAAATGGTTGAAAGACTCACGCAGTCTACCACGTCCTCTAGCACCGCCTGCCCCTCAACAGGTCCCACAACAATACGTGCAACAACCCCCCCTAGCCGTACTACAGAATCCCATTCCACACCAAGGTGTGATGAACACCCAATAGGACACACATCCTACCACACCTCAATCGAGACAGTATATCAATCCAAATAATCTCACAGATTGTACTATCCTCCTCACCAGTAAGGAAGAAATCCTTTTGCAAACACGTAATCATCAATATCGTGCACCCGCTGAGTCTCCTCCCATTCCCCCAGAAAACCCAACACCAACGGGAACCCCATTGGTACTCCCTCGCCCTACTGCCTAAACACCTCTTTTCATCCCTCGCATCCCATTGCGTAGGAATGTCCACAACCCCCAGGCTAGGGCAGCTCATAATTACAGTTTGGTTAACGACTTAGCACAATCCTCGGCTGCCATGTTAGTATTAGAAGTCCTTCAAACTTGTCCCACTCAGCGGAAATCATTACTTTCTGCATTGGGGGAAATCGAATGTGCAGATACCCAACTCATCACATTTGATCTCGACAGTGGAGAACCTCACCTTCCTGCTCTGATCACTTTTCAAATCCCAGTAAAAATTCGGAACATCATAGTTCATCGGTGCATCATCGATGAAGGTGCATCCACATGAATTATGTCCAAATGTGTATGGCAGAATCTTGGTTCCCCCGAACTCATGCCATCTGCCATTACCTTATGAGCTTATGACGGACGACCATCGTCTCCTGAAGGGCTCTTCCAAAATGTCCCCGTAGAACTCGGGGGAAAGACCATTCTCATCGACATTGAAGTTATCGATGCCCCACTCGATTTTAATATCATGTTTGGTCATAGCTACATGTATGCTATGAAGGCAGTTGCCTCTTCCATCTTTTGAACGATGATGTTCCCCCATAACGGGAAGATCCTTACCATTGACCAAGTCTCACATTACGAGCCTAACCCTTCTGCCAACATCGATAACATTCTTCCTCTCATCCACACGAGTCATGATGCATACCCACTCATCGAAATGGGTCCCAGAATTTTCAAAGACACATCATTGTTAGGAACATACCATGGTGCACCACCACTCCTTCATCCTTCCAATCAAGTATGTGTCGTATCATCCAATGAAACTGACATAGAGGATACCCTTCCTCCTAGGGAGGGTTCTATCATATCTAACGTCCCACTAGTCGCAAAGCTCCCAACTCATGAGCCTCCTACGAACTCCTCAACTCCACCATTCCACGATTTCCCCTCTCCCCAAGGCCATATCCCAGTTTGGGAGACAGTTCCCCAAGCCATTACTCAAATATCCTTCTTTTACCCCCCACCTAGCGTACAATCTTTCCAAGTAGCAGCATTGCTTACCCTCCCTAATATGGTGTTAGCAATTCTAGTGTGATATTTACATCCACCAGAGATGGTCTCTCAACCATCCCTTCCACCCCAAATAAAAGGAATCCCAATGATGATTCACATACTCACTCCCACCATACCCCCTACACCCCCACTCACTACCCTCCCTGCCATAGCCAGGGGTAGGAGAAAGAAGAAGGAGCCCACAACTCCACTTCCCCCATGCATCCAACCCCCTTGTGCACTATGTGAGAAAAATGGACACCAAACCAACAACTACCCATCTCTACCTAAGTTACGAAACCTGATTCCACTCAATCAAACACCATCAATGCTCACCATCGTAGAAAGTACTGCCACCACCGGCCCTCACTCAAGTAGTAAAGGGCTGCGAACCAAATTCACTTGCACTATATGTTCATAATATGGCCATTATACACACCATTGCCCAACACTGTCATGCTTTCGACAGACATTAGCCGGAGTACGCCAAAGCTTCCAAAATGAACCCAATCCAGCTACATCATCCCTACCAAAAATCACTGACATACATTATGTCTCAACTTCAGTTAATGAACGTATGAGATTTCCTTTCTCTCTATGTGAATCCTTAGATCATTTTACATACCAATGTCCTATGATCATTGAATATAGGCAATGCCAATTGACCCCGATTCAAACCCCTACAGAATCGATGGTTGACCTTATCTCATCACTAGAGATTCTTGATATCATTTCTCCCGAACTTGAGGCACTCCTGACACCTCTGTGGATCTTGGATGACTTATCCGAGGATTTACCCCCAAATCCCCCCAATTCTCCCATTCATTTCCCTATGGAAATTTTACATCCAACTACCATGGGTACTCCTCAGTACTTCGATATTTGGTTTATGTCGAGCGAACCATCACAATCTCATTGCATCATTCCCCTTGCTTCTTCATCACCAGGGGACAGCCACACGACGACAATCGCTGATATCACTCCTTATGACCCCTTGGATTCCCGCCAATTCCACTGTGATGAGGACATACTCGAAGAGTTAAACACCCCCGACTACCCATGGGATGTGATACACCACAGAGTTCTCTTCATTCCATAGGAAGCCTCCATGCCTCCTAACCAACACCCCATATACACGGTCGAAACCAAGGATTTTATCCCATCAGGGCATATCCACTGGTTCAACAACCCCATTCCTGCCCTTGATGAGTTTGAAGAAGGCAACATGGCCAACATTTCCCCGACCATCAAAATTGACATTTCCATAAAAAATGGAGTCATTGAGGAAATCACCATTGGCGCCGCTTGCACTCCTCAAGAAATCACTACCTATAAAGCCCTCTTCCAAGAATATCGAGATATTTTTGCTTGGTCATACATAGAAATGCCTGGCCTTGATCCTTCTATCGTCGAACATCGCATCGACACCTGGCTTGACATTACACCAGTTCATCAAAAACAGTGACCGCTACACCCATCCAAAGCAGTGGCCATCAAAGCCGAGATTGAAAAATTATGCACAGCTGGGTTCATCTACCCCATCACCTATACATCTTGGGTTTCCAACCCTGTACCTGTTAACAAAAAATAGGGCACTATCCGCATCTGCACAGACTTTCGCAATCTCAATCACGCATGTCCCAAAGACAAATTTCCAATTCCTTTCATCGATCAAATGATCGACGACTGCGCAGGACACAAGGCTCTATCCTTCATGGATGGTTTCTCTAGTTATAATCAAATCCAAATCCACCCAGCCGATTAATTCAAAACCACATTCACTATCCCTTGGGGTAATTTTTCATACCATGTCATGCCTTTTGGCTTAAAGAATGTTGGCGCAACATTCCAATGGGCTATGACATACATTTTTCATGATCTGGCTCATAATCCTTGCATACTTGGATGACCTCACAGCTCAATCCAAGAAACACACCCAACATCTTGATGATTTACGGATCATCTTCCAACGGTGTCATTAGTAAAACATCTGCTTGAACCCCCTCAAGTGCATGTTCTATGTCACTACGGGGAACCTCCTCGGATTCATCGTTTCCCAAAGTGGTATTACCATGGACCCCCTCAAATTCCAGGCCATCAGAGAAATTCCACCTCCCCGGAATTTACGTCAACTCTAGAGCCTACAAGGAAAAGCTAACTTTCTACGACAATTTGTCCCAGACTACACCACTACGCACATGGTTTCCTTCACTTACTATGCCATGACATCCCATTTCACTGGGATGAACATGCCCAAAAAGAATTTGACAATCTTAAAATGGCGCTGTCTAACGCCCCTTTAATTAGTTCACCTGACTATAATCGTGACTATATCCTCTACATATCAGCATCAGTTGTCTCGGTAGCAGGTCGGTGATGATGATCATGAGCATGTCATTTACTACGTTAGTAAGAACCTCTTAGGGCCACCCCTGAAGTATAAACACTAAGAGAAACTAGCCCTTATAGTCATCCTCGCAGTCCAGAAACTACGTCATTACCTTCTGCTTCGCACGACTAAGGTTGTAGCAGATTCCAACCCTATGCAATACTTGCTCAGCCGTCAGCAAATTAATGGAAAATTTTCCCGATGGATCGTTATCCTTCAGGAGTGAGATCTTGAATTCTCAACACCTAAGAGAAAGAAATCTCTCGTCCTTGCCTAACTTGTCATGGCCTTCCCCTCTAACACTACCAGTGCCCCCATCAATACTGACTTCCCCAATGAACATCTCTTTTACATCACTTTGGATGATCCTTGGTACGACGACCTCCTCTTCTACCTCCAAACACAAAAGTTCAATAACCACCTCTCACGAGATGATCATCGTCATATTCTCCACTAGGCCCCCTGCTATCTCCTCATCCGAGATATCTTATATTGGCGAGGGGTTGACACCATACTTTGTCGATGCTTGACTATTGATGAGGCCGATAGAGTCTTGAACAACTGCCATAGCAGCGCATGCGGGGGCCATCTTTCGAGAATGTCCACTTCTCAGCAAATCATCCAAGCAGGTTATTTTTGGCCTACATTGTTTCACGATTTCATTCATGCCATGAACCGATGTGAGAAATGTAAGCTTTACGCCAAAAAAGCATGAGAACCACATTCTCTTCTTCACCCAGTCATTATTGTTGGCCCCTTTTGTAAATGAGGCATCAACTTCATGACTTGTAATCCCCCATCTAGCAATGGACACAAATACATTGTTGTCACAGTCAATTACTTCATAAAATGGGCAGAAGCTATGCCCACCTTCAACAATATCACTGACACTGCAGTGCATTTTTTCTTTAATCACGTCATATTCCTCTTTGGAGTACCACTCCAACTAGTTTCCAATCACGGGAAACACTTCGAGAATGGTATTTTCGTCAAACTCTCATCTCGGTTAGGATTCTCCCACAAATTTGCCTCACCATATTACCCTCAGTCTAACAGACAGGTCGAAGCAATTAACAAGGTCTTGAAGACCATGTTACAGTGCACAGTTAATAAACATATGACCAATTAGCATCATATGTTATTTTCCATTCTATGGGATTACCATACGGCCATGAAAATGGCCACTGGTTTCACACCACTTCATCTAGTCCATGGGGTTGAGGTCACTCTTCCCATCGAGTGTGAAATTCCCACCTTACGCACCGCAATTGAGCTATTACCCAACACTGCTCCAATGGAGCAGCTCTTGCTACACTTAGAATCCTTGGATGAAGATCGTTGATCTTCATTACAGAACAATGAGGCAACCAAAAAACGGTCAAAAGCCACCTTTGATCGCCATGTCAACCTTTGCTCATTTCACGAAGGCGACCTTGTCCTTGCTTACAATATCGCTCACAATACCCTTGGTCATGGAAAATTCGAGTCACTATGGCATGGCCCCTACATTATCCAACATTGCCTCACCAAAGGCACATACACCCTGGCCTCTCCCAAAGGCCTCTCTCATAAATAACCCGTCAACGGGTTATACTTAAAGAAATTTTACGCCTAAAGTGTAGCCATTCTACTTTAGGTTATTTGTTTTATAGTGTTTTTAATATTTTTTTTCCATCCCTCACATCTAAACTATCATTTGTGCTATTGACATATGCTTCCTCCACCATCCTACCACATCGGTTACGCCGATGGCGCCGGCCGTTGGACACAAAATCTCACTTCTGCAGCTTGGGCCCTCTATACCCCCTCACATGAAATTCTCCATTCTAGAGGCATATGTTTGGGCTTAGCCACCAACAACCAAGCCAAATACACTTTCATCATTGGCCTGCTCGTCGATGCCCAGCATCATCGTATTCATCACCTTAGCGTCTTTCTCGACTCTCAACTAGTCGTTCTCCAGCTCAACAATGTGTACCACATCTGCAATCCTTGCCTCTTTCACAAATACCTGCAAGTTAGACTTTTATCTCGACATTTTGATTTCATTACATTTACACATATTCCAAGACAATTGAATCAAATTACAGATAACTTAGCTAACATGGTGTTAGATTGGCATATATCACATCACGATACTTCTACACATACATAAAAATATCAAAAACCTGTCACAGCATATATAAATTAGACATCATCAAACACATTATCCAAACACATGTAAACATCACATAGACCCCAAAATGTATACTCATATATATATATATATATATATATATATATATATATATATATCAGTCCATAGTTCCATCAAAATGTTTACATACAAATATAAAAACGTCCGCAGGCTAGCGAAGCACCTCGGCACAAAACTGGTGCCACTACACCAAAATCGGCTCACCAGCCTATATACAAAAATACAAAAATATATAGAGCACCACCTCCAGCCCCTCCCTCAGGCGGTGATCCGCCACCCACTATTGGTCCCTCCGGACCGGGAGGTAATCGTTCGGTCATAGTAGCACCTGCTACTACTGCTCGTCACACCACGGCCCACCATGGCGGTGGAACTCCCACACACTGCTCCAGGATGCCCTCATCCTAGATACGCGACCACATGCCCTTAGGCACACCCTATATCACCACCTCCAGGTGGAGGCGAATATCCTCAAAATATTCTACAGCATCCGCCGGAGGAGCATGCAAAGGCCCGGCACCTAGGTCATCAAACCGGTGTCTCCTCATTTCTCTCTCATCCTCAGCTGGTCTCGCCTTGACATACTCATGCCAACGTCTCTCTCCTGCCTGCAACCCTCCCCGCGACGGTCTCCCTAGCTCCTGGCGAGCCGATGCTCTCAACAGCTCAACCTCGCACCTGCGAGTTCCCACATCTAGACAAACAAATAACCAAAAGATAGTATCAGCATCTATACCAAATACACATGTCATGCTATCTCAAAAAATCAATATATCAAAATCATAAACATACCTCGATGATAAAAAACATCCCCTGGAGGTAACACCATGTCTGGATCACCTTGAAAGTCAACACCAGCGTAAGGATACTGTAGTATAACCTACGACATCTTTTGCCACACCTATGTCGCCTCGTTGTGAAAAAATGGCCTCCCTCGCCACCAATGTGGTGAACCAATATCATTGAACACCACCTCAATCATGGCTCTCGTACACCAGGAGTGCCCAATAAAATCCTAGGGTGCAACATAGGCACCCTCTCCAAAAACCAGGCCACCAGGATGGACCCAAAGGAAAATTCCCCTATGTCAGTGGACCAACATCGGTCCAACTGCCCTACCATCCTGGCATGCAGCGTAAGCCCCGAGGCAAAGTTCTCATCGACCAATACCCTCCTCATAACACTTAGTTGACCACCACTGATCCGCTAAGTCGCGAGGGACCCATACACCCTCACAATCATCGCTGCTATACAGCGATGCACTAGAGCATCCATTGCCCCAATGCTCACAACGGAGCCCGACATATAGTTCTCCATGGAATAGTACCTCTAGCCCAATGTCGCTAACGACACGTCTGGAGGTAACACCGACTCCATCGGTAGGGGCGTTCCCCAAAAATGGAGCCCAGCCAAAAAGTATATATCCTCCACTGTAGTGAAGGCGATATGCTCTCCCCGCACCATAAAACAATGCAGGTCTGGATTCCACATTCGGATAAGAAACTGCAGGAGATACTCCTGTTCCCAGATCAACGGGCACTCAAAGAACTTCAGCAGCCCACAGGCTGCCAAAGTGGCATGTACCCTCGACTCCTCAATAGCCACGACATCCCTCAGCTGGGACCAATCCCGCTCTCTCCAGACGACTGGCATCATGTAAAAAGATCGCCTGCAACCACATAATGCAGTTCTAGGTCAGCCATATTGACCATAAAAAACAATAAAAATGATAAATTTTTCACCTGTCAGCCTTTCCCCCAAGGCGCAGTTGTTTAACCCACATGTGCACACATATGCATGCCTATTCACCCCATAGGCGCACACATATGCATGCCCTGTCCATTCCACAGGCGCCCACATATGCGCACCTGTCCATTCCATAGGCATGCACACAGGTGCGTCTGTCCATCCCACAGGCACGCATGCATGTGCACCTACCCACCCTAGAGGGGCACCTCCATGTGCCCCTGTCACAGACACAGGTGCACATCAAAGTGCGCCTGTCCACTACACAGTCGTGCACCCATGCGCAACTGTGTAGCAAACATTCATGCATATCGTGTGTGAATTTGTCCCCCCTACGGGCACACCCATGCATGGCTATCTGGATAACAGGCGTGCACTTGGGGGCCCACACCCATAAAATCCCCTGTATGGCCCTTTGTAGAGACCCTTCCCAGACATTCAAAATCTACTTCTATGTAGGATGATCAGACTACCAACCTGAAGCTCACTGGTCCTGAATTGGCTGCCTAATTCTCCCAGAATCTCCAAATCTCCTATGAATACCTCTCGTCCAGTCACTCTGGCAGCAAGTACAAATGAGGTGGCAATGTGGGCCCTATAGCCATATATAGGCCTTTCTGCCAAACTTCCAATCACCATTATGGGAGCTCCGGGTGTCCGTTCTTCGATCCGTCTTCAGCCATGGGATCCGCATCCCATCATTTACATCAAGACAGTCCCCAAGCCACTTTTTATCCTTAGCCCCCGAGGTGCCATTTTTTCATACCCCGTCCAGGTACGCATGCTCATATTCAAAATTATCAAATAAATGCTTGTATGTTCGATTCTCTTCAAATATTGTTCACGTTGGGTATTTGGTCTTCATGTGTGTAGGTACTTGTTCATCATACATCAATGCAACCCCTTCAGGTATATAATCAGCACTGACATGTACTCATTCCCTCTGAATCTCACTTGCATCTCCAGTCACACCCTCTGACATTTGCCTCTAGGATCCCCATCTCTAGCTCTGCAGTACCAACACCTCCATTGCATCTTAGGTATTATCACTCGGTAGCACTCTCCCCCACATGAGTTGTCTCATTCATAGCACCCTTTTTTCACTTTGACACTCATGTTGTTTTTCAACCCTTTAGGGATGGGAGTCCTGATAGTCTTACATCATGTCGTGAATCATCCACATACTCCTTCTTCTCATTTTTCTAGCTTTCCCACTAGACTCCCAGATTATCTCTTCAAGGTTCTATTTTGACTGCACCTCCACAGTATCATGAACCCTCCATTTCATCCACAATCAGTTTGCCCCTCTGCAAATTTCCCTTCATTTCACCTACCTCATACAGAAACCCACCCATGGGGCCCCCACCCTCCACCAGTTCTCCAAGCAAATTGCGCCCTACCTGGGCCAACCATATTACATTGGGGCACCCATTTCTATATTTGTACACTCATCCCAAATTATTCTTTATTTATTTAGTACATTGTAAAAATCCTTTGTGTCCAAGCATTTACATATCCTTTTGTCGTCACCTTCGATGACCTTCTTCCCTTTTTTGGCAAACGCAACCCATGTCGCCCTTGGTTGGGGCACTCCTTATCATCTACCCCTATCGACATCATCCATATACTCTGAGTATCCCACAGGTCACTTACCTCTGCCCTCTGAGTTTGTTCACTTTGTCCCGCCTCTGGCACAACTTATCCCCTGTCTTGTTGTCCCCCTGACACTCGACCTAGTTGAATAGTTGTGGCCACTTATACCTCACATACACCCCCAACCAAGGGTAGTCTTGAGTCTTCCTACATCTTGACTTCGTCCATGTACCTCCTCCAGTTCCTAACCTCACCTAGTAGATTTCACAAAGCCCTTTCCTTCTTGGAGTTGCATCCCCCTTTTTATCGACATCAACACAGTTTCTAGAAGGGTGACAATATCTTGACTCTCATTACCTTTCCAATGAGAGGTCTCGGATGGCACAGGGAGAATCAAAATTTCTCCTTGCTGTCATTGTCCCCTGTAACATTCAACTTCAACACTTTCTCATGTTATGGTGGGTCTTACATTGCGACTATTGCAGTTATTTCTTATATTCGTCGAAGACCTTTGAACTTGGTCGGGCTACCAATGCCTATAGAATCCATGATATTTCTTACAGATGTCACTGCCTACTATTCATAGTATGTTCCTCAGCAGCATTGTCTTTAGCAGCATTGTCTTCTGCCTTTATCACGACCACCCCCGAGGGCACTGCAGTTGTCTACATCAACACATTATTCCTTTTTGAGTTACATGACACGAGCATGGGGCATGCCCACCTCGTTTGTACACAGTTTATTCTTACACACCTTATGTAAGGTTGGGTTCTATAGGTTCCCTTCTCCCTCCAATGGGTAACTCTTGACAATCCCACTATCTCTCTCTCTTACAATGACACTCTCAGTAGAAGAAACATTCATGGATTTCAGCTATACGTATGCTCCTAACCTCATCCATCAGGGGGCATTTGTTATCACTAAAATTTCGTCCGCAAATGGTTACAATAATTCAGCATCGCCAAATAGTTATGAGGTCACCCATGGAACAAAATTACCACAAAAGCATTTCCAAAGGGTCAAAAACTATACAACCAGTGAAAAAATTAAAGTGCACTATGACTACACAGGGCGCGCATGCACATGCGCAAAACAGAAACGCTGGAAAAGTGCACATGTGTCTGATACACTACTGTGGTCGCTAAAAGCCGCACACATCTGAGAACAACACATTTATGAGAGTGGTCAGCCTGCCACCCATTTCTGGTTCAGCTTCCAAGTTGATTTGACACTCAAATCTGGATTTGATCCGACTGGGTGGTTGGTCAAAGACCTAAAAATGCCCTAATTAGCCGCTTTACACACTACAAGTTTCTTGCACAATACCTCAAAGAGGTGCTATAAAAAGGCCATGGGTGCACTTCATTTTTTAAGGAATTCAATAGCAAAGTTATGATGCTACTATTCTCTTGAGGAATCCTCTATTCTCATCAAGAGTATACTAACACCATTGCATTGGGCAATCCATCTCACCCCTTGAGTGGATTAGCAAAGAATTCTTTCACCATTTTCATTCAAAGTTGTAAGAAGATCTTATTTGTGGGGGTCCAAGAGCTCTCCCTTGGAGGAAGGAGGGACTCATAGTCCTCTTTCTTCTTGGTGTTTTCTTTCACTGATATCAACCTTACCATTGGTGACATGGGTCTTATTGTTTCTTTTGTCCTTATGTCCCTATGCTCATTAGTTTAGTTGTTATTTTATTTCTTAGTTTAATTCTTAGTTGTTCTTTTATATTTCTTTCTCTAACCCTTTTCCTTACAGCAGTCCTGCTTAGAAAACCCAACTAAGCTCGCAAGCACCTTTTTTTTTCTCACTAAGGTGACGAAAGAGGCACAACAATAGTCTTACCTACAAATATATTAAAACTCATACCATTATACATCAAACAAACTTGGGTCCATTACCCCAAAAATTTTGTTATCGAAATTTGCTACTGGACTTCTTCAAGGGTTGACATCAATGGAAACCAACCCAATTAATAAAAAATATCCCCCTTTGGCATTGATGGAAACAATCTGATGCAATACTGAAGTCATATCACTCATGCTCCCCCAGTGACCATCGCTCCCCCTAGAACCATGCCTATTTTCTCTTTCTCCAAGTATTTAATTCTTCATATGATAAATCTATCCTCCTTTGTCATCAATGGCAAAGGTATATTTCCATTCGGGGCTTCTCCCCCTAATTGAACTGTCCTTGGGGGTACTCCCCCTGACTGAACTCTTCTTGAAACTGATATCCCAACCTGAACTTTCCTCATTATGGTTCTTCCTCGTGTAAATATAAGACATATAAGATAAGCATTCAAAAGCATTCATTTTGGAGTAGAAATTACTCTGAGTCTTTGGTGAAGATACTCAAAGGCTTCCCTTGGAAGCAGTTTTGTAAAGATGTCTACCACTTGTTCTTTTGTGCCTACATATTCAATTTTGTTGTTCTTCTCTGCAACATGTTTCCGTCGAAAGTGATACTTTATTGGAATGTGTTTTGTCTTGGAGTGCATTACCGAGTTCTTTGAGATATTGATGGTGCTTGTATTATCAAAATAGATTGGAATGGGATCATCATACTCAACCTGTATATCTGTCATAGTTTGTTTCATCCTCAGAACATGTGTATAACATCTTGTTGCTGCAATATACTCTACTTTAGTTGTAGATAAATGTATTGATGATTGTTTCTTACTTAGCCAAGATACTAAACACTCACCCAAGTAGAACGTTGCTCCACTGGTCCTTCATTGGTCATCAATGCAACCTACCCAATCTGCATCTGTGTAGAAAATAAGTGATAGATCCTTTCCTTTTGGATACCATAATCCAAACTCTTTTGGTCCTTTGAGATATCTGAAAATCCTCTTCACTGCTAAGACATGTGATTCCTTTGGTGCTTCTTGAGATTGTGACACACGTCCAACTTCCTTCATTACATCTTGTCTGGATGCTATCACATAGAGTAAGCTACCAATCATTGACCTATATTTCCTCTAGTCTGTACACTTTGAATGATCATCTTTTCTCAATTTTCAATTGGTTTGCATATGAGTGGTCATTGGTTTGAAATCTTCCATTCCAAACCTCATTATCATTCCTCTGATATACTTAGTTTGAGAAATAAAAATTCCTTGGTTTCTTTGGCGTATCTGAAGACCCAAAAAGAAGGATAGCTCTCTGAGTAATGACATTTCAAATTTATTTTTCATATCCTTTGCAAATTTGTGTCTTAACCTATCATCATTGCTTCCAAAAATAATATCATCAACATAAACTTCAATTAATAAAATATTATCTTGTGTTACCTTGATGTAGAGGTTGTTGTCTGCACTTCCTTTTCTGAATCGTGCCTATTGTAGATATTTATCCAGTCTAGAGTACCATTCTTTAAGAGATTATTTTAGACCATACCAGGCCTTCTTCAATTTGCACACATATATGCGTTCTCTGGCAACTTAAATCCTTTTGTTTGTTCATTGTAAACTTCTTCTTCAATTTCCCCGTTCATAAAAGTTGATTTCACGTCCATCTGATACACTTTAATATTCTTGGAGCAGGCATAAGCTAAAAGAAATGAGATTGCTTCCATTCTGGCAACCAGGGAAAATGTCTCTTCAAAGTCAATTCCTTCAACCTGTGTGTATCCTTTACATACCAATCTAGCTTTGTTCCTTGTAACATGTCCATCTTCATTCAATTTATTTCTGAAAAACCCCTTTGTGCCAATGACATTATTATTCCTTGGTCCTGGAACCAATTCCCAAGTGCCATTCTTCTCTATTTGATCCAATTATTCATTCATGGCATTATTCCAGAATTCATCATTCATGACCTCTTTAAAAAAATTTGGTTCAATCGTAGATAACATGCTAGGTGCATTTGTTTTAGTGAACAGATTCTTCTTCTAGTCTCAACTCCTGCATCCTTGTTTCTGATAATCTAATATGAAGGATGATTATTCTGTACTCGTTTGCTAAGTGGTTTTGGAGAAACTTGATATACTTGCTCTTATACTTCTGTCTGATATTCTTCATCTTCCTCTTCTACTTCTTCTTCATCTTTTTCTTCTTCTTCGTAAATTTGTTCCACTGATTAATTTCTTTTTCCTTTAATTCTCGTCCACCTGTTTCATCAATTGTTACATTGATGATTTCCACATCTTTGTTCAACCTCAGATTGTAACACTTGTATTCTTTCCTTGTACTTGAGTAACCAAAAAGTACTCCTTTGTCCACACGAGAGCCAAACTTTCCCATTCTTCCACTTCTCTTTTGATGTAGCATTTGCTTCCAAATACTCTGAATTTCTTTCCAATTTGTTGGTCTTCCTTTCCATAGCTCGTAGGGAGTTTTGTCATTGTTTTTTTGAGCATTACTCTGTTTTGAATGTGAAATGTTGTATGCACTACATGTGTCCAAAACATATCTTTCAATTTGGAATCCATTAAAATTGTTCAAGCCATTTCCTATACTCTCTTGTTCTTTATTTCAACAGCTCCATTCTGTTGAGGTGTCATAGCCACGAAGAATTGTCTTTTTATTCCATGATTTCTACAGAAGTCATTAAATTTATTTGAAGTGAAATCTCCTCCATTATAAAATCTCAACATTTGATCTTTGAATCCATTTCATCTTCAACCATTTCCTTGTAGACCTTGAAGTTTTCAAAAGATTCTGACTTATTCCTAAGAAAGAAAATTGTATTCATTCTTGTATAATCATCAACTAATAACATAAATATTTCTCACCTTTTAAAACCTTTGTTGTAGTTGGTACAACTAGATCAATATGCACAATTTCCAGTGGTCTTGTCATTGAATATTCCTTTGATTTGGACTTGGTCTTTGTTTGCTTTCCTTGTTGACAATGTCTGCATAAGGTGTTGGTTGGTTTCTTGATTAGGAGCGTTTCTCTAACTGATTCCTTTTTGCTGACTTTGACAATGTTATCAAATTTTATGTGACCCATTATTTTGTGTCATAGTCAACCTTCATATTCCTTTCCTAGACAACACTTTTCATTTCCAATTTCACTTAAAACATATATGTTGCTTGAAGTTATTGCAGTTGTTACAATCAATTTTCCTTAACCTTCTTTTCTTATCTCACACTTCTATGAATCGAAAGTAATTTTATGACCTTGGTCACACATTTGAATTACACTTAGAAGATTGTGTTTCATATATTCTACTAGTAGAACATTTTTTGCCTTGGTATTCTTGTTTCCAATTCTGACTATGTCTTTTCCAATGATTTTAGTTGAATCATCATTTCTGAAGGAGACTGGTCTAGCTCTTTCCTTTCTTAATGTAAGAAACCTGTCTTTATCACCTGTCATGTGTTTTGAACAGCCACTTTCAACATACCAACCATGTTTCTTATGCTTACGTTGTATAGCGAGTGTGCATTCTTCATTACTATATTGATTATTCTTTCTTATCCATGTTCTCTTTTGAGGTTCCTATCTATGAATATTGTTGTTCTGTTGTGGTTCTCTAAAAGGGACTGTCATTCTACAATCGTTGTCCATGTGTCCAGTGTTGTTGCACTTATAGAATTCCACTTCAGTGCTCAATGATCCAAACATGTTGTAGATTATTCTCTGTGTTTCACTAGGCCTTCTCAGATAACCATTTTATGTATGACTTTCAAAGTTGTTTATGTTCCTGACATTATCTCTTCAATTTACAACTTTATGTCCAAAATTATTTCATTCATAACATAAACCAAAAAAGATAGTTTGATGCCTGGGAGTTGAAGATCTTCTGAAAGGATTTACTCTTATGAATCCTTCTTCTTCCTTAGGCCAATTTGTTTCTATCAGTTGTTGACTCTGAAATCTGAATCTTCTCAGTGGAGGAGTATCCATGTAATCCTCCTTGTAGGTCTTCCTATCCCCTTTTATTGTTTCTGCATAACTTTTTGGATATGTTTCTTGTTCTGTTGTTTTGGAGCTTGATCCCTTTTCTGCCTAATTGTATCCAGGTATGGACTTCTCATTATAAGGATTTTGACTATTGATAATGTCACCCAAAACTTTTGAGTTGTTCTGCATATTTTTATTTTGAATATCCTTTCTCAATGTGAAAATCTTTGCTTCCAAATTTCCAATGATCTTGTCTCTTTCTTCTAACTTTTCTTTGAGTTATTCTTCAATTCTTCTATCTTGTTCTAATCGAACCTTCAATTTCGTGATCATTTGTTCTAGTTCCCTAGTGTCTTCTTTCTTGTATAGTTCTTCTTGTAGATTCTTATTTTTCTTCTTTTCTTTTCTTATAACTTCTATGGAACTCAAAAATTCTTCTCGGTAGTCAAATTCTACCTCTTCGTATTCTTATTTGGTGTCTTCTTTATTAGAGTCTTATATTTCCATGAATAGAACTCTTCCTGTCTCACTGTCACTAACTTCATCTTCATTTTATGAGGAGATGTCTTCTTTGGTGCATAATCTTTTCTTGAAAGATTTATTTTTGGTTATTTTTCCTTTATATGTTTGTTTTCTATTTGATTAATCTTCATCATTCCTCTAATTTTTTTTATGAGGACATTTGTTAGCAAAATAACCAATACCATCATAATTAAAACAAATCAATAGAACCTTACCTTTATATATGTCGTTGGTTCTCTTATTCAATCTTCTAACAAAGTTGGCCACTTCTTAATCATCTTCCTAGAAGTCATTGTTGCTGCTATGTTCTTTTTATTTTTGCTTTCCCTTTTTCTTTGACATTTTGGGTGCTTTGAAAGCTACTTCTTTTATATCTAGATTTTCTTGATCATTTCTCATTTCATATGTTATGAATATTCCATGTAGTTCGTCCATGCTTATTGAGTCTATATATTCTCTTTCTTCTAGTGATGATATCTTAGGATCAAATATCATAGAAAGAGATCTTAGTACCTTTTGAACAATTACAGATTCTTTCATCTCTTCTCCCAATCCTATGATTTCATTCACTATTTCATCGACTCGTAAGAGGTAAGCTTCAATATTCTTATCTTCCTTCATCTTTAGTTGTTCAAATTGACCTCTGTAAGTTTGAATCTTTGCTTCTTTGACTTTTGAATCTCCTTCATAAATATTTAGAAGTTTGTCCTAGATCTCTTTAGTCGATTTACAATGTATAACTTTGGTATATACTGATTCACCAAGAAAATTCAGAAATGCATCTATGGATTTGGAATTATTTAGATTGAGTTTTATTTTTCTTTCACTTGTTGGCAAAATTGATGGTTCTTTGTATCCATCTACAACTAATTACCAAATTTCAAATCCATGTGCCTGTATATATGTTTTCATCCTTCTGCTCCAAAATGCATACTTTTTCCCATCAAACTGTGGTATTACTTTTTTATACATGTTGTTGCTCTCCATGATCTACCTTTCAGTGTTTAAACTGATTTCTAAACGAAGCTTGCTCTAATACAAATTGTGGGATTACTGAGAGGGGGGGGTGAATCAGTAATAGAGAAATCTAATCATTTTTAACCATAATATGCAAATTTTATATTTCTTTATGATCAATGTAGAATCGTCATCAAATAGTTGCAAAGTAAATAAACAATGAACAAATGAGAAATCGTACACATACACAGTACACCAATGTTTTTACGTGGAAACCCAAAGCGAGAGAAAACCACATAATGTTTTTTATTATATGTCTTTAAGAATCACATTCATTGGAAGCACCACCATCCTTTGTTCTCCAGCTGCAACTTGAAGGACGATCCAACTCCCTAGTTTCTGAGGCTACAACCTGAGGGAAGCTACAACTCCCCAATTATTTGGCTACAACTAGAAGGAGGCTACAACCCCCTATGTTCTTCGACTACAATTGGAAGGTGGATACAACCACCTATCCTTTCCTTGTCCAACCTCCTTGAAGTAGAATTAGAATGATGGAACCGCGGTCATGCTATCACTGTGAGATATACCACTGTAAAATTGTACCAACCTGTACCTCTAACCTGTAGCCAATTTATACTACTGCCCTGCAATCAACGTGTACATGAACAGAGCATGTATCAAACAAATAAAATATGTACGCGACATGTAGTTCTACAACACATGTATGTATATGCCCTATATATACAACAACTTGCATATGTATGCGACCTATCTGTTATGCAGCCTACATATGCCTTCTGAAAACTAGAGTTTTCTTTGTTCTAAAAACTTATGACCCTTTGCAAACTCTTTCACATAGATCTGCAACCCATCACTGTATCCAAATTGTAGTTTTACCCTGTGCATGCATCCTCATACATAACCTTTACCCAAAGCATTTATATCTATCTCTAGTCATGTGCCATATAAGTGTGTGTAATCATGAATAAGTATAATAACCCTCACATGAACAAGACATTAAATCCTTTCTGATATTCATCCTTGCAATACTTCAACCACTTCTCAAATACAATTTCTCAGCCATGTATCACAAGAACCCTTAACCATATGCCAAAAAATCGAATATGCGCCTCAATACTAACAAATGATAAATATTGATTATACTGTTACTATATTTCTGTAGATATAACTTATACAGAAGGTCCCATGCAACCACTATTCTCTCTAGGGAAAATCCTCAAATCTCCATAACCATTTCTCATGTATACAACAAAATCCAACTACTCATAGAAATGAGACATACCTTTTGAACCACTAGATAGATCTAATGTATCTAATCAGTGTAGACCTTCCTGGGAACTTGCTCTCAGAATCTAGAGACTTGGCATATTCATCTTCTCAAGTTTCTATGGATTTACCTCATGTACGCACCCTAATATACTTCCATACATCGTATGTACGCACCCTATTATATTGTTAGCCCGCATATGCCTCAAAATTTAGGGTTTTTCATTATTTTTTGTAATTCTGAAATTTTCATCATCATCCATTTGTTCTACCTCGGACTTGCGCAACTTCAGATATATCAATGAATACCAGCAATAAGCCTTACACAATAATAGATAGTCAATATGCCCAATGGTAATCAAATGAGAGACGCTTGCCTCTTATTTATACTTTCATGTAGCTTCCTCAAGGGGTTACCTTCTAATAATTTTAACCTAGTTCCTTTATTTTAGGGCTAACCCACTTCTAACCACTTGTCCACTTAACTTGACCACTTTCCACAAATAGTAAGTTCTCTGCTAACTTTATTATTTAAATAATTTCTTTTGAAACTACTTTGACTTATCCATAAATAGTAAATTCTCCACTAACTTTATTATTTAAATAATTTCTTCTTTGCACCCACTTTGACTACTTTGACCTTTTAAGGGCTTCTAGAAAACTCATGAGGTTTCTCCAACTTCACATGGCCATAACTTTCTAAACATGAGAAGTTATGTGATGTTCCACATACCACCAAAAATGGAAGGACATGTATTATCCATCTATAATAGTCTTACCTACAAATATATTAAAACTCATACCATTATACATCAAACAAACTTGGGTCCATTACCCAAATCTTTTTTCTACCAGAATTTTCTACCGGACTTCTTCAAGGGTTGAAATAAATGACAACCAACCCAATTAATCAACAATGAAAACAAAAATAATGTTCCATTTGGGTGACCCAGCCTGTAGCATTTGATCCATCAAAATTGTTCACCTCAATTATGGGAGGACCTAGGTCTTAGGAAAAGTGGGTAGTATGAGGACCTTGGTAATGGGAAGAGTCATGGTCATCCTGATAAGATGGTCGTTCATAAGAGGAAGGGTTCTGGAATGGCCCATGAAGTGTTCTTTGAGGTATTTGAGGTCTTTGATGTGGGAACATTGTTCCTTGACGATCTCAATAGCTGAATTGATTGAGCTAAGGTTGGCACTGATAATATTGTTGTCTTCCTAGTTCTGGTGGGTGTCAACAATCATGGCATTGAGTTCTTAGGATCGTGTGGTAGTCATTTGGAAAAATAAGCAGGAAAATGGTATAGGGGAAACAAAAGGGGTCTGGAGCAGTGAGTAGGACCATGGAGAAGAAGGGTGTCAAATGATAAGTACCACTATGATTAGGGATAAAAAGGGAATCTAAAGGGATAGGAGCCAAATAAGGGTGTTAGAGAAGGGTCGCGTCAAAATGTGTTAAAAATGATACGTATCACTAGAATCATGGAAAAGAGAGGAACCCGATGGGATAGGTCCCAAATAAGTGCATTGGTGGGACCACTATACCTTTTTTGTTTTTTACTCCTACGGAGTTATACTCTAGCCTGAATAATACTTCAATGACTAAATACCCAAATGCTTAACAGGAAGAAATGTGTAGTGATTTTTCAACCAGAATGCAAAATGCACAATTGCGCGACAATAGATCTTGCCTATTTTGGTTGTTGTTTTTTTTCATCCCCAGGGGTAAGATATTCAGGGTTTCTACAGACAAGGGTTTTCCTTGTGCTATAACTCTCTGATATACATGTGGGGTCCAACAATAGTACTTGACCCAATATCTCAGGGCACCAACTAAAGAGGCTAGATTGTGCCCTTAGTCATACTACCCAGATACCTAGGTACTAGAAAGTATATTTCGAAGTGTTGTTCTTGGTGGCACTATAGCAGTTAGGCGGGCGATAGGTTTATCTATAGAGGGATTAAAGAGATCTAAGATGATCTGTATACAGGTGTTTTATGATGCGCTACCACTCAAAGGGGTACCAACAGGGGTTACAAGGGTGGCCAACATATGTGTGCTTCAATACCACCTATATTTCTTGCGTGTATGACTCCTTGATTGCGGATTTATGTGCATAACGACAGATCTCTATAGATTTAACACCTCGAAATATGTATCTACCCTCAAAAACTTTAACCCACAATTTTTTTTCGAGGAAGGTGCTCTAATACCACTTGTAGTATTCAAGATTTAAAATAGTATGAAGAACATAAATATTTTAGCTAGAAATGACAAAGAAATAATGACATAACTAGAACAATACTAGAATAATACCAGAATAACACCAGAAATAACACTATGATTATCGATAGCAATGTTCACTTGCCTCTTTGAGGGGGAAACCTCTAGTAGAGAAGATCTCTATTACAATAAAATCCAAGACAAGTTTTCTCATACCCTCTACTACTATTTATACTAAATCTGTCTATCCAAAAGAACAATCTAGAGGAAGATCCTTCTAGAAGCGGAAGCTTCTATTACGTCTTCTTGCATTTGACTTATTATTCCTTATTTCTAGGCCTTGTTCACATGGAATTATATTATTCTACCTACGTGAAGGGGCTAGGTATGTTAGGTCCCTAACAACACCGCCCCAAATTTTTGTTTTGGGCATTTTTTTTTATTTTTAGCAGTTTTCTAAATTAATCCTAGATTAAAGGATTAGGGTTTTGGTAGCTACGGAATACCTAAAATATTGTATAAATTTTATTTTGAATGGTGAAATTAAGAATGAAGAGTTGAAAGGTGCGACACCAAGGAAGGTTGGTTTTCTCATGTTTAAGGGTTTCCAACATAAATCTCTATGTATTTTGTGTATGAGCCATTGATTAATTTATGTTTTTCTTAAGAATATGTATGCATTTCTTTAATTTACAGGTTTAAAATTTACATGTTGTATCAGAGCTCATGTTTGTATTCAAGGGGACGCCTTTGTTGTTGAGGGTTTAGCTTGGTCTTGATAGATCAATTTTATCTTGGGTCTATGATAAAATTGGGTTCAGTGGGAGTTTTTACAGTGGTGATTCGAGTGTAGAAAGAGGAATGGAAAACTCTTCTAGAATCGAGATAGAGAATTTCAACAATAAAAACTTTGAGTTATGGATGCTCAAGATGGACGATCTTCTTGTATAAAAATTACAATGGATCATTGTGGATCTTGGTACATAGCCTATTGGTTCACAGTCTACTAGCACACAGTCTACTGGTACACAATATTATTGTACACAAACTACTAGTACACAACCTAACGGTATGTCGAAGGAATATTGGGAGAAGTTGGATAGAAGAGTAAGGAGTACTATTTGAATATGTCTGGTAGATTCTGGTTTTTTTTAATGTCTTGGGAGAATATAAAGCTAAGGAGTTATGGGATAAGTTAGGGAATTTGTATCAATCAAAGTCCCTTGTAAAAAAGTTGTTTCTTTGAAATAAGTTGTATCATCTTAGGATGGAAGATGGAGATTCTGTGATAGAACATCTAAATGCCTTTAATACTCTAGCAAGTCAACTTTTATTTTCTAATATTACAATTGCAGAAGAAGATAAGTGTATTAATTTTTTATGTTCTTTTCCAAACTCTTGGGATAATCTGGTTGAATAAATTGGTAGTACCACTCAATCTACATTGAAGTATGAGGATGTAGTTGCATCCTTGTTATCTGAAGAGATGAGGTGGAAAATCCTGGATGGTCAAAGCACAGATTCTTTATTTGTAAGAGGTTGTACCCAAGATAAGAATCCTAGTAAGTCTTTGAGGGGAAGATCTAAATATAAAGGTAGATCTAAGTCTCCAGGAAAATATTTTAGGAAATGTTGGAAGTGTGGTAAAGAAGGGATTTATAAGAAAGATTGCAAGTCTAAGAAGGTTGATAATCCAAATGGATCTAATAATGCCTCTTCCACAGAGGAGAAAACCTCCACTGAAGAAGGAGGTTATGTTTACCTGGCATCTACAGGTACACATGCAAACTCTGGTGTATGGTTGATCGAATCAGGTGCATCATGTCATATGAATCCTCACAGGGAGTGGTTCTATGAATATGAAAAATATTATGGTGGTGATGTATTCCTAGGAGATGACTCGACATCCAAAACCATGGGACGTGGAAGGGTTAAGTTGTTATTAAAAGATGCAAGGATTAGAACTCTCCTCGGGGTTCTTCACATTCCAAAACTAGCTAGGAGCCTAATATCTGTAAGCAAGTTAGATGATGCAGGTGTGGATACTGTATTGGGAAAGGGAACTTACAAAATGGTATGAGAAGAAATGGTGTTGATGAGGGGAGTTCAGTGTGGAACTTTGTACAAGTTGTTCGGAAGAACTTATACTAATGGGTGTAACAATTATGTTGTCCATGAGTAGAGAAATAAGGAAGAAATGAAAAATATTGTTCCTAGAAAGAAGACCATGTTGTGGCATCAAAGACTCTGGAATATTGGAGAAAAGGGCCTTTGAACACTACATAGTAAAGGTATGGTTGAAGGTATATCTAAGTGCACTCTGGATTTTGATTTCTGGGAACATTGCATATATGGTAAAAATAATCAAGTAAGATTCTCATCTTGTGATACAAGATAAAAGGGGATCTTAGAGTTGATACACAGTGATGTGTTTGGACATGTGAATGTTCCATCACTAGGTAAATCTGTGTATTATGTTTCATTCATAGATGATTCTCAAGGAACATGTGGATTTATTTTCTTAGAAATAAATATGAGGTATTTGATAAATTTAAAGAGTTTAAGGCTTTGGTAGAAAATAAGACAAAGAAGAAAATAAAGGTATTGAGGATAGATAATGGTGGAAAATTCTGCGGAAATGAATTTAAAGCATTCTCTAAGAAGTGTGGTATAGAAAGGCGGAATACCACTCCACACACACCTCAGCAAAATGGAGTTGTAGAAAGGATGAATAGGACACTTATGTAAAAAGAAAGGAGAATTCTTAGTTTTGTCGAGTTAGGACAGGAATTATGGGTAGAGGAAGTGGGTACAACATTTTACCTGGTTAATCGATCACCCTCATCAGCGATGGATGATAAAACTCCACACGAGGTATGGACTAGTAAGAAACCCTCTCTTGAACATCTCAGAGTGTTTGGTTTTGATGATTATGTACATGTTCCAAAGGAAAATATGAGAAATATGGATAATAAAGTTCAAAAGTGTACCTTTATTGGTTATAAAGATTGTGTGAAAGGTTATAAGATTTGGAACCTAGAAACTAAAAAGATTGTTTACAGTCAAGATGTTGTTTTTAGATAGGTTAAAGATGTTACCAAACAAGAATTCCTACCAAGAAAGAAGAACTTGAGAAAATAGAGCTCCAGTTGGATGATGCAAAATCTAAATCAACTAAAGAAGATGAAGCAGAAGAAGAAGAACCTCATACCCTAGTATTGAGGAGATCAGTGAGGGAAAGAAGGAAATCAAAAAGGTATAGTCCACCTGATTTTTGTTCTAATTTTTCTTTATCTATTACTGATGATGATCCCAAAACTATCGGGGAAGCAGTGAATTCAGAGGATCGTTAACTCTGGAAGAAGGCCATGGGTGACGAAATGGATGCCTTGGATAAGAATGAGGCATGGGATCTAGTTGAGTTGTCAGCTCGAAGAAAATATTTTGGTAGAAAATCGTTGTTTAAGAAGAATGTTAATGAAAAAGGAAAAGTGGAGAAATACAAAGCTCGATTATTAGCAAAAGGTTATTCCCAGATAGAGGGAATTGGCTTTGGTGATATTTTTTATCCTGTTGCCAAGTTAACTTCTATTAGATTTATTTTATCCATTATGGCTTATTTTGATCTTCAAGTGGAATAGATGGATGTGAAGACAACATTCCTACGTGGGGATATAGAAGAAGAAATATACATGAAGCAACCAGAAGGCTTTGTAGTGAAGGGAAAGAAAGATCTCGTATGTAAGCTAAAGAAGTCACTATATGGTCTGAATCAATCACCTAGGATGTGGTACCAAAATTTTGACACATACATCCTTGGATTGGGATTTGTGAGAAGCAGGGTTGATCACTGTGTATATTCCAAGTAGGTTGGTAATCACTTCATTTATGTAGTTTTGTATGTTGATGACATGTTGTTGGTAGGAAATAACATGGATGATATCAAGGAGGTGAAATCACATCTATCCTCCAATTTTGAAATGAAGGATATCGATGTTGTTAACTTCATTCTGGGAATGGAGATTAAAAGAGATTGTGAAAATAGGAAACTCTAGTTGAATAAGAGAAAATATGTTGAGACGATACTGCAGAGGTTTAATATGCATGGAAGTAAACCGGTCAAGGTTCCTATTCCTATAGGTGTAAAGTTATTTTCATATAAGTGTCCCAAGACATGGGAAGAATAAGAGGACATGTCCCATGTTTTGTATTCCAGTGTAGTTGGTAGTTTGATGTATGCAATGGTCTGTACTAGACCAGACATTGCACATGCAATGGGAGTTTTGAGAAGGTATATGTCTAAAAAAAGGAAGGAGCATTAGACAACAATTAAGAGATTCTTTGGGTATTTGTGTGGCACTACCAGTTATGGATTGTGCTACCAGAAAATACTAGGATTGGACAAAGTGTTGGACATACATGGGTTTGTTAATTCATAATGGGATGGAGATCTGGATCGCATAATATCTCCAAGTGGGTATGTGCTTAACCTATTTGGAGGATAAATCAATTGGATGAGAAAAAGACAGGTTGTAGTGGCACTCTCAACTACAAAAGTTGAATACATGGCAACCACTCATTCAAGCAATGAAGTAGTATGGTTACAAAGATTGTGTTTAGGTATTGGGTTGGTACAACATGCAGTGAGAATAGATTATGACAGTCATAGTGAAATATTCCTCGCAAAGAGCCCTGCTTATCATTCAAAGACAAAGGATATTGATGTTCAATATCACTTTGTAAGCGACATGGTTGAAGAAAATAAGGTGTTACTGGAAAATGTTGACACTTTTAATAATGTTGTAGATTCAATGACAATGTCTATGAGCACATAGAAGTTCTCCTAGTGTAGAGTAACAATGGGCATTTTTTCCCTAGATTGTTGACTATGTAATCATGTGAACCCATGTATGAAAAGAAAACAACAAGTGGGAGAATGTTGGGTATGTGTTATATTCTTTGCAAGTGTGTGTGTGTGGGTGCATCATATTCGACAAATTTATCTGACGATCCCAATTTCCTTCGCCCTTGGTGTCTTGTGCATTAGGTGATTTCTCGAGGGGGTCCCAGGAGGGGCCAAGATTTCCCCCTCTGGTTACGCACATCATTTGGGGCAGCACCCTGAAATTTTCTTTTTGGGCGATTTTTTTTATTTGAGCGGATTTTCCTATTTTTAGCGGTTTTCTAAATTAATCCCAGATTAATGGATTAGAGTTTTGGTAGCTACAAAATACCTAAAATATTGTGTATGTTGTATTGTCAATGGTGAAATTAAGAATGAAGAGTATAAAGGTGAGACACCAAGGAAGGATGGTTTTCTCCTGGTTAAGTCTTTCCAGCATAAATATATGTGTACTATGTGTGTGAGCCATTGATTAATTTTTGTTTCTCTTAAGAATCTGTATGCATTACTTTACTTCACATGTTTAAAACTTACATATTTTCCATACTCATTTCCCTTCTTATCCCTTTCTTTCTTGACTTGACTTATACTTACCCAAGTTAATTGTACTCTTTCCCATGCTATCCAATAACTATTGGATATGACTCCTCACACTGACCCTCTTACATGAGTTTAATGATTGGATTTAGGAACACTCAAAAACAAATAGAAGGTTTACATAATGATAATAACAATTCAGGAATGTGGGTTGGATTAATACCCATGAATAATTCCCCCTTGAACCCCTCTTTCTTGTGGAATCATACCCCCCATCATTCTTCATCGCTTTCTTATCGCAACCAATTATTACTATTATTATCAATTATTTCAATGTATATAATATACCATTCATCCTCTAGCCACAATAAACCAATACGGCTTTGTTGTTCCCCCACAACTTCCCATTGAAATTCTCTAACTTAGGGTATTTCAGTGGCTACCCCCTATCAAAATTTTGGAAAGGTACTCCATAATTACCTACTTTATTTGATACTAACATAAGAAACTAGTATTTTTCTAATATAGTATAAATCCTAACCCTGGAAGAAATCATGAGAGTCAAACCTCTTAAGATTTTCCACTTGTTCATTAATTTTCCCTTTTCCCAAAAGACCAAATTATGAGTCACGATTGAACCTCAAAGGATATCTTCACCTATATAACCATCCCTGAGAGATATAGAACCAATATCTACCTAAGTAATTTCTCCTTATATTGAATAAATAAACAACTCTAATTTATATTTCGATAGGACATTTCCAATAATACTATCAGAAAGTGCTTTGTTGGAATCATTATTGTCAGAATACCTTTCACCCTTGTAAGCGTGACTCTGATGAGATCCTTTCCAATATACCCAAATCTAACACATAAATTTCCACTTATTTACGGAGTGGTTACCTTGTGGATATGTGTCAGTTGATTATTGGAACTTGGATTTCATCTGAATGATAATAAATTAGCACGGGAATGGGTCCCTTAGAGAACTAATTACAGTACATGGAAAAGGAGGATTGGTCCTTTAATTTTTTTATCCACAGGCCTTGCGCCCCTCATGAGTGAAGCGTTTATTGTAAATAGGATTATTGAGCAAGTAATATGCATCGATACCTTTCTCATTGGATTCTTATTTTTACAATTCGCTTCCTCTCCAATACTATCCCCTTTTGATAGCACATAAAATACCAAGTTTTATGCAAATTGTGACCTCTTATGTATATCCTTCCTCCCAATGTATAAATGGAATATTCCCTCAATACTTCTATCCTCATAGCTTCAACATAACATAACTTCCTTTCTCTGATGGTGATCCACTTCGATAACACCATCGGAGGGTAGTCCATCAGAGTAATTTTTTGGACTTAATTTTCCCTTTCAATGAGTGCCCTCTCTGAAAGTACGCCAATCTTGACACATGTCATGATGACTTTTCCTCAACACTTTTCCATATGTAAACAAGGAATTTTATTTTATACCTTCCTGTTGGAATAAATAATGTCCACATAATTTCTCCTCTATGATGACAATTCCTTCCCACAACACTCTCAGATATTTCCTGACCCAACCAGCTACACCTTCGATACATGGATTTGAGTGATCTTTCATTCCAAGAACATTAATGAAATTGTTACCTCATGCTTGAAAATTATTTTTCCTCCACTAAGCATTAATTACAAGGGTTAGGGTAATTTTCACCTACATAACACCCTTTAATCCCTAACTAATTCATTAAGCATTCTTGGAAATTTGCAAAGAACTCTGCTCTACATTCTATGAATAGAAGTTAGCTTCTAATTTTGACCAATCCTTGGGACAACAGGTATGCCACTGGTTTAACTTTTGTTTTCCTATATTGTTATATCTCTTTAGTAGACTTATGTGGTGTTTCTTTCGTTAGAGGACATAGCATGGACACCATGTTGTGCCCACAAATCAGGAAGGGAAGAAACCCCGTAGAACCTACACTAGTGCCTATACCTGCACCTACGAAAAATCTAGGTGAAATTCTTGTTACAAATACCAATTATCAAAACCGACTGTATCAATGTCCTAAGTATGAAACAATATACAAAATTTTCAACACCAGTGGTGTCCTTACAACTATGCAGGAAAATGATGTCTCAAATAGTTTGATGAGAGTACAACTACAATTATGAGAAAATCGAGAATCCAAATAGCATCTATGAGGCTTGGAGACATAAGCCTTCAATGCCACCTTTCAAAGCCCGTAGTTTCTCTAAAAAAAACATTTTTGAAGAAATTCAACAAGGAGAACAAGGATTTTGCTCAGTTAATGGAAGACTAGTGGTGTCATGAAGACAAAAAATTCAAGCAAGGTAGAGGTTAATTCTTTCCCAGTAATTCAAAAAGTCGTACAAAATGTTAACTACCATGATATGCAAGATTTATGGAGAAGAGAAGAGAACTCATTTTCAAATGGAATGTTTGTCCATGGCCTACATAGTGGTAAAGACAACACACGTTTTCAACAAGGTAGAAATACTAAACTTCAATATCTTCCGGAGCATCAAGAATGTACTAGGTATGAAAAATCGTGGTTTTTACATGTTTGCATACCTCGTTGATGCTATATGATCCTCTATGAAATTTCCTACATTTTGATGGTGTCGGGACCAAGATTATCCTTTTGTACAAGTTTATTGTTCAGAGCCATGGGACATAAACTACAAGAAATACATTTATGATATATCTGATTGTTTCCTCGCTCCCTTGTATACCATATGTTTTGGATAGTTAGCGTATAGTATATCTAAGGAGGCCATAGCTAGTATGAAATATATATCAGATTGGTATTTATGAAAGTACTACAGATACATTGGGGTCTATGGGAACTCCGAGGCCCCAAACCTCCTTCCTAAATATGTCTCCGATAGGATTTTAATTCGGGAAATTTCCTACCAAACCATGGGAACATGTATAAACTATTTTCTCTCAGGTATTAGTAAACATATTTGGTCCACATTCCTTATTAATATAGGAAATTACCCATTTTTAAATGGTCCTCATGCTATAAATGAAGCAGAGGATTTGCAAGAGTTATGTTTGTGCCTAGGAGAATCCCAAGGGCATGACCAACAAAATATGACACTAAATCATGTCAAATCAATTGGCCTCACTCACAACGTGATCAATGTAGTAAATTTTGTAGAGGAGGTATTCAAAGGAGACTTGTTCTTTGAAGAAGTGTTGAAAATGTTACCAGATGATGTGGCCAGAGAAAATATTAAATTGAAAAAATAAGAGAAGAAGAGAATAGACTAGGAACGGTTCTAATTACTTTTGGATAAGGACTAGGAAATCTTGGAGGAAAAAGAATATGAGGAGAAAACAAAATAAGATGAGAGAGACTAGAAGTCAATGACAAAAGAAGAAGAATATCAGAAAATACAAGCAGAGAAGAAAAAGGGCCAAGAGGACATCAAAGGGGAAGGTGAAAATTGAACCCAAGAATATTTCCAAGGTGGATGAGAAGAAGAAAAAGGAAGAGACATTAAAAAGTCTTGCTTAAGGAGAGGAATAAAAAAAAAAAGAGGATACAATTTTTAGCCATCCATTAGCCAACAAAATTATTGAATGGAAGGCAATGCTTGATCCAAAATAAACTCCCATAAAATTGCCTCTTCTCTTCATGTGTTTGCAGGAGAAAATGCCATGTTTGTGTATGCAATAGTTGTTGTATTAGACACAACACATTCCTGGATTACTGATCTAGATATAATAGTAAATGATTAAAATGATGACATGATTTCTAAAGGGAAATAATGATTGTAGAGAACCTCCATAAGGAGGAAATGGAAAAGGTTTTGCAAGAAACAAAGGATAAGATAAATGCAGAATTTGAAACGAGAGCCCACACAAATGATCATTTATATAAGGAAGAATTGGATACCCTTAAGAAAAATCACTCTAAAGAAATTTGAACAAATGAAGAACAATTATACACATGAATTTATCAATCTACACACAGAACAAGTAGAAGCCAAGATATTTATCGAATGGTTGAAACACAAGGTCAGGGTTTAGAGAAAGAAAAAAAAAATATTGAGAGAGCTCTTGAAGAAATCAAAGAAAGAACCATCTCCCTAGAATTCATGAGGGTAGAATCCATATCCATTAATGAAGAACTACAATAAGAGCAAAGGAAGTGTTTCAACGTTTCAAATGACATCCACAAGAATAGAGATGACCAAATAAGACTTGAGGATCATATTGATGAAATTAGGGACATATATCAAAATGTTAATGATGGATTTGATATAATTACAGATTGGAAAGGTGTGTATAAAAATCCACAAGATACCTTGACACTTTACTCCAGTAGATAGAATTTGAAAGACCAAGTCTTTTTTTATACATCAAAGCCTCTACTAGAGGATATCCGAGGCATTCCAAAAAAGGGTAACAAAGTCATATAAAGGACATTGGAATCCTTCATATGAAATCCTATAAGAGTTCTGGATGAAAATCATGCTTGACATCGATGAGGCAACCCTGGTTGAATTAAGAATAATTGAAGTGAAAGAAAGAAGGGGATATAGTCAAGCAAATATTGACTAGCTTACTGAATTTAATCAAGAAATTTTGCATGAGTACCTGATGAAACCAACTAGGTTAATCACACTAAATGAGAGATTTATAAATAAGAAAGAGAAATAATTAAAACTCAAAGTCGCAACCAAAATTTATGATGGAGAGTTAGACTTTGAGAAGATGCAATTCAATAAACTAGAGAAGATCATGGAAAAGTATGTGCTCTGGAAGGAATATCGGTATCATATGGAAGCACAGAGGATATCATGATTGTTCTAATTTTGTAGCTAATTTATTTTTTATTTTTGTTCATTCTCTTTTTGTAATCTGAATTGGAATATGAAGAGACAAACCCTGATTGCCCTCTCACAACAAGAATTTTAAGAATGTAAACAAACCCTCTTGTTTTATAAAAGAGGAGACTACAATTAAGAAATGTAGTTTTATCTCTAATGTATCAGAATAGTACTATTATAGTATGATTAATAGAGAAAGAGACATTGATGGAAATTTTGGATTTAGATATGTGCATATGAGAATTTTCGTTTTGTATATGTCTATTGTATGGATGTTATGGAGCATGGTCCTATGCATTTCTTATTTATTGTGTTCTATATATTTATACATTATGCATTTCCTTAGATGTACAACAATGGTGTAATAAGTAGGTCAAGAAATTAATTGTTGTTCAACTTAATTCACTATCATTTTTAATATATTATTCACATGAATGAACTTAATATTTTGTAGATAGTAATATCTTCCACTGTACTCATTTTTATTAGTTTTTTCCTTATCAGGATAGGTTAAAGTAGCATAGAATTGCCTTTAGAATAGATTTAGACAACAATATTTAGATATATTTTATATTTTAATTTATTTTAGAACATTTTGTTCTCATATTCATATTTATATAATAGTTTAGAGTGAAAAACGGGTCCACATACATGTCGAAAACACTATTCCAAATGAGAGTGGGCTTAATTGGGATGTGGCATCGGGCATTCTCCCTTACCTTCTTGATAGGCCAATCTAGACTCATAAATGGAAATGGCACTAGAAGGAGGGCCATAGAACTGAATGGATGTTAATAAGTTACCAAACCCTACCTATTATATTTCGTTGATAAACACTACTTGAACAAGTGATTCTCAACACATCGACCTTGAAAAAATTTAATTCCTCAGTATTACTTTGTGAATACACCTCCTTTATTCTCTACCCACTGAGTTAATCCCCATTCTGAACCTTGTTACCAAACCTCTTATTCCCTAGCCAATCCCAAAATTCAATGACTAATTCAAGAATCCTACGAGCGTGTATTAACTCTTCAGTGGAGTAGGCAAACCAACCAACTCACTATTGACTTTTCAATATTTGAAGGGTGGAGAATCCTTACATGGGAAGAATTGTCTCTTGAAATTCCCCACACCCACAATGGAAACACAATAGTCATAACATCGAATTATCACCTATTGCAACTCTTGCAAGGCATTTCAAAACCATTGGAATTTGAATTAGAAAATTATCTAGCTTTTGTTGGTGGTAGACCTCTTGTTCCTCCTAAATATCCACCCAGAGCACCAAGAGGTGAGATTGAAGATGAACCTAAAGGGAAAGGAGAAAGGGGAATCCTTGTAAATCCTAAACTAATGGCCATATTTAATTCTAATTATCCCAACCTGAATAAACAAAATAACCATCCATGGTTAGTTAATGATGGTGTTGCAATTCCTAGGGTGGTCCATGACATGCCTAAGCACCCTGGGAAGTTTTTACCTAAATTTAATCCTAATAAGAAAGATTATACCGAGGACCTTGTCAAGAAGTTCATTATTGTTTTAATATTAATGAATGTGCAATATGGTGATGCCTCCTACATATTGTTTCATTGAACCTTTGAGAACAAAGCCTCAATATGCTACTTCTCTTTAGCTCGGGATTCTATCCCTAGTTGGAACACTTTTGAAACCACTTTCTTTAAAAAATTTGGTGAATACAAGACCCATGCAACTTTGGTTCTAGATATTTCCCTAATAAAAATGGATGCAAAAACATTAAGGATTTTAATCAAAGATTTCTCACTTTAATGAATAAAATTCCTCAAGCTTCCAAGACTGCTAAAGATGTTTCTATTGAATTTTATACTCCATCTCTCCCTGTTTCCATGGAAATGTTTGTAAAAAGGGGTGATAAAATACTTTAGATGCAACATTTAAAGAATTCATTAAAGTTGAGAAGGACATGCTTAGTCTTAAAGGAAACCCTGGAATTGAATCTTCAAAGGATAAAACTAGGGTCAAAACCAAGACTAATGTGACCAAGCCCCTTGAATATAAGAAATAACAAGACTCCAAAGATATGGAATCCCTCCATATAATTGTTAAGAAAATATCCAATGAAATTATTGATTTAAAAAAGAATTATGCATAAGGCTCTTCCAACCCTAAGAATTTTTTCAAATTTCAACCCAAAAAAGAAAAGAGCACTCCTACTACCACTAACAAGACCCTCCCTTATGAAGAAATAAATAATGAAGATTGTGTACAATCTATCAAGGCTTTGGTAACTAATACCCAAAAGGAATCTAAGGAAGAAGAGGAGGGGGAAGCAAAACAATAGGATCAAACTCAAGAAACTAAAGAAACAGAGGAACAACCTGTCAATTCTTTTTGGGATATTTATTTTTGATTAGGGGAATGAGAAGAAGAAGACGTTTATAAAATACATATTTCACAAAATGCAGTAAATACAAGAAGTGGAAGCAAGTAGTTTTCCCCTACATCTATTGCAACCTTTGAACCTAATATATCAACATTTGAACCACAAAAGGAACCCTCTAATGATAAATCTACTTCGTCTTCCACCCCTCCATTGAAATTGGATTTTCTAGAAGATTTTAAAATAAGTAAGGCCAATGTATCTATGTTTCAACTCATGGAGCTACCTCAAATTCAACATAATTTCATCAAAACTCTGCAGGGCACTACTTCTAAGAACATTGAAGAAGCTAATATAGGGGTAGTGAAGGGGAAAATTAAAGTTGTCCATTCTACTAAAAAGACAACACCAAAGAGATAGTTAGTTTTAAATGCATATTTAGCTAGGAAGAGATAAAATTCCACCACTCCTTTCTTATTGACTTTTGAAATATTTAACAGAAATTTTCACAACTTCATGTTAGACTGAATAGCTTCCTCAAATGTTGTTCCCTTTAAAGTGTGTGAAAATATGAATACCAAGCCTGAAGAATCCGATATCCAAATCATCCAGTTAGATAGAGAAAGATTCAAATTCATTGGAGAGTTAAAGAATGTTTTGATCATATTATCATCCAACCCTAAGGTGCAACAAAAAATTGACATCATCGTAGTTGATATCCCAGATACTTATGGGATGATTTTGAGCAAAGATTTGTCTTTTATGCTTGATGGATATTTTTCTACATATTAGTCACACTTATGGATTCCTTACAATGGTAAACCCAACCAAATTAGAGTAGATAGATAAAAAAACATGAAACATGTGGTAACAGAATTAAATGATCCCAATGAACCCATAATGTTTAATCATTCTATTTTTGGAAACTATAGCTATGGCACTTTCTTTGAGAATCATACTGCTAATATTTCTTGTTATGTAGAATCAAACACATAATCTAAAATACTTCATTACACTTAAATTCTTGAGACTCATTGTAATATAGTAGATAGAAATTACACTAACCCTGATGTACTTCCTAACATAGTATCTAGCTATAAATTAGAAGTGTATTTTAATTTTACTAACCCCAATATTCTAGAAAATAAAAAAAAAATATGAGTCCATGACTAAATATAAGGAAGATCCTAACATGTGGACTTTAAATTTTGATGGATCCAAGTCTCTTGAAGGTGTAGGATATAGCTGCATATCAAAGTACCCTAATGGAAAGAAAATATTAAATGCATGCAAACTTGAATTCCAATGTACAAACAATATCATTGAATATGAATCTCTGCTACAAGGTTTGAGAAAATAAGTAGACTTGGAAGCATGGAAGATAAAGGTATTTGGTGACTGTGAAATTCTAATAAGACATGAAATAAAAATCATACATTTCCTTTCAAGTCACCCCAAAAACTATCGACATGAGGTATGGGAACTGATCAAATACTTTGATGCATTTAACATTAGTCCTATTCCTCATTCATTAAACTATGATGTTTATTTACTAGATAATGTCACATCTAAATTGATTCCACCCGAAGGAATACATCCTAACATTTTCTCTGTGGAATTATTGTACATGACTTCAATTCCAAAAAACATAACCAACTAGAGAATCTTTGATGATAACCAGTAGATAATCAACTTTCTACATTTGGAAAAAAACTTCAAAGATTCTATAATAGATGAAGTCCATCATGATAGGGATATGAATATTTATCTTCCCGACCCAACAAATAAGATAAAGAAAAGTAAAACCACTCATATCAATAGCAACCCTAAAAGTGTGGTAAGTCTTGAGAATCTCTTTGATATTTAGGACAAGTTAAAGATACTAACAAACTACAAAACAAATAGTTCAACTATGTAGTTTGAAGTGGTAATTCTTGGAACAAGCATATCCCAAGGAACATCAACCTTGGGAAGAACTTATCACCTGTTGAAAACAAAGAATTCATCAAGCTATTCAATGAATACAAGGACATATTTTCTTGGAATTATGATGACCTCAAGACATATGATCCAAAGATCATCCAAAATGTCATCCCCATAAAGCCTCAAAAAAAATCTTTTCAGTAGAAGTTGAGAACGATACACCCTAATTTAGAACCTCAGGTGAAGGATGAAATTGAATAATCTACTGGAAGAAAGAATAATCTTCCCAATCAGACACACTCAATGGATTTATATCCTTGTTCTTATAACAAAAACAAATGGGGACATAAGATTGTGTGTTGATTTCAAAAAATTAAATAAGGCTTTAGTGAAAAACAATTATCTCGTGCCACCTATGGAGAAAATATTACAATGTGTGTCAAGTTATAAAATTATCTCATTACTAGATGGATTTTTTTGGTTAGAATTGGGTTATGGTTTCCCGTGATGATTAGTTGAAAACTTCTTTTCGGACAAAATAGGGAACCTATGCAAATAAGAAAATACCTTTCAGACTAATAAATGTAGGGGAAAATTTCCAAAGAGCCATGGAAATTTCATTTACAGGACTAATCAGTAATTTTCAAGTGATATTTCCTAATGATGTCATTGTCTTCTCCAAATATAAAAGGTACCATATTGCCCACTTGAGGAAAATATTTAACAGATGCAAAAGGTATGGTATTTCAATAAATCCAAAAAAAAAAAAATTTGCAATCATTGAAGAAAAATTATTGGGAGTTGTTGTATCTAAATATGGAATGATGATATATCCTAAGATAACTAAATACATCTCAAATATTCATTTTCCCCACAACAATAAATCCATGCAATCATTCCTTGGGAAGATAAATTTTGTAAGAAGGTTTGTCTCAAGTTTCGTTGAAACTGCAAAGACCCTTCAAGATATGATAAAGAATAATGTTAATTATAAGTGGGGATCCAAGTAGAAAGAATAATTCATAAATATCATGGAATAGATAGCTCAAGCCCCTCCTTTGATGAGTCCTTTTTTCAAAAAAATTTCATACTTTATACCTTTTCTTCTAATATTGCATATGCAATAGACCTCACCCAAAACAATAATGAAGGGAATGAATTCCCAATTTCCTTTATGAGATTTGGGTTGCAAGGAGCAGAGCTAGATTACCCATAAAAAGATAAACAAGCCCATGTTGTCTTTAAAGTTGTAAAAAGTTCCAGACCATACCTACTCAAATCCAAGACCAAAGTGATAGTTCTATATCCTACTGTTAGAAATCTTTTGGTACAAAAGTATTTTAGAGATAAGAGAGCTAACGGGATGACATATTTACAAGAGTATGAACTGGAAATAAATCGTGCAAAGGTTTTGAAAGGACAAGGACTCTACAAGATGGAATATGAATCAACAAAAGATAGAAGGGGTGAAGATGAACTATATGAAGATCAAAGTTTATTGGATAAATAAATTTACTACATCCTTGCAAATACTGACCATGGCATTATGAAACTAAGTATTGTTTAACTCATGGTTCATCCCCACAATACATGGAACATAAGAAAAATAGAGCACTTAGACTCAAATCATCTCAATACCACCTAACTCAGGGGATTTTATTTGGGAATAATAATGATGGTGTTTTCTTGGGATGTTTGGAAAAACAAGATGAATAAAAGGTCCTCTCTGAGTTACATGATGATCCAACTAGGAGACACTTTGGGAGAGATACCACTGCACACAAAATTTTCAAGGAAGGTTATTATTTCCCCTATTTATTCATAGATTCACATACCTATGCAAGGATATGCCAAGAATGCCAGAATTCAGATGGAAGAGAAAAGAAGCATGTTTTTCCCCTACAACTGGTTACAATAAAATTTCCATTTCAGCAATGGGGTTTGGATGTGATAGGGGAAAACAACCCCAGCTCTTCTAAGCTGCACAAATACAACCTCATTGCAACAAACTATTTCACCAGATGGACTGAAGCAATTCCTCTCATGTCTATGAATGAAAATCAGGTTATATCTTTCCTTAATTATTCCATTATAATTATATTTGGTGTCCAAGAATCCTTAGTATTTGACAATGCCAAATATTTATCTTCTTTGAAATTAATTGAATATGCATTTCAAAAGAACATCAAAATAAAAAATTTAGCTAACTATTATCGTCGGGGAAATGGACTAGAAGAATCTACAAATAAAAATCTAATCAAAATTTTGAAAAGGACTATAACAGAACACCAAATAAATTGGCATTTATCCATCCACAATTCCCCATGGGATGATAGAGTAATATGTAAGGCTTCTCTGTGAAATTATCCTTTCTTTCTAGTTTATGGATAGGAAGCTATTTTTCCTACCCATGATATCTTACCTTCCCTACAACTAGCTCAATCTTACCAAGCCAATGAATGCCCAATAATGCAACAAATATTGGAAATGCTCCTTAAATTAGAAGAATAAAGAGAGAAATCTAAAAAGAATTTAATGCAACATCAAGAACTAATCAAAAGATGTTTTCATAAAACCTCTATGGGAAATAAGGATTTTCAAGAAGGTGATCTAGTTCTTAAATGGGACAATGCCAATGAAATGAAAGAAAACAATACCAAATTCCAAAATTTGTGGTTAAGGCCATACCAAATCCATGAAAATATAGGGTCAGGAACCTTCAGACTCAAGATCTTTGAGGGAGATGCGGAGGAACTCGGGAATAATTTGAAGGATGGAAATTTATATTAAAATGTAGAAACATGGGCTAATATTACTAGTCCTTAACATGAAAAATGTAAAATGTTTGGCGATAGTTTTGTAAAAATATTCAAATTTCTAAGGATTTTATATAGTTTCTATAAAATTTTGGCTATTTTTAAGGTAAAATAATTTTATCCTATGGAAATTGGGTGGATTACTTTTAGAAAAAATTGAAATTGACGTATAGTTTTTTGGGAAAAACCATGGAAAATTATCCCATTGGCGAAATTTATCCCCTAAAATCATCTGTGGAGGAGCTCCCTATCAATGGTAAAACGCTAAAAAGATACTTCTCCTAATCACCTTTCGGTATGTAGCCTTTTATATATTAGGATTCCTTATTAATTTCATTTTCCTTTTGAAGTTTTTCTTATGCTTTTAAATAAAGTTTTTTCTTGTTGATTTTCTTTTCATTTTATGATTTATTTTGTTCTTTGTTCGCGAATAAGGGCTATGTTGGTTATTCTCCATTAATTGCACAATTTTGACTAAAACAAAATAAGGACTATATACGAGAATTTGAGCTTAGCTCCCATGTGAACATCTCTTAAGTACCCAAAAGTGAAAAGGCTTCCTTGCATCATTACCTAGTTTACACAAAACAAAGACAATGGTTATATTGATAGGGGAGTTACTAGCTCATATTTGTTTCAAAGAGAAACCATCATATTGTTAATGCAAACTATTCATACTCATGATGAAAGTTTGTCTATAGTTATGTGATGATTCTCATATAGGGTTACTTGGTTTTCAAAAGATTGAAGAAAGCTCATAGTTACATATGTCTCCTGAATAATCTTCGTGACATCTTTCCCAATTCACTAAGTGTAAGGATCGTATTAGAATGTTCTCAAAATGAACCCATAAGGATAAGGTATTGACTGAGTCTATCATATCAAAGAACCTCTTATATCACCCTCCTTCCTAAAACACACATGTTTTTGGAGAAATACATATATTACAAATATTTAAGGGTGAATTCATAAAGAAATATCATAAGGAAGTTGGAAGAATTGACAATGGTGTGATAAGTACAAGGAAACCCTCTAGGGCTATGGATTCTCATTGGCAGCAAGGCCATGCTTGTATGATACCGAGGAAACTTCTATGATACCGAGGCATATCTATAATATTTTTAAATTTAAAAGGGGACAAATTAAGACAATCTGAGGGTGTATCTAAAAGTAGAGATAATTGGTTCTTCCTAGTAAGTCTCCATTTCTTGTGCCCAGACAACTTCCCACTAAAATTATCTAACTTAGGGGATTTCAGTGGGTGCCCCCTATCAAAATTTTGGCAAAGAACTCTATCACTACCTACTTGATTTGATACCTGTTGAAATTTGAGTAGCTTCAAAAGATATTCTTATTATCAAAAATTGTATTAGACCAAGAAAAAACCCTAAAGAACAATATTACATTATATTTGTTAAGTCATCCCTATTGTTCATGTGTAAAATTTGTCCCTATTGTGCCTTGACAAAAGTCAATTGTAAATTAAAAGGGGTAAAGTGTACAGGTTGTCCCTAGCCTAATTCTACGGGGCACAAATTGTATCTATAAGAGGCTAGGTGCCTCACTTGGTAAACACACAACAATCTCTCTCACACAAGAAAAGTGTGCAAGTCTGAGGAGGAGACATAGCTATAGAGGAAGGGTGTTATGGTGAAGGGTTTTGGTTATTTGTTGGAGGAATATCTTGGTCTAGTGGTGCGCTACACTATTCTGGTTAGGCTGTCTAGTTTATCTTTTGTTTTGTTAGATATCTCTTGGTAGCAACATTATACATGTTTTAGAATCTATATTGAAGAATATTTGTTGGGTTTTCTCCCCCGAGAGGGTTTCCCAGAATAAATCTTATGTATACTATGGATGTCTTTCTTTCAGTGATCATTATGTACTCAGTTGTTTTTTTAATAGTCTAAAGCTAAACAATTCTAAACACACTTAACTGCTTAAGAGAAATTTTATCATGGTATCAGAGTGGGCTTGAAAGAGTCATTTTCACATTTTAGAATAACTCACTGGAGAATTTGATACCATAGGAAGACTCCCCTAACCCTAACACATCTTTTTTTGGGTCTAGATTCTCATTTTGATGAAGTTTTGAAATCTACAACTGTTGCAACTCCTGCAACTACACAAAACCCTACAAGATTATTTGTTCCACTTTCTAGAGGACACTAGTCAAGGTAAAAACACCTAGGAGCTTTCCTAAGGAGGGCACAACTTTCCCTCAGAGTAGAATTCCAAAATTCATATTTTGAAAATTTAGGATTTCCTCATAAACCCTTTCTCAAGACATCTTGGCAACTGCAGATTGAAGTTGGAGATGGTCACCTTGGCATAGCATTTTGTGGTAAGCACAAAACCTTTCTTTGAATTTTTTTTATTTCTCTTATTATATTTTTGTTCAAAGACAAGATGGCTCCCATTACCAAGCTTGATGAGAAGCTTGAGGGTGTCGATAAATTTTGAGAATGGAAGTATAGAGTGATGCTCATTCTAGAAGAGAATGATCTAGAAGATTTCGTCAAAGAAGAATTTCCATAACTAAACAAAAATGAGGCCAAGGAAAAGTACAAAAAGAACATGGTTAAGGAAAAGAGAATTGTTGTTGATTTTATCAAGTATCATATGATCCCTTATGTCTCATCATTGGCAACTCCCAAGCAAATGTTTGATGCCTTATCTCGATTATATGAAGGAAATAATATAAACCAGAAGATGACCTTGAGGAATCAACTCAAGTATTTAAAGATGCAGAATTCAGAAACTATCTAATCCTATTTTACAAGGGTGTCTCAAATCAAAGAATAGCTTGAATCCATTGGAGAGACAATTGAAGAAGCCAGATTGGTAATGAATACTTTGAATGGTCTCCCCAGATCTTGGGAATCATTCATTCACGGTATATGTTAAAGAAGAAGGCTAAAAAGGTTTAGCAGACTATGGGATGATTGTACTTAGGAAGAAGATATATTGTAAGCAAGAGAAGATAAACTAGGCGATGAGGAAAATCAAGCCCTAGCAACACATACCAGAAAAAGAAAGAGAAAGAAGTAAGTTCACTTACACAAGAAGACTCACAAGTTTAAGAAGGATTTCTCAAATTACATGTGTTACATCTATCAGAATATGGGACACATTGCAAGAAATTTTCCAAACTCTAAAGGTCAGGTCATAAAAGGAAAGTATAAAAGACATCATGCTCATAAAGAAGAATATGATGAACCTAATCATGAGAAAACCAAGGAACAAGAATCAAGTGAAGAATATGTATTGATCTAAACTCTTACAGGTAAAGTCACTCATGGAAGTGACACATGGCTTATTGATAGTGGTGCTTCTAAGAACATGACTAGTTACAAGGATTCTCTCTCAGATTTAATTCAGAAAGATTCACCTCACAAGGTGAATCTCGGTGATGATTATCAGTATCCCATTAAAGGTGTAGGAGAAGCATCCTACAAGTTAGATTCTAAAAAACCTATGAAGATGAAGGATGTCTTGTATTTACCTGGTTTGAAGAAAAATCTTCTTTCCATCTCATCTCTAGATGAGAAAGGATTCAGAGTTTCTTTCATTGATGGTGAAGTCCCCATGTGGCCAAGAGGAAAATATATTGATAATTCTCCACTGATTGGTGTCCAATTAGGAGGTTTATACAAGTTAAGAGACATTCAGTTTCATCACTGGTACACAACGCAATTACTCCAAGTGAACTATGGAATATAATATTTTCTCACATACATTAGAAAGCCTTACCGATCATGAGCAAGATCATGACAGTTTTTCCATCAATTCAAGTGAATCATGAAGACATATGCAAGGGATGCACACAAGGAAAGAACATGAAGAAACCATTTCCAAGAACTGATAGAAAATCCAAAGGAGCCTTGGACATTATACATTCATATGTGTTTGGACCAATGTCAACCACTTCACTTAGTAGGTATGTATACTATGTTTCGTTTATTGATGATTTCTCATGTAAAACTTGGATTTATTTTTTGAAAGCTAAAGGTGAAGTATTCAACAAGTTCAAAGAATTCAAGGAACTTGTTGAAAAATTGTCTGAAAAGAAGATAAAGATATTAAGGTTAGATAATGGAGGAGAATTCACATCAGATGAATTCAAGGAATTCTACAAGGAAGTTGGGATTAAGAGGGAGCTCTCCATTACCTCAAATCCTCAACAAAAGGGTGTGGTAGAATGAAAGAATCATACAATCATGGAAGCATTGAAGGCCATGATTCATTATCAAGACTTATTGATGCATCTGTGGGAAGAATCATCTAATACCATAGTATATGTGTGGAATAGAATTATCCACCATGTACTTGGGAACAAGACACCCGAAGAAATGTTTACAGGTGAAAATCCAGAGGTCATCCACCAGAGGATATTTGGTTGTCTAATATATGTGATGTTAGAAAAACAGGACCACAGAAAAATAAAATAAAACAAATGCGGAAACAAAACATAGAAGATAAACAATACAATAGAGACACAGATTTATGTGGTTCACCTAGTGTTGGCTACATCCACCAGAGAAATTACCAGGTCCTTCCTTTATTATTATCCAGCAAATGAAGGGATACAACCTACAACAAAACCCATTGTAACTTCCTCTTCTTTCTCTCACAATCTCCTCTCATAATACAATCCTCACCATAATGCATAGCCACAATACATTTCCCTCATAACAGAGGGTTGCCTTCTATGGAAAAAAACCCTAACACAATTTCTACCGTTAGCTCTGTGACCTTATAATGAACGGTCCAGATTTACAATGAAATTACAATATTCATTTACAATGTAATTTTTCCTTCGGGGGCTTCGCCCCCGAACCCCACAGAGGGGGTACCCCCCCTCTGCACTCCCCCGCATGGAAGAGTGTACATACTTATGGGGTGTAAAGTCTTCATGGGGTATAAACACGACTGAAAAACACAAGACCTATGAATCAGGAATATAATCAGGCTCCACAACCAACATGTGCATGTCCCCAAGGACAAGAGATCGAGGTTGGACCCTTCAGGCAATAAGGTCAAGAAAAATGCCATGACCATACTCTAGTTACGTGGAATTTTTAAGTGACATTATTGATGTTGATCCTACCAATTATGAAGAGGCTGAAAATAACAAATAATGGAAGGATGACATGATTGAATAGTACCAGTCCATTGTAAAGAATAATGCTTAGGATGTGGTTTTGAGAGTGAAAAAGAAGACAATGGTAAGTTCCAAGTTGATTTAGAAGAAAAAACATTCAACAAACGAAAGTATAGAGAAGTACAAGGAAAGTTTCATGGCACGTGGTTTCTCCCAGAAATAAGGAATATATTATGAGGAGACATTTTATCCTATGGCAAGATACACTTCGATTAGATCTATACTTATGATAGTTGTAGTAAAGAAGTGGAAGGTATATGAGATGGACATGAAGACAACTTTTCTAAATGTTATAATAGAAGAGGACATGTATGTGGAGAAGCCACAAGGTTTCGAGACATGTGAAAGTCAGACACATGTGTGTAGATTGAATAAAGCCTTGTACAGATTAAAATAAGCACCCAGAGCATGGTATGGTAGAATTGACAGTTTCTTGATGAGATTGGGCTTTACCAAGAGTAAAGAATATTCCAACCTGTACTTCAAGATTTTGGATGGTTGACCCGCAGAGGGGGTACCCCCCCTCTGCACTCCTCCATGTGGAAGAGTGTACATACTTCTGGGGTGTAAAGTCTTCATGGGGTATAAACATGGCCGAAAAACACAAGACCTCTAAATAAGGAAGATATTTAGGCTCCACAACCAACAATCTCCCAATTGGAGACTGATCTCAACAACTCCACCGTTGTTTTATATCTTGGACTCTAAACCTTTTTGGACCTAGCAAATTTCTCATCTTCATCTTCATTCTTGAAGACCGACTGAAACTAAGTAGGAACTCAATTTCTCTTTGGTTACTCCCTTTGTTAACATGTTTGCAGGATTCTAGCTAGTGTGTATCTTTTCCAACCTCAAATGTCCATCTTCCAAGGAAGATCGTATGAAGTGGTACCTCAACTGTATATGCTTAGTCTTCGAATGGAAGGTTGAGTTTTTTGAAAGATGAATTGCACTCTCACTGTCACAGTACAACCTGCTATTCTCCTGCTTCTTTCCCAATTCTTCCATAAACCTCTGTAAACAAATCATCTCTTTACTAGCCTCTGTAGCAGCAGCATACTCTGCCTCTTTTGTTGAAAGTGAAACAACCTTTTGTAGTTTTGAAATCCAACTTACTTCTATTCCACCTATAGTAAAAACATACCCTGTGGTGCTCCTCCTGCTGTCTTTATCACCTGCCATATCTGAATCAACATATCCCTGTAGAAAAGTGTCTGAACCTCCAAAACATAATGCATGAGTAGCAGTACCTCTTAAATACCTGAGAATCCACTTTACTGTCTGCAAATGTTATTTGTCTGGATTGTTCATATACCTGCTCACAACTCCCACTGCATGTGCAATATCTGGTCTTGTGCAAACCATTGCATACATCAAGCTGTCAATTGCTGATGAATAAGGGACCCTGGACATGTATTCTATCTCCTCCTGTGTCTTGGGACACATTTCCTTAGTTAATTTTAAATGGTTGGCCAAAGGTGTACTAACTAGTTTTTCATTCATCATTCTAAACCTCTCCAACACCTTCTCTGTGTACTCACCCTGAGACAATGTCAATTTGCGATTTTTTTTGTCTTTTGTTATTCTCGTGCCAAGGATTTTCTTTGCAGCACCCAAATCCTTCATCCAAATGAATTGGCTAATTTCTTCTTGAGCACATTTATATCCTGCATATTATACTCTGCAACAAGCATGTCATCTACATACAATAACAAGATAATATAGCTTCCATTTTCTAGCATTTTAAAATAAACACAGTGATCAGAATGACATCTACTATAACCCCGTTCTATCATAAACCTGAAAAACTTCAAATACAACTGCCTTGGAGCTTTCTTTAATCCATACAATCTCTTCTTCAACCTGCATACCAAATTATCCTTCCCTTTGACCTCATACCCCTGTGGCTGTTGCATATAAATCTCTTCCTCCAAATTATCCCCATGGAGAAAAGTTGTTTTTACATCTAACTGTTCAAGATGAAAATCTTCTACTGTCACAAGACTTAAAATAGTCCTAATTGAAGTCATTTTAACAATAGGATAAAATGTTTCATCAAAATATATACCTTTCTTTTGTGAAAACCCCTTTAAAACAAGTCTATCCTTGTACCGCTTTTCTCCTCCATCTTCTTCCTTCAACTTGTAAACCCATTTATTCTGCAATGCTTTTTTTCTTGCAGGCAACTGAACCAAGTCCCAATTCTAGTTATTTTCCAAGGAATCCATTTCCTCTTTCATTCCTTGCTCCCACTTCTTTTTGGTGTCTACCTACATTGCCTGTTCATAACATTATGGTTCACCAGAATCAGTCAACAATAAATAATACAATGAAGGAGAGTATCATTCAGGGGGTATACTTAACCTGGTAGATCTTCTAACAAAACTTGTAGGTTTTTGAGGTACCTGTTTCTCCTGTTGTTGTACATTTTGATTTTCAGGTTCCTTTGGAATTTCTTTTTCAGTGATGTCATCAAGCACTATGTATTCTTATTTTTCTTCTTCCTGTTTCTTTCCCTGCAATTGATCTTTGTACATGACCTTCTCATTGAATATGACATCTCTACTCCTAATGATTTTGTTTTTTTCATAATCCCATAAGCGATAACCAAAATCATTAACACCGTATCCAATAAAGCTACTCTTCTTGGAATTAGACTCAAGCTTTGTTCTATTTTTTTTTATCAATATGGACAAATGCTTTACAACCGAAAGTTTTCAAAAAAGAATAGTTTACCTTTTTTCCTATCAATTCCTCCTGTGGAATTCTACCATCCAAACAAATTGCAGGTCCTCTGTTTATTAAGTAAACAATAGTATCTACAACATCTTCCCAGAACTGTAAGGGAAACCAGCATGCAATCTCATACTCCTTGCACGCTCCATGATTGTCCTGTTCATTCTTTCTGACACACCATTTTCTTGTGGTGTTCTTGGAACTGTCTTCTCTTTACGAATCGCATGGTATGAACAATAATCATCAAAATCCTTGATGAAATATTCACCTCCATTATCTGATCTGAGACACTTCAAACTTTTTCCTGTCTCATTCTCAACTAAACCTTTGCATTTCTTAAAAGTATCAAAAACATCAGATTTTTGTCAAATGAAATAAACCCAAGTTTTTCTAGTTGCATCATCAATCAAAGTAACATAATAACGAGAGCCACCAAGAGATGATACCTGAGTTGGTCCCCATACATCTGTATGCACAAGCTCTAACCTTTCATTCTTCTTTTCTTTTCCGACTCTGATAAATTTGACTCTCTTTTGTTTTCCATAAACACAATGCTCACAAGAGTCCAAATCAATTTTTTTAAGGTCTGGAAACAAATTCCTTTTCTAAAGTATATGCATTCCCTTCTCACTCATGTATCCCAACTTATGAAGCCACAATGTTGTATCCACTCCTGTAGAAGCTAAAGATATAGAAGATTCAGTATTACCAGTACATAAATACAATGTACCTACCTTCTCTCCTTTTTCTATAACCAATGATCCTTTGATGACCTTCCACGTCTTATCTGTAAATATGTATATACAACCTTCACTTTCCAAATGCCCTATTGAAATTAGATTTTTCCTTAAATCTGGAACATGTCATACCTCTTTCAACAACCATTGGTTTCCATTGCGTTGCTTTATTTTTACCTTTCCCATTCCAACAATTTTTCATGGTGCATCATCACCCAAATGAACCTGTTCAAAATCACCTTGAACGTAATCTAGAAAATGTTTCCTATGGGGTGTGCCATGAAATGAAGCCCCTAAATCTACTACCC